>OX393582.1:28343676-28671295 GCA_947652605.1 Elmis aenea
AAGTTGCTAAATTTCGTGCTCAATAATATTTTAAAGAGAAATTGAAAATATCTCAAACGGTATCGGAGAAACTTAAGAAAACCCGGAAAATGCGATTTTTGAAAGTCGTCTATAACTCCTTTGGAGTTTAAAATATTTTAAATGTGTAATAACATAGCCGAAGCAACTTTTAAAGCCGAATCGGATGGTGGTCACAAATTTTTTCCTGATCGATTCGTTTTTGTTTTATGATAACAACTTTTGTTTTTTTTATGGGCGCAATTTTTGCTTTTTACATAACCAAATAGCAATTATTTTTCGGAATTCATTGATTTATCACACATGGTATTTTACTTCTTCATTCATTGCCAAATTAAAAAAAAAAAGGGTTTTATACAATAACTATCATAAATCAGGTAGGCCGGTCGTTGTAGTTTATGTTGTTTCCATGACAACCAATCAACAAACTAAAAGATTTGAAAGTCTGTTACTTGTTATTAAAGTTCATTTTACCGAATCTATTACGATTACAAGTAACGGACTTTCAAAACTTTTAGTTTGTTGATTGGTCGTCATGGAAACAACATAAACTACAACGACCGACCTACCTGATTTATAATGGTTATTGTTTAAAAACCTTTTTTTTAAATTTGACAATGAATAAAGAAGTAAAATCCCATGTGTGATACATCAATGGATTCAGGAAAATAAATGCTATTTGATTATGTAGATAGCAAAAATTGCGCCCATAAGAAAAAATAAAGTTGATTGTCATAAAATAAAAACGAATCGATCTAGGAAAAACTTGTGACCCCCATCCGATTTGGCTTAAAAAGTTGCTAGGGAAATGTTTTTACACATTTGAAATATTTCATACTCCAAAGGAGTTATAGACGATTTTTAAAAATCGTATTTTCCGGATTTTCCTAGTTTTCTCGGATACCGTTTGAGATATTTCCAATTTCTCTTTGGATTATTATTGAGCACGAAATTTAGCAACTTTGCCGAATTTATACCTATACTCTAGCTATTATAATAAGCGAGACCCCCATGCTTAAACTCTAATTTCAATCACCCTGTATAAGACCTTATTCGTAAATTTCATCTTGAAGGATGGATAAAAAAAGATTATTGTCTTAATTCCTTCAAAAATTCATTATTTATTTAAGCTATTTATCATTTGTTATCAATTATAATTATTAAAAGTCACTTTTGTATACGTAGCACGCGACTATATTTAATTGATAAAACTAATTAACCATAAAAGTTCCGCTCTATTACTTGCACTAAACGATAACGTCTGTACATTTCGCCGTTAAGTCGATTAATTTATCAAACAGCACTTAAAAATGTTTATCAATTATTAAAGTAAATGATTTGTTTTTTTTAACGCAGCACCGTAGATTTCTTTATCTTATTAGTTTGGTAAAGGTGACTTAATTTAAAATGTCCTTTAAAAATAACGTTTCATTTCACTGACACGTTTACAGTCACCAACTAATTTCATAATAGCCAACAGACAGGTAACTGTCTAAAATAATTGGTTTAATCCAAAGTTTGCTTGCTTTTTGATGCATTATGCAATTCCTGCAATTGTATTTGTAATAGCGGGAGTTTAGAATTAATTACCATCAACAGCGCACTTAATGGAATACATTTGTTTTTGTCTCGAGAGTGTAATAATATTTACTTTTAAATTGTTATAAATTGTAAATGCAATTAATTACAAACATCCGCTTCTAATGTGGAACACACTTTTGCAATGTAATGTAAAATCTTGATACATTAGCAGTTAGCTATGGGAGCATAGAGTAACTTTTACTGAAATGCATTGTTATTGTTGCAAGATTGTTCCTTTATGGAGGATAGATAACAAATGATTGTCGATGTTTCATTTGTTGGCGACAAGTTGCAACTGTCACGCCACTATTTTGTTTTATTGGCATTTTAACAGATAATTTAATCTACTTTTAAATATAGATATTTAGTTAATATACCCAAATGAAATTTGAAAAGTTCACGGGTTGACGTTATAAAAACAAAGATAAAAAAGCTGCGAAACGAAATGCTTAACGAAGGGAAAGTGGTAGTAAAAAACGTTTTAAACAGAAACAAATAATGAGACTAAATTTAATTACTACAAATTCGTGTGAGACACATTATTGAAACACTTGCTGCTACCTTCTCAAAAATACCTTAACCGGTTTAAAAATAATTTCATTATACAGGGTGTGTAAAAATTGGCGAAAGGGCTACACGGAGCGATGTTCTTCGTAAAATTCTAAGTCGAAAATCTTGATACAAAAATGTTGTACCATGCTTCCTATGGCCTCAGGAACCATTTAAAGAAAAAAAAAAATTGGCAACATTGCATACATTGATTTGCGTTTGGACATTTTTTTATCAGCAATTTTTACTTAAGTATTTACATTTTTTGTTCGACCTGAAAGCCTTCAGTTCGTAAACATAGCTGCAAACTTTTGGGTATCGTAAAACACAAACTAGAAATAATTACGAGAAAAACAGAGATGACAGCTGACAATGTTGCCATATGGATTATTTTCATTCAAATCAGTAATTTACATATTTTCAACACCAATTTTTGAAAGGAAGAACACAATATCTAGGAAAAAATACTATTCGAAATCTATTTTTATTCCAAATTGCAGCTTTTTCATTTGCAAGTATTAAATAATAACGCCTATTAAAGGACTAAATGTCAAAGCTTTGAAGACCTCTTGCAGACACAGCAAGCGTGGTACAACATTTTCGTATTAAGATTTTCGACTTGGAATTTTACGAAGAACATCGCCCCGTGTAGCCCTTCCGCCAATTTTTACACACCCTGTATATTAATACGTTCTTCATCACATTTGGCATTAAGTATACAGGGTGTAGCAAAATCGAGTAAATGCATGGGGATCTCGCTTATCTTAAGAGCAAAATTAGATGCTCATCAAATATCTGCAAAGAAAATTTTCATAGCTGTCTTAGTTCAAAAGTTATTCAAGAAAACCTGAAAAACTAGAGTTTCGTTTGTTTGCCCTGTCTATTTCCTACATTTTTTAAAGTATCGACAATCTGGAAGCACTTCTCCATGGCAACTTCTTAGGCTTTGTATTTTAAGATAACTTAACATCATCAACTTAATTTTTTTAAATACAGCGAAAAAAATTTAATCTCATAGTCGGATAGCATTTTGTCTTCTGATTTCAATAATATATGATAATCAATATCTTAAATGATATTTTACCACAAAAATTTGAGAAAAATTAATTTTGAACAATTTTTGAATGAAATGACATTCAAAAAAAATTGTTGTTTTGTTGTTCTGTTAAAACTGTCACTTTGTTAATTGTATAATTTGCAACCAGATAGAAATTCTTTGATATTTGTGACAAAATGCTATCTGACTATGAGATTAAATTTTTTTTGCCGTATTTAAAAAAATTAAGTTGATGATGTTTCTGAAGAGACGAAACGTTGTTGGAAATTTTAAGTTATCTTAAAATATAATGCGTAAGAAGTTGACATGGAGGTGCTTCCAGATTGTCGATAACTTAAAAAATGTAGGAAATAGGGCAAAAAACTACAATCAATTTTTTCAGTTTTTTTTGAATAACTTTTGAACAAGAGATATTTGATGAGCATCTAATTTTGCAACTTTGCCCTAATAAACTGACCTCGTAGCTCTTAAGATAAGCGAGATCTCCATGCATTTACTCGAATTTGGGGCACCCTGATACAGGGTACCTATCCCAGCGAAGACGAATTATTTGATAATGGTGTTACTAGTTAAGATTTTAAAGAAAGTTCTGAATAAAAGTTGTTTGTGGTCATTTACTACATAACCTAAAATGATTTTTAACCAGTGTTTTATTTTTGCGCACCGATGCGTAACTTTTTTCTTTTAAATAAAATACCCTGTATGTATAAGTAACTTTTTCGATTTCAAATAAAATTCTCTTTTAAAAAAGTATAAGGTTGTTTGTACCTAAAATTAATCGTGTTTGAGTTAATTACGTTTTTTGAACATATTGACATGAGAAGACAAAAAAAAAACATTTAACAACTTAGCGAATTCACTTGAAACTTTATAGTGGTTAAAGTTTAAAAATAATATACAGGATGTTACTTATGCCCGGTCCATTTGGCTAAACTTCAAACACGAATAAGTCAATTTTTAAATTGAACACCCTGTATATTTTTACATTTTAATTTAATTATCTTTAAAAACTATTAGTCAATTATGTCAAATAAACATTTCTCGAATTATTGCAGTTTTCATGATAACATGTGGGCATCAACACAATATTTAATGGCATTAAACGAGTAGGCTTTGGAAACTTTTATGTATGTTTTTCTTTAAATTAATTTACAAGCAGGCTAAAATAGAGTTTAAACGTGAAAGTTGAACGATTTTTGAGATTTAAAACAAATTGTTGAGATACGTACAAAACGTAGGTATGTTTTTTACAATTGACAGCTATGAAACAGAAAAAAAAAACAATGGAAAACTGTTTGGAACATTTGTTTTTGACGCGCTTCCATTGTTTTGCTTTTGTGTCACAGTTTTCAATTGTAAATGTTAATTTTAAAACACTTTGAGAGTGTTTTACATCGTTGGAAAAGTAATGAATAATGCAATTCCGTGACATCTAAATTAAATATGGCGTTCAGTTAAAGTAAAAACGTTTGTGTTTTATTACGGAGAAATAAATGGAGAAGCAAAATTTCCATCCTATTTTCAAAATCTCAGAAAAGGGGGTCCTAATATTGTCAATATTAGAACACACGGCAATGTATTGGGGATTTTAACAAAATAAACTGAAAAATAAACATTACCCAAATGATTATCGGTTGTTGGTATCCAAATTTTAATTTTAGGTTCCTATTAGACACTAAAATGCGTAGCTTTTTTATAATTTAATCGACTTCGTACTTCTATTAATAGCCAAGATTTTCATGCTGTTTATTCGTTTTTCAAACACTTTATGTATTAAGTATTGTATGATCCATTTTGGCACAGTTTTGGCTAATTAAATTTAAAAAAAAAAATCAGGTTATTTAAGCATCTGCAAAGCAGCATCCCATTTTATAACACACGAACGAAAATCGTTAGAAATTACGTATGCCTCGCAGACGTAACTCAATAATCAAGGTGTCAAATCGACCTACTTGAACACAGGAGCTACGAATTATTTCGAAGAAAATATTATAATAATAATAATTAAAATTAACACCACATAACATATGTTTCATATTTGTAATTTAAACTTTCTCGCTGCGTTACACTAAAAACTGTTAAATAATAAGTAAGTTGAACGTGTGTGTCGGAATGATGCCATAATTTGTGCTAAAATACATTAGTAACCGTTGCTGTTTAATAAACAATTATAATAGGAAGTTTTCTAAAACTGGTTAGCAGACTAGTCGCACAAATTCCTACAAAAAAAAAGTATAGTGTGCTATGGCAGTTGGTTAATGTGTTTAACTTCCAATGACCCATAAAGATAGCTATTGTTAGTCCTCTCATCGCAAATTATAATAGAAGCCTAGTAAACTGTATACTACCTATTAAATGTAGAGCAGACACTTGTGTGAAAAATTGATCATATCAACACATAAGTAATGGCGATTTGCATATGAATTTCTTTTTGGCTATTACGAATCGCTATTTTAAGTTTGCAATATCATATTGTTTTAAAAGTTTTTTAACGTAGTTTTTTTTATATCTTGAAAAAAACGGGCCAGGGTTTTCATAGCGAATTCTACATTTATTTTTTTTCAGTGATAGAGATTTGGTCTTTGTTACAAAATGCTTATAAAGTCCTCTTTAAATATGTTTTTAAATTTAATATATATTCAATTGTTTTAGAGCTTTATAATTTTACACTTTTAATTAATTTTTGCTTCATATGGTGTACTACATTTTAAAATACAAAATGTAACTTTCTTTGCGAGGAATGTTTCTATTAAATAAGCAAATATAAGATAATTCAAAGTAGCATATTAAATAAAAATTTAACAAAAAATAGTAAGACGTAAAAAGTTATTGTCTAAAGTCTGTTTTATACTATACTATTTTTTCGTTTATGAAAATCGTATACGATTTTCTAGTACGGTGTCAATCAGAAATAAAAAATCTTGAACGAAAAATTCGTACGAAATTACTACGTGCCCTAAATGCGTCCAATTTTAGTATGGGCGCATGCGTATTCTACTGTAACTGTATCTGACCGCATGTCTTTTGTGGGTTAGGTTAACTGAAACAATCAAACGATGTTAAATACTACTTATTACCGTTGTCCCTCACAATTTATTTTGTAGGAATAAATATGTAGAATGGGACAAGCGTTATTTACGTTAAATTTGAAAATGATTCGCTTTTTGTTCTGTGATCAAATTGAACAATCGACATGGTTACTCAAGGTGCCAACAAAATATGATAAAAGTTACTAAAAAGTAACCAAAATATATTGGTTTTCGTACCAAAATGAATGAAAACGTTTTTCGTTAGTTTCTCAAAAAATTTCATTCTTGATAAAAGTTGGTGCATAACCTAAAACTTATTTTAAGACGAAAAAATTCAATAAAAATTACACAAGGTTTTAGCGATTTTAGAAATATTTTAAGAGTAAAGTGCATTTATTTTAAAAGCTACAAATAAAATTATAGGAATAAGTGGTTAGAATTTACAAATATGAATTAATATGAAATTTGACGTGAATTTCCAATTTTAGTTTTTACAGTAATTTCAAATACTCGCAAGTGTAGTTTTAAAATCGCTAAAATCAAGTGTCATATACTTTTTTTTACCCTGAAGTTAATTTTAGGCCATGCCATAGGCGCCGACTTTCTAAACTCGCTAGGGGGGCAGGGGATACTCATTAACTACAATAGGTACCAGGTTATAAAACCGGTTTAAGAAAACCGGTACAAAAACCCAGTTAACCGTTATTTTTAATGGCAAAAAAAAACGGTAACCTTTAACCAAAATAATTAAAAACTGGTTTTTTTAACATGTTTTTGAAATAAAAATTACTTTAATAAAATACAGAATCTGTATTAAATGCGATTAGTTTACTAGAAGTCATTACTGAACGCTTGATGGTACATATATTATAAAATTATTAATAGATATCTTTTCATAGGTTGCATTCCTAATGTAAATAATGTCAAAAACCGGTTTATAAGTTAAATCAGTTTTTTTTTGACACAAAACCGGATTTTTTCGTAACGAAAAAACAAAGGTTTTTAAAGCAAATCGTTATAAAAATAAAGTTCTTGATTTCGGTTAACTGTTGATCAAGTTTTTTTTCAGTTTCGAGTCCTGATAGGTACAAAATTAAAGTTTATTAAAAGTACATAGTAAATAAATGAAAAAAAAAGGATGAATGGCACACAACTCGTCAACTGTTAACAGCTTGAGAAATGAGAACGGTAAATGTACGATGCACCAGTGTAACTAGTACCTATACGATAGATATTGGTACATAGTCTCAGTCCAGTCTCAGAATGGACATAAAACAAAGTTTGGCACTGATTGTAAGTTGTCAAACTCAAACGTGATATGTACTGTTTGGCATAATTAAAATCTGATTTGCACAAGTTAGCCTTTGCGATGTCGCATGGGGGCGATGCCCCCCTAGTTCAATCAGTACGGGGGCACGAGCCCCGTTGCCCCCGTGTAGTCGGCGCCTATGGGCCATGCAGCAACTTTTATAAAGAATTACGTTTTCTAGAGATCGATGATAAAAGCTTTTTTATTTGTTGCAGACTTTTTTAATGACACTATACCGGGTGATTCAGTTTGACTGTCGCACCCCTATAACTTTGTAAGTATTGAGAATAACCCCAACAACCCTTATATATTTGAAATCAGCGAGAAATTCTCTATTAAGTGATGTGTTTTTGTTACCTCTACGATGACGTATGTCAAATCCGCGATAGGCAACTGTTTTTTTTAAAATTACATAGTATACATTTTTTTGTTGATTCGGATAGAGAATTTAATTCTGAATCCGATCATGTACTCAAAAAGTAGGCATACATTAAAAAAAATCGAGAAAAATCAGGAGTGGCGGCCATTTTGAATACATTAAAATCTAATTTTTTATGTCGGCGTGTATTATTTGTTTTTATTTTTATTAAAAATTAATTTTTAATACATTTCCATTGATAGTTGTAGTATAATTTTTAAGATTTAATCGTTTTTTGTTATGTTAAATAGACTGTTTGCTATAATTTGAATAAACTTTGAACTGATTTTTCTCGAAAATTTTCTTATGTATGCCTACTTTTTGAGTACATGGTCGGATTCAGAATTAAATTCTCTATCCGAATCAACAAAAAAATGTATACTATGTTTTTTTAAAATGAAACACGCTATATATTTTTACATTTTCTTATTAATCATGTAATTTTCTTAAAAAGGTATTAAAGGTAAATTCAAAAATTAAGGGGAGCTTTCATTTTTTATTCCCTAAAATGTCTTCTTTCTTTTATAAAAATATTACACAAAAAAACATTTAAATTTTTTAAAATTAACTAACGTTAATACATTTGTATACATATATGATATGAATTTTACCCTATTTATAAGAAAATCTAGCGCCCCCATAACCTGGATTCCCTAGGCAATTGCCTAGACCAGTGGTCGGCAAACTCATTAGTCAACAGAGCTAAATATCAACAGAACAGCGATTAAAATTTCCTTTGAGAGCCAAATTTTTCTTTGTTCGCATGCATATGTAGACCCGAATAAGGAAAGAACAGCAAACGCTAGTTTTTTCAGCTGCTGATATGAGTCAGGAATACTATTCCAGGTGTTAAAAATCAACATATATTCCTTCTCCAGGTCTTTCAAAGCAGACAAACCAGTCATCACGAAGCTTCAATCGCACTGTACGGCGCGCCCGCACGTGGTATTTTGTGGAAGAGCCACACTCTAGGGGCCATAGAGCCGCATGTGACTCGCGAGCCACGGTTTGCCGATCACTGGCCTAGACTCATCTAATGGTTAAACCGGCCCTGAATAATGTCAATTAGTTTAAAATAAGTTAATAGAAATGAAAGTGGTAGTTTTAAATTTGTTTTTTGACCTTTGTAAATACAAAATTCTAATTTATTTGTTTAAATTGGTTCATTATTATGTTATTATACACAGGATGTTGGCGGTGGTAATGGCAATTCATTTTGATAATTATAAAATCAGCGTATTTCAAGCATAAAAGCCCCCATTAACCCTAATTAACATACATAATTAAATGGCTGTCAAGCAATGACATTTTAATATTACGAAATGTATTAGGACATTTTTGGTTAATCGATGTAAAAGTTTAAATATAAATTATTATACAAAATGTCAATAATCCAAACGTGCCAAGAATAAGCAAGTCAAAGTTCTTAGATATTATATGCTGTAATACGTACAAAAGAAATATTTTTGCTAGCTTTCACTGCCCCTTCTTCAAGATGAGATATGTATCTTCTCATTTGTCTTGTAACTTTTATATTTAAATTCTCACTTTCTACGAAAATTTATTCTTGTTGTAGATAAGATATTCGACCCATTTACACGCAAATTTTGCTCACTGATTGGCGTAACTTATTATGTATAACTGTTAATAAACCAGAATGAACACGGCAGACGTGCGTTTTAAGAGAAACACTTCCTATTCAAAACAGGAACTTTATTAGTGCAGTTTTTTTTATTGTAATTGTTCGTAATTGTTCCGCTACAACCAGCGGTTGCATTATTCCGTCTTGTTATTAAAATTATGGTGTATACATATAACTAACTGGAAGGTGAAATAGTTTGAGTTTTATCTCAGGAGGTCATGCATAGGTGCATTTAGCCCCGGATAGAAAATACATTTTCGTTTACGGCAATTCATATTTTATTAAGCCGCTAATGCATTGAATTAGACGAAAAATATCGTGGAACATTTTAATATTTAGTAAAACGCGATGTACAAGGTGGGCAAATTTCGATATTTTCATATTTTTGATAAGAATGCAGTGGCGTGGACAAGTTATCAAAAAAAAATTCGAAATTCGAGTGGTGACAAAGTTTTTTTAAATGGAACCCATAGTTGGCTGTGACATCACGCGAAGAGGATTGTTTTTCCATTTCAATTATATACAGGGTGTGTATAAATTGGCGGAAGCGCTACACGTGACGATGTTCTTCTTAAAATTCTAAGTCGAACATCTTGATACAAAAATGTTGTACCATTCTTCCTATGGCCTCAGGAACCATTTAAAGAAAAAAAAAATTGGCAAAATTGCATACATTGATTTGCGTTTGGACATTTTTTTTTATCAGCAATTTTTACTTAGGTATTTACAATTTTTGTTCGAACTGAAAGCCTTCTGTTCGTAAACATAGCTGCAAACTTTTGGGTATCGTAAAACACAAACTAGAAATAATTACGAGAAAAACAGGGATGACAGCTAATGACAATGTTGCCATATGTATTATTTTCATTCAAATCAGTGATTTACATATTTTCAACACCAATTTTTGAAAGGAAGAACACAATATCTAGGAAAAAATACTATTCGAAATTTATTTTTATTCCAACTTTCAGCTTTTTCATTTGCAAGTATTAAATAATAACGCTTATTAAAAGGACTAAATGTCAAAACTTAGAGGACCTCTTGCAGACACAGCAAGCATGGTTGCATGGTACAACATTTTCGTATTAAGATTTTCGACTTAGAATTTTACGAAGAACATCGCCACGTGAAGCGCCTCCGACAATATTTACACACCCTGTATATCGTGTGGGGTCGGTTTATTCATTTTCCTTACATTATAGCAAAAATTAGGTAATTGTTAATATTTTATTTTTTTCTAGTATGTCATTAAGAGATACCTGGTAAAACAAACTGTCATTCTGTTGTTTTAACGATAATTTGACAGAAACAATCACGTTTAATTGTTGATTGTTACATTTCATAACAGCATCCATAACTTTTTATGGCATTATTTTATTATTTTACAGTCAAAATCTGTTAATTTTTTTACCTGCGGAGGATACAGGATTAACCAAAATGACTGAAAGAGTTGGCAAAATTTTATTAGTGTTTGTGGTATGTAAAACTGACAATAGAAAAGGATATAACACTTGTCAATTTAAATAATATGTAATTAGCGTTTCAAAAGTTAAATACCTACGTTTTTTTTTTGGAAAGGGTAATGTACAAAATATTGACTTCATAAATATTTATTATTTTCGAATTGATGCAAAATCATTACAAACTACGTCCATGACAACTGGACAACCCTTTTTAATTCATAAAACTATTTCTATAGCAAGCGACATTGTAAATAAAATTAGCGTTACCAACGGGATTTTGGCTCACATTTTATAAATTGGAAGGGGGGCGCAAAAACAAAAAACAATCATATGAAAAAGAGGGGCGCAAAAACAAAGGTCGAGAAGCACTGAGTTAAATACAATAAAAGTGAGGTTATATTGGCCTTATCCTAAAGAAACAATAAACTAGTGCGACAAATTCCAGCAGATGGCGCGGCACTCGCTTTGATTTTTTATTTGTATTTGTATTAAAATGAAAGCATTTAAGAGCTTAATATTATTTTAATATTAATCCTTGAAAATAGTTGAACCAAAGCACATGTGATTTGTAATGCAAAATACTGTTTTGTTTTCAAAAATAAATAGTTTTCATTTAGTAAAATAATAAACTGGAGTTAATTTAAAAATCGTTTTACAGCTTATATTAGTATTGGTAAAGATGCAAGAACATATATAAAAAAGTAAAACATTTTACCAATTGTCGTTTTTTTTTAAAATTAATTACTAACCTCTCACTACTTAATTGTTCGTACGTGCAACTATATTATAACATTGCGATCTTTTATACTCGGTGGTCCGATGTTTCTCGGAGAACGGGGTTTCGGTGGTGATGTGTGTTATCACTTATCAGCACCCCAACCCTACCCAAAACTTGCAACCGTAGACGAAGTAACCAATGTTCAGTCGATTTAAAATATCGTGAATTACATTCGTACTTCGTCTCCCCTACGCAGTTACCGTAGAGACGACTTTGGCCACTTTTTTTGATTTGACTTCTTTGCTTATTTTTGTTATCAGACATTAATGTTGAGAGTGTGTCCAATGTCGTTTTAAATTTAAAAATAATTGCATTACAATGTGTTTTTACGACAATAACAATGGACGGTATTTTAAAGTGCCACATTTTAAATAAGGAAACAAAGGCGGAGTAAATTGGGAGCAAATATTATTGAAAATTGCAATTTTGTTTTATTTTAAAATAGAAATTTTCTAATAGACCAAAAACATTTAAAAAAATCGATTTGAAGGTTTCAGTAAACACATCTTAAACTTTAATACCTACATTCGAAATAACCCTATTTATCCCATGCAACATACGCCACTGATTAATTCCTAACCTCCAAATTTACAAGTACACACAAGGGGTGTTTTTATATTCGCGAAATGGGGTAGAAAAAGATTGAAAGATTGAAGTTTTTTAATTTATTCTTCTCGAACATGTCTACATTTTTTAGATCTTTCGATTAATTTTTCTAAACCTTTATAAAAATAGTTTTCCGATTTGCCTTTACATTGCTTATTTATTGCTGCTTGCAATGACTCATGATCGGTGAAATGCTTTCCACGAAGGTTGTTTTTACAATAAGGAAACATAAAAACTCCGGTGACAATTGACAATCCTGTTCACAGCGTGTACTTAAATAGCTCCACACAGTTCCTTCTTGCAACACTTAACTCTTTTTTTTTATGATGCGGTGTAAAATTTCTTGGCACTCACCCACCTTGCGCTGACTTTTGCCTACCGTTCTTTTGGATACTTTGAACCTTTCTGCGATTTCTCTAATTTATAGTCGATCATTTTTCATGAGGGCATTCTCGACTCTTATACCATTTTATGTATTAAGTAATTTTCAGTATTTGAATAATTATAAATTATTATGAAATGTAAAAAATATCTTAAATTGTTTAAGTTTTTTGTGTTTATTTAAGTACCGCTGGTTTATTTATGTGATGTTTTTCAATTGCCACTATGATTAAACTTAACAAAAACAATAACATTGTAATAACTTATTTATACCGGGTGTTAACCACCAGCCGTGAACATAGGGAATTAACATTGGTTTTAACTGTTTTTCGGATTCCTGCTCCCCAATTTTGAATTTATATTAAAATTAATGGCAACAATAGAAAGATAAAATTATTACGCATCATTTGAGACCATTAATAAGCTTAAATGTTTAATATTTAGTTTATAATTAATATTTTAAAATTGGATTAATTTTGTCTGTCAATCTGACATTAGTTTTCATGAATTTTTTTTATTATCTGTAAATTTTTAAATCAGCGAGTTATTTCTTTAACCATTAAAACTCTTCCTCTATTATAGTTTTTTTTCTTCATTTTAATCAAAATCGTTAAAGAAATAACTCGCTGATTTATAAATTGACAGATAATAAAAAAAATTAATGAAAACAAATGTCAGATTGACAGTCATGGCTACTTATATTTGTAAAACTAATCAAATTTTAAAATATTAATTATAAACTAAATACTAAACATTTAAGCTTATTAATGGTCTCAAATGATGCGTAATAATTTTATCTTTCTATTGTTGTCATTAATTTTAATATAAATTCGATTGGGGAGCAGGAATCCGAAAAACAGTTAAAACCAATGTTAATTCCCTATGTTCACGGCCGGTGGTTAACACCCGGTATAAACCCAACAACCCATACATTTATAAAACAAAAAAATTCTCTTTTTAATGGTGTCACAGCCAACTACAACCCGTGTTTAAAATTTAAAAAAGTTGATGTTAAAAATAACAAAAACAAATGAAGATATGTAAAATTTATGAACGAATTTTAAATCTACGCAAAAAGTGTCCCGATAATGTCGAAACATTTTTTAAGTATATGATTTCAAATAAGCAAGTTATAGGCAAAAATCGAAAACGTCATTTTTTTTGTGTTTCATAGATAGTGCAAAAAATATTAATTGTTTTCAAGATTATCTTCATAGAATAATTGCTCTTAAATCATAGATCATTTTTGCTCATTTAACCAACTCTGTATTTCTTACCGTTTACGAGATTCCCATGCGAACGATAACTGGGACATTAAACATTATAATGTGCATAAATTAAAGGGTCACCATGGACAACCTCTCACCGTAAAATATACAAGATCGTTTAAATTACATCAAACAATCAAAGTTTTTTTGTTTCAAGTAAATATACGACAAAATAAGTTAACCCCATTTAGAGTCTTATAATTTACGGTAACAGCAAGTGGTAACAAGTATAACTGCAGATGATATGGATTTATTGGTAAAACAGCTGCTGAATAAATTAACAACTTACTGTATTATGTTCCGTTTAGTGCATCTTTTTATTTTAGAATTTTTATAGACAATCTTTGTGATAAAACGCGAATAACATTTAATTTACAAAATATTGTATTTGTTATAAGATCGATTAATATTATAATGAAGAACTAAAATAAATGATCAATTACAAGAAATAAACGACCAAACGAAATAAATTCAGAAAAGGTAGAGTATAAAAGTGTTATGCAGTTAAGTGTAAAATTACATTGCGTTTGTTAATAAGACTTGTGATTGACTGTGATTGATAGTTTGTTCTCTTAGGTAAAAATGATGAAGCGAAATGCTGTTATTATATTATAACTGAATGCGGTCTAATTGCTATAGATCTAATTGCTATATCATTAGTACTAAACGTAAATTAAGACATACACAATTTAAATATATTATATAGTTGTTGTATTAGTTGTAGTTTGTTGTAATTAATTTTATAAGAAGCTATAAAGCTAGTAAGAGTAAAATTTTCATTCTCTCTCTAGTTGTGACATTGTAAGTGTATTAGTAACGAATTGAAAAAAAGGAAATAGTATACAGGGTGCGTCAAATAGGTAGGTCATTTCTAAGATATCGTAAACGGTAAAAAATACAAAGTCGGTTAGACAAAGAGATTCTATTTTAAAAAGTAACTTAACGATTTAAAAAAAGGAAAATGTATACATAGAATGTTAGGAACAGATGAAAAACCAAATTTAGCAATTCTTTTTAATCTTAACTGTCCTCGTTGCAATTGTTTATGTAAATAATTTTTTGTTGATTATTTTGTTTTGCGAAAAAATCACATCAATTATTTCAGCATAGTTTAAGATCAGAGATGAATGACAAACTGGCAGTTATTTGAAAAGGTGGTTCTGACACCCTTAAAAAGTGCGTTTATTTCTATTGAAAAATGTATGGGTTTATACAGGGTGATTCAGTTTGACAGTTGCACCTAGGGATTGTAATACCGGTAAACCGGTTTACCGGTTTACCGGTAAATCGCAAAAAATACTCTTCAAATTTTACCGGTAATTTGCCAGTTTTTTACCGGTAATTCCGGTAATTTTACAATATCTTTCTAATCATGATAAAAATCCAAATCAAATAATCGAAAAAAAATTGACGTATTTTCAAAGAGAAAAAAATTAGAAATCATACAAATGGCATATGATTGTTTACTCACTACACGAGTAGGGATTGTAATAAATCGCAAAAACAGCTCTTTAAATTTTACCGGTAATTTGCCAGTTTTTTACCGGTAATTCCGGTAATTTTATAATATCTTTCTAATCATGATAAAAATCTAAATCAAATAATCGAAAAAAAAATGACGTATTTTCAAAGAGAAAAAATAAGGGGAAAGCATACAAATGGCATATGATTGTTTGATTGTTTACTCACTACTCGACCAACAAGTGTAGTAGAATCCGAAAAGGCTTTTTCCGCGGCTGGATTATTTTGTACAAAAATTAGGTCGCAATTAGGAGCCGATAGTTAAGATAAATTATATTTTCTACGTGGTCATTTTTTAAGAAATGTTTAAAATAAAAAATATTGTTAATAGTTTGACAACATAGGTATATTATGTTAAATCATTTTATATTTTATGTTCAGAATAATTTTATTTTCATGTGTTTTTTGTAATGCTGGATTATATTTTTTGTAATATTTTTATTTTATATATTATATATAGTCATTTTATATAGTGTTATATCAATATTACATAAAAATAGACTCCTATTAGATACGTTAATGGCTGTTAACTAATATATTGTATGAAACTAATTGGGATAGTTTAGGCTTCAATGTATATAAATATATTTATTTTTAATATGGTTTTCGGAGTTTATCCGGGTAATATTTAAATTGGCTCGACGTTTCGGCAAGCTCTTACTATAGGGGAGACGTGGATAAACTCCGAAAACTACATTAAAAATGTTACTAACCGCAAAAAATCTAAAAAGAAACAGTATAATATAAATATATATAATAATATGATTTACCGGTAAATTACCGGTAAACCGGTTTTGATTGACAGTTTTACCGAATTACCGGTAATTCAAAAAGTCGGTAAATTTACAATCCCTAGCTTGCACCCCTATAACTGTGTTATTTTAAGAGTGAACCCCAGTAAACCTTATATATTTAAGCTGCGGGATATGCTCTATCAAATGACGTTACAATGTTTTTCCTACGATGAAATATATCAGAGTAGGCGTAACCAACTTTATTTTTGGATATATTTCATCGTAAAAAAAAACATTTGAACGTCATTTTATAAAGACTTTGTTTTGCGATTTAAAAAATAAAGGTTTGTAGGGCTTCCCTCCTAAAATAAGAGAGTTATAGGGGTGTGACAGGCAAACAGAATTACTCGATATATTACGATTTTTTTCAGCCGTTGTAGTTTATCTAAAGGACGTGAAATAAAAATTCTAATTTTTAGTTTTAAATCTCTTAAAATCTGAAAAACATAATCAAAAAACTTTTAAAAAACCCAACAATTATAAATACAGGGTTCTCGTTTTTCGAGGGCCACTATGGGGATCTCGTAAACGGTAAGAGTTACGACTTCGGTTAAATTAGGATAAAGTTGTATATTCAGATGCTTAATAATTTGAAGCAAAAAGAACTTATCTAGCTTTTAGTTTTTGAGATATAGGAAAAAAATAAAAAAGCGGATTTTTGTTTTTTGCCCGTAACTTTTTCATTTGATGTCGAATTTAATTTCTGTAAAAACTTTTTTATGGCCACTTTTTGCAAGGAATCAGAATCCCTAATTATATTTTCCCTGCGACGTTTCGTTTTTTAAAACCATCATTAGGTCAATTTTTTCTTATGGACGCTATATCTGATTTTAATGCCAATTTGTAGAGCATTTTTTTCTGAATTCGGCAATGTATAACACTTGGGACATTTTTGAAACAATTGTTGTTAAAAATGGCAGAAACAAATATTTTATTTAAAACAAATCCTAATCGGCATAGTAAATAATTGTCTTTGTCCATTTTTCCTCGGAAGCACGTAAGTAAACTGCATGAAATTACTATTAAAGGGATTTAATTTACAAAATAGGTATTAATAAATAGGTTAGGAATGCATTAACATTGTTCACTTATTAGCAAATATTTTTAGAATATTTTCTTTGATTAAGTAATAAATTTCTCTAAAATGTGTATTTAATCCTTATTTGGCATACAATTATTTGTAACAAAAAATAACCAGTTATGGCTTTTATCTGCGTTAATGACTTCTAATAAGCAAAAAGCGTAAACAGATTTCTGGACGTTTTTTGTAAACTATGAACACTTATATTATTTGTTTACGAAAATTTTGTTACAGATAATTGTATGCCAAATAAGGATTAAATACACATTTTAGAGAAATTTATTACTTAACCAAAGAAGATATTCTAAAAATATTTGCTAATAAGTCCTAATATATTTATTAATACCTATTTTTTTAATTAAATCTCTTTAATAGTAATTTCATGCGGTTTACTTACCTGCTTCCAAGGAAAAAGGGACAAAGACAATTATTTACCATGCCGATTAGGATTTGTTTTAAATAAAATATTTGTTTTAGCCATTTTTAACAACAATTGTTTCAAAAATGTGCCAAGTGTTATACATTATTGAATTCAGAAAAAAATGCTCTACAAATTGGCGTTACAATCAGATATAGCGTCTATAAGAAAAAATTGAGCTGTTGATGGTTTTAAAAAAACGATACGTCGCACGGAAAATATAATTAGGGATTCTGATTCCTTGCAAAAAGTGGCCCTGAAAAAGTTTGAACAGAAATGAAATTCGACATCAAATGAAAAAGTTGCGGTCATAAAACGAAAATCCACTTTTTTATTTTTTTTATATCTCAAAAACTAAAAGAGCTAGATAAGTTCTGTTTCCGTCAAATTATTAAGCATCTTAATATACAACTTTGCCCTAATTTAATCGAAGTCGTAACTCTTACCGTTTACGAGATCCCCATAGTGGCCCTCGAAAAACGAGAACCCTGTATGTTCCAATAGTTTTTTTAATGCACTGCTGCTTTTAATTAGCTAAAAATTAAATGACTATAATTCATCAGCTTTTATTTCATTATTTAACTGCATATTTTATTATTGACTTTTGATTACCCACAATAATTGTGTTGTAAATATATTGCATATTTAGTTATTCCGGAATTAACTTGATTGACTACGTGTACCGTCTTGAAACAATGCGGAAACGAACAGAAAAACTAAAAATCAAATACTAAATACAAATAGAATGACTAAATATTCGTAAAATATTTATGAATAAACTGTTTCTTAGTTTGTAATTTATTTAAAATTAGGGACTGAGAACGAAACGAAAACGATTACGATAAACGAAATTAACCGAAAATTCTATAAGAACCAAAACGAAAACGAAACTTTTCGTTCAAGATTGAAAACGAAATAAAATACAATTTTGGCAAGAGTGAAATAAATGTAGGTTTATTTTTGAGTTTCCATTTAAAAATATGCAATTTTTTCATTTACTTAAAATTCTGAATAAGTAATGTTAAAACAATTGAAGATCGAAATTTTTTAAAATGTAATATGTATCTAAAACTTGTTTTAGCTTATTAGCAACTGCAATAAAATTGTTTTTTCACTACTAGTAATATAGCGTAGCATTATGACGTATATTAGAATGCCGTGAAATTCAATTTCTCTACCTATGCATGGTTACAGGTAAACAATTTTTCATTATTAACCACTGGTGAATAATGAACAAATTTATATTTTTTGATAATGCTGTTGTAGTTTTAAAGAAAAAAAAATTATAGGACGATTTAGTATGATCAAGAAATTCTCTTTATTGGTATTTTAGCATTTAAAACGTTGTTTAAATAAATTAATTTAATTTTAAAAACTTTGGTGTATTTAAATAACACGACTTTCGCGCCGTAATAAATGACGGTTGTCAATATCCACACCGTCGATTGACACAACGTAAAAAAGAAAAGTTTTAATAATGTCAGTATTTTAGATGAAACCATCGCTTAAAAACAATGTTTTTTAATAACAATAGTGATTTAGCAAGATGAGTAACACGCAGATTCAATATTTCTATAGAATAGATAGGTACTTAACTTTTTATATTTTAGGTTAGAAAGTGCGTACATAACCTAAATGGGTTTGTCTTACTAGTAGTGAAAAAAATAGTATATACACCACGGTAGAGAAGTCTTATAGCCTTCGGGCCCTTAGATCCCTCGGCGCTTCGCGCCTCGTGATCTAATCTGAGCCCTCAGGCTATAATAGTTGACTTCTCTACCTTGGTATATAATATACTATTAAGAAATTTACTGTTATGGTTTTCTATAAATATAAGCATTTCTCGATAGCTTTCTAAAACAAGGACCTATTGACTAACCAAGTTTTTTACTGTTTACGGGATCCAAGAGTTGTCTGTCCATTTGGCGCACGCTTTACAGAGGATTTTTTAAAATCTTACATTAATTTGGTAAATCCCAAAGAGTTCAGAATCATACTAAAATTTATAAAATATCCTTTATACAGGGTGTGTATAAATTGGCGGAAGCGCTGCACGTGACGATGTTCTTCGTGAAATTCTAAGTCGAAAATCTTGATACAAAAATGTTGTACCATGCTTCCTATGGCCTCAGGAACCATTTAAAGAAAAAAAATTTGGCAAAATTGCATACATTGATTTGCGTTTGGACATTTTTTTATAAGCAATTTTTACTTAGGTATTTACAATTTTGTTCGAACTAAAAACCTTCAGTTCGTAAACATAGCTGCAAACTTTTGGGTATCGTAAAACACAAACTAGAAATAATTACGAGAAAAACAGAGATGACAGCTAATGACAACGTTGCCATATGTATTATTTTCATTCAAATCAGTGATTTACATATATTCAACACCAATTTTTGAAAGGAAGAACACAATATCTAGGAAAAAATACTATTCGAAATTTATTTTTATTCCAAATTGCAGCTTTTTCATTTGCAAGTATTAAATAATAACGCTTATTAAAGAACTAAATGTCAAAACTTTGAGGACCTCTTGCAGACACAGCAAGCATGGTACAACATTTTCGTATAAAGATTTTCGACTTAGAATTGTACGAAGAACATCGCCACGTGTAGCGCTACCGCCAATTTTTACACACCCTGTATACAGCGTCATGTGTGCAACAAATGAATTTTTTTTTTTGAAACATTCGCTTGAGTAAAGTGCCATTTTTTTAAGGGATTAAAAAAATATTGAAAAAATTTATTTATTAGGTATCTAAAAATAAGGCTATATTTAAATGTTGACGGTCAAATTCCAATTGTTATTTTTTTAGAAAGTACAACGTTCAAAAAATCAAAAAGTCACATATCTAGTGTCATATGACCTTTTATTAAACTTTTTTCATCTTAAAATAAGTTTTAAAGCATGCACCACGAATAAAATTATCAGAAAAATAGATAACATTTTTTTTCTTTTATTTGTTGCAGACTTTTTAAATGTTAAAATTTCTTAAGAAATAAAAGTTGGAATCTGACCATCAAAATTATAATCTTGCCCTATTTTTGGATTCTAAATAAATTTTCCTAAAATAATTTTTTGTGCCTCTTGCGAATATTTCTAAAATCGATAAAATCTAGGGTGACTTTTTATTGAACTTTTTTTTATTTTAAAATTATTTTTGGACCATGCACCAACTTTTATTGAAAATAAAATTTTCTGAGAAGTTGATAATAATTTTTTTTTCCATTTGTAGCAGACTTTTTGAATATATGTATAAAACGCCTTGAGTAATTCCATCCTAAGGTTGTGTTGCACTTTTCTTGGTCTTTTTTTATTCTAACCTTCACAAAATTCGAATATTAATTGCACATATTTGTATTTGTATATTATTTATAGACTTATTTATGCTCATTAGGAAACTACATTCACCGAGTATAAAGTAGTCATCAAGCAGTCACGGAATTAACGGATTTAATAATTATGCAACTATTACCTATTAAAACTTTGTTATCCATTTGTAATGGTTTAACATGAATTATTGTCGATGCAACGTAACAATGAAGAACATTAAAGATAGTTAAGTTGTTATTTAAGTAAAGATAACATTTAATACTAAAGATTAGGTACCTCAAAACATTTAAAAAATCTTTTATATACGGATATAAATCTTAGTTTATTGCTTTGAGCCTTAATTATTATGAGTGCATGTGTGTTCATAATGTAATTAATTACTATTTCCTCACAATCCAACAAAACGCCCATAAAATTAAATTAATAGTACAGACTAAACTATAAACAAAAATCTGTTGTTATACTTCTTCACTCTTTAGTACCGTAGAATAGGGCAACTTGGGACAGTAGGGTAACTTGGGACAAAATGATATTCTCACCTAAAAATTTTATTTACAACTGTCAACTTTTGAGAAAATCAAAGTTGCTTAGTAGAGTTTTAAAAGTATCATATAAGCTTAAAAAAACGAATCAGTTTTTGAAATTACTACAAGACGGTAAGTTGTTACATCCATTTTTTTAAATTAATATAAAATGGCCGAATTAAAAACTGTTTAAAATTTCTCTTGTACTTTTGTTCTGAAAATATACGTTTAATATTAATTCTTGAATAACTTATCTCATTTTTTTATTTAATACTACCTATGTTCAAAAATGAATGATTGTCCGTTTTGGTGAACATTTTTGTTCAAAAATGATTGTCTCATTAGTTTTTAATTCAATTAATATATTGAATCCTGCTTTAAAAAACTTTTTTACAAATGAGACAATCATTTTTGAACAGAGGTAGTACAATTTTTTTAATTTTTCCAATCAAAATATCGTTTAGTTTAAAATTTTTGTAATTTGCGAATTAAAGTTTTATTTTCTTTATTTTTGATATTTTTTTTTCATGTTGGATAATTGTGAAAGATCAATTTAATATAAAAAATATAATATAACTGTCCCAAGTAGGACTTTGTAGGCTAAACTTGAGTCAAACTACTGAAATTCATATGTGTCCCAAGTTGCCCGGTCTTAAGTATTACTTGGGACAGAAAGTTTTTTTTGTTGGTATCTTGTGTATATACATATATATTTATTTTTTATATAGAATATTGTTCATTGGCACCTCACCCAATTACATAAAAAAATTCAAAGTTGTTAATTAAAAAATGAACGTGGTACACGCTTTTAAATGTTGAAACTGTCCCAAGTAGCCCCATTCTACCGGTACTTTTTAAGTGTTAGTCCTAAATAATAACTTGCATCTTTTATAGAGACGTGTTTAAGATATTTATAATCATGTTATATAAAATTTAACTTAAAAAGTCTTTGTTTTTCTAACTGGTTATAGTAGTTTCAGGTTTATACATTTTCTACATCCGTCCAGAAAATCAGTTGTTTCCGACCAATTTTTAGGTTAGGTTAGGCTTTACTGGCCTAGGCCAGAAAGTAACCGGTTGCCATGGTAATGAGCTGTCTTTACCGGCCCACGCCGAAAAGTAGCTGGTTGCCATGGTGATGAGTTGTTTTGTTGATTTGCGCTGTCAAACAAGCGTCATTTTACCACCGAGCGAGTTTTCACCTGTAGTTTGTTAAGTTATTGTTTAATTATGGATGTGGGGGACGCAGAAAACATATTTTACGTAAGTAAAGTGTCTTTACTGGACTCGTATGCTTTAAGGACTAGCCAACGGCTCGTCCCAAAACTGTCTCTCGTCCAGTAAAGTACCACTTTTCGGTCTTGTTGCGTAAATAAAAATTTAACTATTTTCTTCAAGCACAGAGTTTATTCTCTCCTCATAATTTCGACAATTTACATTTTTATTCGTTAAACACTTTCACAGATTTCGTAAACTTGTTTCTATTACTTTTACATTATTTGACCGGAATAATACAATTAAGTTTTTTACGATCGCGGTATTCTTGGTGCTAAAATTTGATAATTGGACGAAACAAAATGTACAAGTTAATTTACGAATGAATATTTTACAGTTTACACTTCTCCAAATAAGAAAGCGAAAACCAAATGAAATTTAAATTAGAAATAAATTAAAATGCTTACAAAAAACATGTTTTTTATGTGTATTAATGCTGACTGGATTTTGTATTATTATTTAAAAGTTATTAAAATTGTAAAAATTGTAAAATTCAAAGAAAATTCGAAAGGAAAGACTATATTCAACTGTGACCTAAACAATTTTTTTGTTCTAACTTCTTTATCTTGACAAGCATGTAGAAAATTTACATACTCTCTGTATGTTCAGGAAGGACCAAATTCGAATGTTTTATGGGGTATCTCGGTTACCGTAATAGTTGGCGAAAATTTGATACCGGTCTCTTGGGCTATTTTTTTGAGAAAAACAAGCCTGTGTTGTAAAATTTTTATAATTACTTTCCATTTTGGCACTTCAGACGAAAAAATGAATTTCATCATTTTTGAAAATTGACTATCTCTTTATTTATAAAAGTAGAATTAAATGTTATACTTTTTTTTACCATTAACATTTCAATGCTTAATTTAACGATCTTGATTTTTAAGATTTAAAGTAAATTATATTTTTTCTAAATGGAAACTCTAGTAGGCGATGACTTTATATGGAAGATATTTTTTTAAATTTTTCAAAAATATATAGTTTTATATACTTAATATATTATAGATTTGTTGCAAATTTAAGCCGATATAAGGCTGATTAAAAAAACAAATTATCGCAGTTTGCCATGCTTTCGTAAACAAGTGATATTTGCAAATAAAAAACAGCTAAACAAATGCTTTTATATATAAAGTCATTGCCCACTAGTTTTCATTAAAAAAAAAATAAGTTACTTCATATCTTAAAATTCAAGGTCGTTAAAATTTTCTATATGAAAGGTTTACAGGGTGGGCAAATTTCGATGTTTTAATAGGGAATCTCGATAACTATAAGAGGTATCAAAAAACGGACCACGAATCCTCGATACATTTTTTCGAGAAAAAGTTAATGGTGAAAACTAAAATTGGTTATCGTCCTTTGTTTTCGAGTTATCGCCGATAACTCGATTTTTCGACTTTTCGTTTTATGACTATATCTCGCTTGTTTATATTTGGAATTACAAAAAAATAAGGAATTTAAATAAGTCATAGCCAACTATGCGTTCCATTTAAAAAAATACAACTTTATGTCACAACTCGAATTTTGGTTTCTTTTTTGAAAAATTGTCTACGCCACTGTATTCTTATCAAAAAAGTGCCTGTAGAACGTCAAAATTATTTTTGTTTATTTTTATAAACAAGCGAGATACAGTCATAAAACGAAAAGTCGAAAAATCGAGTTATCGGCGATAACTCGAAAACAAAAGACGATAACCAATTTTAGTTTTCACTATTAACTTTTTCTCGATAAAAGAGATCGAGGATGCGCGGTCCTTTTTTTGATACCTCTTATAGTTATCGAGATTCCCTATTAAAACATCGAAATTTGCCCACCCTGTACTAGGGATTCTGTCCCGGGAATTTCCCGAGACGTAAGTCCCGGGAATTCCCGGGACTTTCTTAGTCTCGAGTCCCGGGACATTTCGTTCGAGACTCGAGACGAGACTAAATGTTACAGAACACTGAAATTAATTTTTATACTTCTTATTTTAAACAAATTTTACTGACACGAGTTTACCAAAAATATTTTGTTTCATAATTTCTTATGTTTATAGTTCATACTAACAATCAGTATTTACTTAACTTTATTTAAATTTTTTGCCTGCCATATTTAATTGTTTATGTTTATTTCTTATCTGCTTTAAAGCTAAAGGATAATTGTTAAGTTTACTAGTAAAAATATATTTTACTTATGCTTGTTATGTTTTAAAGTTTAATGAAAATTGTTAAGTTTATTTAAAATAGGCATTTACTTGGAAATATATACTTTGTTTACTGTAGAATGTAGACTTAGGTTATTAAAAATAATAATACTACTCCTACTACTATACTTTATTTATAAAATAAATGCTTGAAAAACAAAATCCGTGAATTTGGTTTAATTTAAAAAATATATATATTCTGTCCACTGTCATGACCGATTCACGATCACGATACGTGCAAAGAAGCAATTTTAAATATGTAGCGGGTGCTTTCAGAAACAATGTCACTGTCAAGAAAACTTATTTTTTACAGTGAAAATAGCCGATGAATTTTGAGTACCTACATAAATCATTATTTTTCTTCATTTTTGGCGGGTTATACCAACATTTTCTAGTACGTAAATAAAATTTGCAACAGTGTCGAAGTCCCGGGAATTCCCGGGACTTTGATAAAAAAAGTCTCGAGTCCCGGGACTTTAAAAATTGTCGAGACTCAGAATCCCTACCCTGTACCTACCATAAAAAGTTTTTTTTAAAAATTGTTAGCTACATTTTGGCGGACTTTAATTTCTAATTCGTCGGTTTTATTTTGCTTAAATATTACAATTTTAGATTAAAAAATCGAGTTCCTCGCCCTGTAAACACACACGTTTATTAATAATTTCATAATGTATTTTTTAATTATTATTTATTAATCACAATAAATCATCCTGTATTGCAGTTTAGTGACTAACAAAAAAGGTATATAACCTTTTCATATTGCTGTGCACTTTTATATAAACTGCAATTTTTAAGTTAATAGAGAACATTTTCTCTCACATAATATACTCTATTAGTTCAAGAGAAAATCGATATCCAATATACGTCGTTTGATAAGAAGTTATTCAGTAATTAAACAAACAGACACAACTTGTTTATTAAATGATCAATTATATTCTTTAACAGTACTAAATTACATGGATTAATGTTTTCAGGAATAAAATATTCTTGAATAGTCGGCTAACAATCTTAATTACTATTATTCTAACAGTTACAACAATTATGTTCTGTAATTATACGTGAATTTACTTAGATATTTACTGCTATGTACGGACAAGTTGTATTTGTTTTAAAGGAGTGCAATTGTTCAATATGATAAAAGATATTGCTTTGATTGTTTGACTTCATTTGTTTAACATGTGTAGTTCAACATTGTTTGACATTGAATTTTAAACTATAGCAAATGTTAAATAAATTTGGGCCGGAAACAAAAATTTACTACAAAAATATAAAAAACAAAAAATAATATACACTTCTTTGAATAGGTAAAACTATACAGTGTGTCCGAATTAATAGTAACTTCTTAATACTTAAACGACCCAAGGTCGATGAAATGAGACAGAAGTTACCTATTATACTGAGCAACATAATGATTCGTACTGGCTATGATGAAAAAATCAATATTGGTCATTTGTTTCAATTTTACTTAGGTACTGACTACTGAGGTAAACGACAAAGTTTTATTTTTCAAATGTAAGCAATAACTGACTTTGGCATTAAAAAAACCTTGCGTTACACGATGTATAGATATCTACATAGTTCATTTATTTTGATGGTTGCTTTACTACAACCAAAAAAATTGATAAAAAATACCTTGTAAAACTAAAGTGTGCTAAAAAAGTACAAAATCGGTCAACGTCATTTAAAAAATACAACTGAAGCAACTTACTGTGGTTTATATTTTCAGTAAATGAAACTTTGTCATTTAGTTCATTACCTAAGTAACATTTGAACAAACGAATGTCGTCAATTTATACTTCATAAAAATATCTATAATTTTTTTTACCGATTTTTCTATTTATTACTAAAACATATACAGTGTGTCCAAAAGGTATGGAATATGCTATATATTTCAGTAAATATCCACTTTAGTTTTTCACCATAAGACAAATATTTTTTTTTCGAATAACAAAAGCGCAATGAAAAACAATTGAATTTTTTTAAGTGGCAAGGTACCCCTATATTATACTAATTTGATAGAGATTTTTTTTCTCTTTTCAATGATGCCAAACTTGAGTTCCCCTAATTCAGCAGCTTGTTGAGAAAAACGTAAAAATGATTTTAATTGATTAGAATTCATTTCTAACATAAACATCATAAGAACTACAATTTTTTGTCGAAATCTACAATAAGTGTTCAAATTGTGAACCATTTACAGCTTGGCAATGATAAACTCGGTTTTTAAACCCGTTTATAACATTCCCAACCATTTCAGGTGTAATTTCTTTAATACGATCTTTTACATTTTCGATATTCTCCGGCCTCTTAGCAGAAACTTAATTTTTAAGGTGACCCCATCATTGAAAAAAGAAAAAAAATCTCTATCAAATGAGTATAATATAGGGGTACCTAGGTACCTTACCATTTAAAAGAATTCAATTGTTTTTCATTGCGCTTTTGTTATTCGAAAAAAATAATTTAATTTTATCTTATGGTGTACAACCAAGTACCAAACAACTCCTATTCGAAACATTTTTTAATTAAGTGGATATGTAGCATATTCCATACTTTTTGGACACACTGTATATCTTGCTTTTAAGATATTGATTCATTTTGTTTTTTACCGTATTTTGCGTGGGATTAAAATAAAATAAAGCATTACCAAGTTGCTGCATAAAATAGATAACATTTGTTTAATTTAACCGACCCTATATCTATTACGGTTTAGAAGTTACCAATATTAAGCCTCTAATTTGGAACATACTGTATATGTGGAGCAACAAATAATAAAAAAGAGAACAATTATAGGAGAAGAAATTAGCAAACAATTACTAAACAAAAAATGAGACATCCTTCTTCTGTTTCTAAAAAACATAAATGATGGTTTCCATGTTACTTTTCACAAGCTGTTCTGATATTTAAATTGCTAAAATAACATGTAATTTGTCGACCATTATATTATGAGTGCTATAAGGAAAGTCGGTTTACTTTTATTATTTATTAGGTCGGTCCAGTCAATTTTGATACGTACCAGCATCAAACGATAAACTAAAACAAAATCCAGTTTTTTTTTTTAAATTTGAAAGTTAGTTTTACGTGATATGTAACAAATAAATTGTTCACAACACAGACACATATTTTAAAATTATTTTATAAAATAGTTACTTAATGCAGCTGTTCAATTTAGGAAAATGTAATTGATTTTTAAAAAATACACGATGTATACAGGGTGTCCCAAATTCGGGTAAATGCATGGGGATCTCGCTTATCTTAAGAGCTACAAGATCGGTTAAATTAGGGCAAAGTTGCGAAATTAGATGCTTATCAAATATCTGCAAAGAAAATTTTCATAGCTGTCTTAGATCAAAATTATTCGAGAAAAACTGAAAAAATTGATTTTCGTTTTTTGCCATATTTCCTACATATTTTAAGATATCGACAATCTGGAAGCACTTCTCCATGGCAACTTCTTACGCTTTATATTTTTATATAACATAAAATTTCCAACAACGTTTTGTCTCTTCAGACCCATCATCAACTTCATTATTTTAAATACGGCGAAAAATTTTTAACCGACCTCCTTACTCTTAAGATGAGCGAGATTCCTATGCATTTACTCGAATTTGGGACACCCTGTATATTATTTTGATTATGTTTAATTTAATAACGCGCCACTTTCAGGTTACAACTTAGAATTGTACTAACACCAATTTATTTAACAATGTAAAAATAGATTTCTCGTTTATATGTAAATTTATTTTTTATAATTTGGATACCCATAGCAAATTACTGATAACAATCAGTGAAATTATTGCATCGTCACTTCTTTACTTTTGCATAAAGGAAGCGATACAAATAGAAACTTATTTTTATTTACAATAATTACACTTTAATAAATTTGGCGTTTACTTTGATGTATTAATGAAACTTTTGGAGCGAGTTTGAATAAACTAGAGTTAAAAATAACGATAATATGATTACCAATTAAAAAACCGACAATGATTTTTAATTGCAAAGGAAAATACCACTGCATTCAAATACGTTCTTAACTTATTAAAGAGTTATTAATGAACAAACTAACGGATTTTTATTATCACTTTAAGGTTATTAAAGATACACAGGATGGCCCACCTTGTTGCTTAATTTGTTTTTAGCAATATTGTCAATAAACCCCACCTTTTATTTAATGACAGAGAAAGCTGTATAAAAGAATATATTACAAAACCAAATTTGAATTTTTGATGTAGGTACATTAAAAAAGTTTTTTTTTTTAAACTTACAATAGTACGTTTAAAGTCAAAATGTGATAGTATTTTTTAAAATTTATTTAAGTTAAGTGAACATTTTAATTTAGTTTTATGATGGTTTTTGATATAAATATGTCAAATTAATATTTAGACCATGAAAACCTATTACAAGTATAAAGGAGAGTATGTAGCGTAATTTTTTTCTAAAAGCCAAATGAAATAGTTTATTATAATCAGTTTTCAAATTTAAAAAGAATATACTAATTTTCATTTATACAAATTAATGGACTCTGATACTTGATTTTCTTTTGTAAATAATCTTAGCAAAAGTACTGAAATGATTAGAAGAATGAAAATATGAGACTATTCGTCCCAGGAAAATTCGTTCTTAACAGAATAAAAAGTTAGTAATTATTATAGGATAATTACAATCATTTGAGTTCTATAAGTAATTTGGTCAGTTATGCAGCACAAGTAGATTTTTCATTACGCTGGAATTTGTTTGTATTGACTGTACAAGAAAGAAGTTGTAAATATTCGGAATAAATACGCTGTGGGCGCAAGTTCTTTTATTATAGAGAAAGAATAAATTAGCACATACCACGAAATTAATACTACAGATTCAGTAAGCAAAGTTGCGCAGAATTAGGTAATTAAATGGAGTTAGAAAAATACCTTGTGTTCTTACTTTCTGAGAAAACTGCAAAAAAAGCTACAAACATTATTAAACTCAAATAACTTTTTAGCTATGACATGAGCTACAGAGTTGCCAGATTTTAAATTAGGTCTCGCGGGACAAAAATGAAAAAATTAGGGCGATTTTTCTCAAAAACTTTTTTCACAATTAACGATTTTTACATAATATCATTTTTAATTTCTAAACTTCCTTTTGGCCATTTAAAAATGTATCTAACAGTAGAAGGACTCATGACTAAATAAAATTTAATAAAGAAAACACTTTGAACGTTTGGACACTGAGTGGACAGTGGCCAGTGGGTCATACTCATACGCCGATTTACGCAGAGGCTTACGTCTAAAAATCCCAGAGCGGGGATTCCCCGACATCTAACGCGATCAGCGTGCAACTAACCCACCTGCCAATGCCCGAAATTCATACATTTTAGGAAAGAAATACATTTGGTAACAGCATCCATCACATTTTTTGGAATTATTTTATTATTTTACAGTCAAAATCTGTTATTTTTTTACCTGCGGGACATTTAAATGTTTATGCTGAACACGGGACAAATCACTTTTGTGCGGGACTGTCCCGCGCATTGCGGGACGTCTGGCATCCCTGCATGAGCAATTACATAAATAATTATAGACTAATATATCTTTAAGTTGAGTGGTCACATACAAAACAAACTTAATTTTTTTATATTTCAAATTTCAATCATATCTGCCTATACCCCTATAACAGATATTTTTTTCTGATTTAATTGATAGGAGTATAGGGATTGCAGTATGTAACAGTTGTTTTCAATAAAAGGACAAAACCGTGTAGGTCATAAAAAATAATGGAATGGTTTGTAATTTAAAAAAAAAAAAAATTATTTACTAAATTACGTTAGTTTATTGATGAAACTATACAGGGTGTCCCAGTTATCGTGAACAGCATGGGGATCTCGTAAACAGTAAGAGATAAGTCAAAATGATGTATGATTTAAGAGCAACTTTTCTATGAAGAAATTCTAGAAAAAATTAACAGCTATTCATGAAAAACAAAACACATCAGGTTTTTAATTTTTGCTTATACCTTGCTTATTTGAATTCAAACTCATTTTTAAAAAATATTAATGGAGTACTTTTTTGGGTAGATTTACAAATTGTCAATAAATTTTACCCATCTTAATTTGTTTTTGTTATTTTACGATCAACTGTCTTAATACGGCTGATGGTAAAATAACAAAAACAAATGAAGATAAGTAAATATTTTTGACAAATTTTACGTCTAAGCAAAAAAGTGTCCCACAAATGTGAACAAATATTTTGAGTTTAATTTCAAATAGGCAAGTTGTCAAAGCAGAATTCAAAAACCTGATGTGTTTTGTTTTTTTATCAACGCACAAAAGTATCATAATTTTTTTTCAAGATATTTTTGCATAGAACGGTTGCTCTTAAATCATTGATCATTTTGACCCATTTAACCAACTTCGTACCTCTTACTGTTTACGAGATCCCCATGCTGTACACGATCAGTGCCGTTTCTGAGTACTTGGCCGCCCGCGTGCTAACGTACGTTTCGCCGCCCCGGTAAACAAAAAAATTAAAATAAAAAAATAAATAATTGTCGTTGCAAGTATTATATTTAACAACATGTATATAGCGTCATTCAAAAAGTCTGCCACAAATGGGAAAAACTTTTATTATTGATTTCTCAAAAAAATTTATTTTTGATAAAAGTTGGTGCATCGTCTAAAACTAATTTTAGGATAAAAAAAGTTTAACAAAAAGTCATAGGACACTGGATTTTTGAAATATTTGCAAGAGCAAAGTGTCCTTATTTTATGAGATATAAAAAAAAATTATAGGAAAAAGTTATTTAGAATCTCAAAATAAGGCTAGATTTAAATTTTGAAGATCAAATTCAAAATTTTATTTTTTAAGAAATTTCAACATTCAAAAAGTCTGCAACAAATGGAAAAGTTTTTTATTATTGATTTCTCAGAAAATTTTATTCTTCATTAAAGTTGGTGCATAGTCTAAAACTAATTTTAAGATAAAAACAAGTTTGATAAAAATTCATAGGACACTAGATTTTAGCGATTTTTGAAATATTTGCAAGAGTAAACTGCCTTTATTTTAAGAGATACAAAAAAAAATTGTAGAAAAAAGTTATTAAGAATTTTAAAATAGGGCTAGATGTAAATTTTGACGGTCAAATTCCAAAATTACAATTATTACAAAATTTTAAGCACTTTACTTTTGCGAATATTTCAAAAATCGCTAAAATCTAGTGTCCTATGAGTTTATTAAACTTTTTTTCATTTAAAATTAGTTTTGGACCATGCACTACCGTTTATCAAAATATAATTTTTTGAGAAATCGATAATAAAAAACTTTTCCATTTGTTGCAGACTTTTTGGATGTTAAAATTTCTTAAAAAATAAAAATTTGAATTTGACCTTCAAAATTTAAATCTAGCCTTATTTTTAGATTCTAAATAACTTTTTCCTATAATTTTTTTTTATATCTCTTAAAATAGGGGGACTTTACTCCTGCGAATATTTCAAAAATCGTTATAATCTAGTGTTCCATGACTTTTTATTGAACATTTTTTCATCTTATAATCATTAGTTTTAGACCATGCACCAACTTTTGTCAAGAATAATATTTTCTGAGAAATCAATAATAAAAAGTTTTCCCATTAGTGGCAGACTGTTTGAATGACTGTAAATTTGTCATTATGTGTAAGAGGGATATTCAGCGCCATCTCTTGCGCCCTTGGCACTTGTCCCATTGCCAATAATTGGCAATTGCATTGCTATCTACATTGCTACGGTACGGTATACAACCACCGATTGAGTACATAAATTTAATCGAAATCTTCACTCTTAAGTCGAAATTACCGAATAAGCAGCCTGGAGAGTGATTTACGCGTTTTTGCAATTTTTTTTGAATAGTATTGGATTGAAATCTTTAATCCTTGATCATTTTTACATACTTTTTTCAAACTAATATTTTATATTCAATTCTTGTGAAACATTAAAGACCGCAAGGGCGGCATTTGGCCGCCCTCTAAATCGGCCGCCCACGTGCGGGGCACGCTTTCGCCCCCCGCCAGAAACGGCCCTGTACACGATAACTGGCATGTGAAGGGATACAATTTTTTTAACCCTTTATTTAGGTCCTAAGCATTCGATTTGTGCAATAATTAGCAAAGGCATACCTTGTGAGACACCCTGTATTATTATATCTATTGATATGCAGTCGAATATATATTTTTTTAAATATCGGAACATTTTCAAATTTTTGTAAAGTCAACGGTTTCCAAATAACTTTTTCGTCATTAATAAATCGTTAAATTGCTAATTAATGTCTTGTTGGCCACGCTAGTTAGCGCTTAATTGGAATCGTTAAAAAAGTAGAGCGTAAGGTATAAGAAAAACGTGCGCTTTATATTTCATTAAACTATTACACGATATCTAACTAACAGTAGCTGTTAAAATGCGAAAGTTAATTCCGGACGGCATTATATTAAAACTTACTAGTGCATATAAACACAAATTACGAGTAATTAACACGGATCCTATTCATCTTCCAGCTTTTAACAAACTTTCGACTAGACCGTTTTTACAATTATTCGAACATAATTTGTTTTTGATTAATTATTGCACTGTGTTGTGTTGTTGCCCAACTTAAAATGAATCCATCAACATTTCTAAATTTTTAAGCAAAAGTTAAATGAGTAATCATGTCAGAGAAAAAATGATAACACCAATTAAATTGGGGTAAAATTTATCTACAGCAGTGTTTCTCAAGTTTACTCTGAGGACTCAATTCCAAAATTAAACGCTTACAGAGGACTCCAATGAATTGGTTTGTAGACAATATTTTTGTTGCATGTTTATATTTCGATAATTTTCGAACAATACAGGGTGAGTCATTAGTGGCGGATCGGTCAATTGTGGCTAAACGGTTTGAGATAGAAAGTTGATTCAATCGGCATTGCATACAGTTTTTTCTTCCGAACACGATAAAAATATTTTTAAATATACAGGGTGAGTCAGCTCTCTGGAACCAATAGCAACTTTTATATTTCAAATACAACACCCCAATTTTTATTTAATATTCTTGACCGCCTTCATTTTAGCTATACATCGATATAAAATAGTACAGGTTTTTATGCGACCTTGTCACTACAAAAAAAAAATAATTCTCAAAATTTTTCAAGGTTTTAAGTCTTTATTTAAAAAATTCTTTTGAAGTTATTTTTCGAAGCACAGAGTTGTAATTTGGTAAGGACATGCAGAAAACATTGCTCTATTGGCTTGATACGAAAAAGTTTGAATCACGCATACAGGGTGTTTATAAATAGGTAGCAACTTCCATGATTTTCAAAAGCTCGTAATTCAATTTTTTCAAATGCAAACCCCTGTATTTTTTTATGTAATCGAATTCGTCTTTAAGAGAGCTTCATTTTTTGTTAAGTATGTCCTATACCCCAAACTCATACTTTTCGAGATATTCGACATTTTTTCTTCTAATCATTATTAAAGCAAATAGGATGCCGTGGAAATCGAAAAAGCTGACTGTTCACTTCACTAACGTCAAAAACTTATCATTTATTTCCTAAATTATAGCGTTTCCACAATTAATTTCACTTTACAAAAACAAATTGCTATGGTTTATTGCTTGAGAGAAGGCGAAAGAAATCCTTTGCTGGCGGCAAGGATTTACGCACATTTTGATTAATATGCACTTATAGGCTAACTAGTTTATTCAATTTCATATAGCAATGATTTTTTTATGTTCTATTATTTTATTTACAGAATTTATTTAATGTTTTTTTTTGTGGTTTCAACAAATAATTTGTCTTTCATTTTCCATTTTTCTTCGCGCTTCCTTTAAGGTTTAGAAACACTAGTAAAGTTCATGACAATAATAAAATTGATTTGGTTGCCAATTTATTTAATGCTTAAATATAATAAATCCACAAGACTAAGTATCTACCTACTATTAGTAATTAAATACACGAAACGGTATATAAACCATGTCAATTTGCTCTTATTGTGGAAATGCAATAATTCAAGAAATAAATGACAAGTTTTTGACGTTAGTGAAGTGAACAGTCAGCTTTTGCGATTTTCACGGCATCCTATTTGCTTTAATAATGATTAGAAGAAAAAATGTCGAATATCTCGAAAAGTATGAGTTATGGGTATAATAGCACATGCTTAACAAAAAATGAAGCTCTCTTAAAGACGAATTCGATTACATAAAAAAATACAGGGGTTTGCATTTGAAAAAATTGAATTACTAGCTTTTGAAAATCAGGAAAGTTGCCACCTATTTATGAATACCCTGTATGCGTGATTCAAACTTTTTCGTATCGAGCTAATAGAGCAATGTTTTCTGCATGTCCTTACCAAATTACAACTCTGTACTTTGAAAAATAACTTCAAAAGAATTTTTTAAATAAAGACTTAAAACCTTGAAAAATTTTGAAAATTATTTTTTTTTAGTGACAAGGTCGCATAAAAATCTGTAGTATTTCATATCGATGTAAAGCTAAAATGAAGGCGGTCAAGAATATTAAATAAAAAATGGGGTGTTGTATTTGAAATATAAAAGTTGCTATTGGTTCCAGAGAGGTGACTCACCCTGTATATTTCAAAATAATTTTATCGTGTTCGGAAGAGAAAACTGTATGTAATACCGTTTGAATCAACTTTCTATCTCAAACCGTTTAGCCACAATCGACCGATCCGCCACTAATGACTTACTCTGTATAAAAAGGCTCGGGGACCCCTTCAGAAGGATTCAGGGATTCCAGGGTTCCCCGGACCACACTTTGAGAAACACTGTCTTCACTCTACAGCAGGCTTTCCCAAACTTTTCCTACAAAGCAACACTTCGTAAATTGGGATATTTTCACGGAACACCTTGTTTCTTTTTTTCAGGATTTTTTTCGTAGAAAAATTGCTCTTAAATTATAGATCATTTTGACTCATTTAACCTACTTTGTATTTCTTACCGTTTACGAGATCCCCATGCTGTTCACGATAACTGGGAGAACGTGTATATGCAAAGTTTGTTTTTGTTAAAAACGATTTATTTATGTCCCTAAACATTCGATTTATGCCAAAATTAGCAAAGACATCCCTTGTGGCTGTGGGACATTTTTAAAGTTATCTACAGCGTTTTACAAGAAACAGAGGACATGATTTGCTGATTGGGGATTGCAAAATTACCGAGTTTTGCCATTACCGGTAATTTTTTTATTATTTAGTCATGAGTCCTTCTACTGTTAGGTGTAGGACTGTTGAGTTGTGTTGTGCTGACTTTTTTCCATGTTTTTCTGTCTTGTGCTAGCCTTTTTATGTCTTTCCCTTTGATGTTTCTATCCGCTGCTGCTTTTTTAACTTCGTCTTGCCACGTTTTTATCGGTCTACCTCTTTTGTTTTTTCCCTGTGATCTTGCTTCATAGGCTTTTCTGGTTAACCTTTTTTCTTTCATCCTATAAATGTGACCCAACCATCCCAGCTGCCTTTCCTGTATTTTTGTTTCAACTGAGTTTATCTTTAACTGTTCTCTATACAGGGTGAGTCACGACGGACGCGTCGGAGTTTTATGGTGAAACGGTTTATATTTTCCAATTTCTGTCGCTGTTAGATTATGCAAGTCAATAAGGACTACATTTTAAAAATATTTTCAAACATACAGGGTGCTCCAAAAAAGAGTGGCATATCAAAGTTATACTTTTTCTTATGAAACACCCTGTATATTTTTACATTTTTGGATTCCTCTTTAAATTTAATTCAAAAAATGTATTAGGTCATATGTGTCTAAAGTCAACCGTTCTCGTGAAAATTGCATTTTCATGAAAATACAGTATTTTCAAAAATTTTCAACATTTAAAAACTTTGAGAAGTCTGAAGAAATTCGCTTGGAGATAAGATTGACAATCGATTATGTAACACTTTGCACCACCTGCATTTTTAAAATATTATACAGGGCGTTTTTTACGCTTGGTCAAACTTGTGAAACTTTAAACATCGATAACTAATTTTTTTTAAATACAACCCCCTATATTTTTTTACACCATCTTATAGGAAATTTAATTCTCTTTCGAAAACATTCATACTGTTTTATACCTAAAATTGATATTTTCCGAGATATCTCGATTTTATTGTTAATTATTAGGTCAAAGTAATATTTTCGAGTAGGCTACGAAGAAGGTAGGACAGCGGTAATTTGAAACAATTGAACGAAAGAACAAGAATGGTTTAGTTTTATCTTTTGCCTACGCATTTTTGACATTTTTTTTATAGTGAAGAGCAATCTCACGTTTAAATCGAGTTTTCTTACAATTATTTATGCATTTATTTATTGGACTAGTATGATAAGATGATTAGTAAATCATATAAACTATTTTTTTGTATGTTTATAATACGACACTCGGTTCTACCAAAATGTCTTTGCTTAAGTTCTGGTTCCACTCATTTTGCAAACATTGTGTTTTATACAGTGCACAATGTTTAATGTAAGTAGGTGTTTATGGTGTGTTAACTAAAATATAAATACACAGAATATATTTCAACTTGGGACCGTAGTAACTTTAATTGAATATTTATAAAAATATTTCTAGTGATAACTAAAATGTATGTAATAATAATTCAAAAACAAAATTTAACAGCCGATTACAATAAATGTTCAACATGACGACCATCCTCTTGAATATACATTGTGATCCTCTTTTCAAGTGAACGTCTTACATTACTCAACATATTAGGAGTGATTGTCTCAAAAGCATTTTTTATTCGTCTTTTCATATCCTCCGCAGTGGTGCGAGGTGAACTTTAAACTAAATCTTTAATATACCCCCAAAAAAAGAAGTCCATGGGAGTTAGCTCTGGAGATCTAGGTGGCCAGTTAACTGACTGGCCCACCTCTCCCGATCCACATATCATGAAACTTTCGATTTAGATAATTTTTCACATTTAGTAAAAAATATGCAGGAGCACCATCTAATTGTAACCGAATGTTTTTTCTAATATTTAAAGGAATATTTTCTAAAAGTGCTCAAAAATCTTTTTTTAAAAATCTCAAACATTTTCGGCCATTTAAATTGTAAGAAATCTCGATTTAAACGTGAGATTGCTCTTCACTATAAAAAAAATGTCAAAAATGCGTAGGCAAAAGATAAAACTAAACCTTTCTTGTTCTTTTGTTCAATTGTTTTAAATTACCGCTGTCTACCTTCGTAGCCTACTCGAAAATATTACTTTGACCTAATAATTAACAATAAAATCGAGATATCTCGGAAAATATCAATTTTAGGTATAAAACAGTATGAATGTTTTCGAAAGAGAATTAAATTTTCTATAAGTCGGTGTAAAAAAATATAGGAGGTTGTATTTAAAAAAAATGAGTTATCGATGTTTAAAGTTTCACAAGTTTGACCGAGCGTTAAAAACGCCCTGTATAATATTTTAAAAATGTAGGTGGTGCAAAGTGTTACATAATCTATTGTCAATCTTATCTCCAAGCGAATTTCTTCAGACTTCTCAAAGTTTTTAAATGTTGAAAATTTTTGAAAATACTGTATTTTCATGAAAATGCAATTTTCACGAGAACGGTTGACTTTAGACACATATGACCTAATAAATTTTTTGAATTAAATTTAAAGAGAAATCCAAAAATGTAAAAATATACAGGGTGTTCCATAAGAAAAAGTATAACTTTGATATGTCACTCTTTTTTGGAGCACCCTGTATGTTTGAAAATATTTTTAAAATGTAGCCCTTATTGACTTACACAATCTAGCAGCGACAGAAATTGGAAAATATAAACCGTTTCGCCATAAAACTCCGACGCGTCCGTCGTGACTCACCCTGTATGTTTTATTTCTGATTCTATCTTTTTTGGTTTTTCCTTGGATTTTTCTTAGAAATCCCATTTCAGCTGCATTCACTCGGCTACTATTTTTATTTGTGAGTGCCCACGTTTCACTTCCGTATAAAAGTCCGGAGTTACTACCTTTTTGACCACTTCCACTTTTGTTCGTTTTGGGACTTCTTTATTTCCAAAAAATGTTGTTCTTAAACTGTTAAATATTCTTCCCACATTTCTTGACCTTTCGCTTATTTCCTTGTCCATTCCTCCATTTTTCTCTATGATCACTCCTAAATATTTAAAGCTTTCTACCTATTCTAACCTACGCCCATTTAAAGTGATGCTATGCCCTTTGTTCTCTGTTGTAACGATCATTGTTTTAGTTTTTTCGGTATTTATTTACATCTTAATTTTTTCCAATTCCAGGTTTAGAGTTTCTAAATTATGTTGCAGATTTTTTTCTGTTTCCGCGACTAAGACCATGTCGTCTACGAACATTAGCTCCGTCAGGTTAATTTTTTCCATTTTCCAGTTGCCTAGGTGAAATGGTCTCATTTTTTAAAATTGTTTTGTAGAAAATAAAGTTTCTCGATTTGAAAAACGTAACAAACTTTTTGAATTTTAAGTTTGAAATGGTTTTCAATTCCTTCATGTTTTACGCATATTACGAAGAAACTAACTAAAATCAAAACTGAGTCACGATAAACAGATATTATAAGTGCATTAATAATGAAAAAATTTACTTTTTGATTAAATTTATCCATGGAATTTTGTAATAAAACAATAAAAAATACTTGGCCTACTTTGATTACAAAAGTCACTTGCACTAGAAAATTATTAGATTTATTTTAATTTGTCGGATTTATTTTTAGTTAATTAAAAACTTGCTAAGTACTTGATTTTCATGTAAATCTTTAGCAACAACATACAAAACCTTTCAAAATAACTGAATGCTATATGCGGTTGCCTTATTAATCTTTTCATCGAGTTACAAAGTAAGTTAGATAAATGCTGCCACGAACAATCATTTAAAGATAATAAGAGAAAAGTTTGAAGTGTGTCAAACTTAGCAGGTGACATACATGTCCAGTTTACTGAAGATTTATTGTAGTCTATGGTGCTGATGCGTTATCTATAATTTCCTTATACGCCGGTTTAAACTGGATTATTCGTCCAAATAAAAAGTGAAAATTACTAATAAGTATATAAAAAGCAGGTTTAGATAATAAGTAACTTAATAAATAATATATTAAAATCCACGCATTTTGTTGTAATTTTAAAATGTAACAGCAAATCTAACGCAAGTGTAGCAGAATTTTTATTAGATTGTTACGATTGTTTTAATCGTATCTGTTTATGACTTCTGTTGGTCCGCGTTGAATCTGATAACCAACAAAGTATGCTTTTCCCAACCAGTTGGCCATACTTAACATCTGTCGTTGCGTTGCATTACAATTACATAAACGGTGAAACTTGTATCGGTATAATACGTGACCTGTATATTTGTCTTGCCAGCTTTATTAATCCGTTAAATACGTACTTAAACATTTTGCATACACTTTGAAGATTCATTATACATTCAAATATATTATACAGTGTGTCCAAAAGGAATGGAATATGCTATATATCTTAGTAAATATCCACTTTAGGGAAAAATGTTGTTTGGTACTTAGTTTTCCACCATAAGACAAAATTTAATTTTTTTTTTCGAATAACAATTGATTTTTTTAAATGGCAAGGTACCCCTATATTATACTCATTTGATAAAGGATTTTTTTCTCTTTCCAATGATGCAAAACTTTAGTACCCTTACTTAAGCATCTTTTTGAGAAAAACGCAAAAATTATTTTAATTGTTTAGTATGTATTTCTAACAAAAACATCATAACAACTAAAATTTTTTGACGAAATCTACAATAAGTGTTCAAACTGTGAACCATTTAACTCTGTTTTTAAACCAGTTTATAACATTCCCAACCATTTCAGGTGTAATTTCTCTAATACGATCTTTTAAATTTTCGATATTCTCCGGCCTCTTAGCATAAACTTAATTTTTAAGGTGACCCCATTATTGAAAAGAGAAAAACATTCTTTATCAAATGATTATAATATAGGGGTACCTTGCCATTAAAAAAAATCAATTGTTTTTCATTGCGCTTTTGTTATTCGAAAACAAAAACTTAAATTTTGTCTTATGGTGGAAAACTGAGTACCAAACAACTTTTATTTAGAACATTTTTCCCTAAAGTAGATATTTACTGAGATATACAGCATATTCCATTCCTTTTGGGCACACTGTATGTGCAATATATGAGTTGGGAGTTGATCTTTACTTTGAGTGTGGAAACATTATTTCGTATAAAATTCGCTTAAAATTTAGACAATAATGTTGTGTTTTAACAAAATTTTTAACTTATTTCCTACATTTCGTTGCATTTTAATCAAATGACACTTTACCAAATATGAATATTTATTATTTTATTGTTTAATAAAAAAAGTTATTTTTAACTTTTGTTTTATTTAAAAATTGCTTTTAAGTTCACTAACTTTAAATAAAAGTTTGGCCAGTTCGGAACATCTAAAATTGATTAATGATCCAAACCGTTATGGTCTGACGTTAACCAACAAACCATAAAAAAAAATATTTGGACATTTTGGAAACAATCTGCATGTTGAAATATTAGAAAATGTAAGAGATGCATATACAAGGTGTTACATTAAGACCTCCCCAACACTTAACTTCTTTATTTTAAGAGATAATGCTTACCAGGGAAGGTCACGATATGTTGTCGCTAGAATCTGATCAAGGCTGTGTTTATTGCACCAAGATCATCAAAAATAAATGTTTTGCACAGTTATACGTGCCACTGACCATTTCCTTCGGAAAAATAGAAAAAGAAACTGAAAAGTTAAATAATAAAAGTAATTTTTGCGTTCGCGTTGGCTATGAAAACGTCAGAGATAAAATCGAAATTTTTATATTTACCAATTCGCGCTTCCTTTGCAAGTAAAATGGTGCAAAGTTTTCGAAAAACTCTTAAGCGGTTCCCGGGAAAAATGTCAAAAACGAAACTCCTGCAAAAGAGCTATGATTTGAGACGTTGTATAACTAAGTCTATGCGACTAGCAGAATTTAGATTTTGTTTCTAACGGTTTCATAGTCAAAGCGGTCGCAAAAATTACCTTTATTATTCAACTTTTCAGTTTTTTCCCTATTTTTCCGAAGGAAATGGTCAGTGGCACGTATAACTGTGCAAAACATTTAGTTTTGATGATCTTGGTGCAATAAACACAGCCTTGATCAGATTCTAGCGACAACGTATCGCGACCCTCCCTTATTAGGTGTTTATACAGGGTGGCACAGGGAAACGGGAAATTTTGGTTACTCTCACAAAGGTAAGAAAAATGAATTTAAAAGTTTTGTTGTTGAAAACAAAAAGTAAATTACATGCCATTAAGTGTTCTAACAAAAAAAAAACAATTTCTAAAATCAATGTTCATTCAAACGTATGCATTCCTGGAAGCGAACATCAATTGCACGAACGACCATTACACAGCCAAAAGGTTACAGTTTGGTGTGCCGTTTCAACACGAGGCGTGATTGGCCCTTACTTCTTTGAGGATGAAAGAGGAAATGCAAAGACGTCTGAACGATATGTTGATATGCTCCACTTTTGTAGCAGAACAACTTCAAAACTTTCTCGATCTTCATAATCCTTGATTTCAGCAAGATGGAGCCACGGCCCATACGGCCAGAGCGTCAATGGCGGCCGTTCGACAATTCTTTGGAAACCACGTAATTTCACGTTTTAGCGACATTCATTGGCCCCCAAGATCACCAGATTTGTCTGTGTGCGATTTTTCTTGTGGGGCCACCTCAAAAGCAAAGTGTACACCACACGCCCAACGACAATCCTTGAGTTGAAAACGAGGATTCGAGAAGAAATCGCTGCAATTCCCATGGAAGTGTTTCAAAGTGCCAAGCAAAATCTCAGCGTTCGCTTCCAGGAATGCATACGTTTGAATGGTCATCATCTTATGGAGATTGCTTTTAGAAATTGAATTTTTTTTTGTTAGAACACTTAATGGCATGTAATTTACTTTTTGTTTTCAACAACAAAACTTTTAAATTCATTTTTCTTACCTTTGTGAGAGTAAATTCAAAATTTCCCGTTTCCCTGTGCCACCCTGTACAACATATTTAGAGAATTTAAGTTGTCTTTAAATAAGTTATTAAATTTTACAAACATTCAATTGTTTTTAAGATATTATATTTATAATTTTATTTACGAGTTTATTTTTTTCTTTCAAGTGGCATCCTATATTTTTAAATACGACATGTGAAAGCCTTTGAGATTTCCTCTCATATGATTTAAATCAGGCTCACCCATTTTTTGTCTTTGGTTTTTAATTTAAACAAACCAAACTTGAGACTTTTATATGTGCATGGAACCTAATTATCTGAAGTAATACAGCCTTTTACATCATTTCCGGTTTTTCCGGAAATGGCCGTTACTTAGTTTTTTAAATGTAACACCTTGTATGTTTTACCATTTTTGGAAAGAGAAAGTAATTTTTAATACAACCAAAAAACGTTTGAAGACCTCGTATAATTATTTGGCTAAAATTTATTGTTTTGTTAATAATAAATTCAGTTTCATTAAGCCAAGAATGATCCAAATAACGATTTTGTAAAATTTAATAGACATTAATTTATTTTAATAGAATTAAAATGTTTATTTTTGACAAAAAAACAATTGGAACGATGGTGGCTTACGCGGTTGTTGGAATACAGCGTTTTCTAAAGAATCTTATGGTGCCTGTCCACGTGAGAGTAAACAACTCTCGATAGCAGCGTCGCCAAGGATAAAGCCAATCGCGAGTTACTCTCAGGGGCTGTATCCTTGGCGACGCTGCTATCGAGAGTAGTTTACTCTCACGCGGACATGCACCATTACAAAGCCAATAACTTTTATTTTTCTTGGGACTGCTACAAAAATATTAAATTACTATAAAGACTATTAAAAACAATATTTTAATCCTACACTGTGCTTAATTGCAATAATACAACAAACCCTGTATTAATCAATTATGCAGAATTTGTGAGTTTTATTGTAAACATTGTAATAAACATTTAAAAAAAGGATTGATATGTGTGTGAATGAATAAGGAATTCAGCGTATTTATATGAGCTAATTTATCCAAATTACACACATTTTACAACGATCATCAAAAACACTATTACGAAAGAAACTTAACTAGTTACTGGCATACAAATGTTTTTAAATTAAATAACAATAGTAGCTCACACAAACAAAAGAGACAGGTTGTTTTATTGCAGTTTAGAACTTTGTACTACTATAATTACCTAATAGAATGTCTTGACAAGTCTGCATTATAGCTTTTAATGGTCTTTATCAAAATGATTTAAAGTTTATCACCAATGGTAAAGTAAAATTTTGTGTACCCAGACAAATAAGTAAATTTTGGATTTAATCACACCTCGTCATGATGATATTATATTTTCATTTACATTAGTTTGTTGGTATCTACATGTTTTGGGTCAAGTTATTTTTGCAAATTCGCTTTTTTACAAATGAAAATAGTCAAATCTAAATAAGGCAATGGACTTATATTTAAATCTGTGTTTAAAAAACTGTCTTATTACTTATTCCCCCAAGTACAAAAAATAAAGATGCAAGGCAATGCAAGCAGTGCCGGCCTGGGGTTTGCTGGGCCGTGTGCGAAAATAAATGCGGGGGGGCCAGATATTTTGATAAAGGACCAAAAATCTTACTAAAAAACTGAAAAAACAGGCTGGTGACTTAAAAAAAAGCTCTTCGCTCTCATTTTGTCCATACCAAGAACTACTTAGCGGTGCTGGCCTGCCGTGTGTGCGTGTGTACAGATTCCGCCCGCTAGGCATTTCTTGGGCTCAACAGCCTGATTTTTGCCCCGCAAACCCTCCCTAAACGGCTAGCGCGGGGCTGATCTAGGCGCGGGGCCGTGTGCGGTGCACACTTTGCACACCCCTATATCCGGACCTGAATGCAAGACAACATCAAATGTGGCGCAGGAAGTTCAAAATGACTTATTTTTAAATTAGATTATGTTACTAATAACTATGCAAGTATGCACCGTTTTCTATTATTAACTTTATATAACAAATATTAATGAATTTTTATAATTTTGTATTAATACATTGAAAGTCTACTACCTATATGAAGTAACCTTACTTTTTTTTAAATGGACACTCTAGTGTGACTTTATAAAAATGAGTATTTTTTGGTTTATGAAAAATGTATAGTTTTACACTTATATTTGTTGCAAAATATAACCGAGATATGGCTAATGATTTTGTAAAAAATGTATGTTTTCAGTTTGCCATGAATTCCTAAACAAGAAATATTTGCACCTAAAAAACAAATAAACGTAATTTCCAAGTAAATTCCGCAGCAGCATTCACGTTTTTGTCACTTACAATGTGAACTTCTTAAGTATGATTTGTTAAGTGTTCAAACATAACCATGTTCACAATGCCACAATGAACAGTTTTAAAATACAAAAAAATAGTTAAAAGTTTGAAAATTTACTTGGATATGAGGTTTAGTTGTCATATAAAGTCATGACCTACTACTAGAGTTTCCATTTAAAAAATATTAATTTACCTTACCTCACAAAAGTCAGGATGGTAAACAATTTTTAATTAAGCATAAAAATGTTTATAAGGATTCTGTACAACATTTTGTTTTATTTTAATAAATAAAGAAGTTATTGAAAATGTTCAAAAAACGATGGAATTTCATTTTTTGTCTGTAGTGCCAAAATGGAAAGTGATTAAAATTATATTGTGTCTAGACTGTCATGGGATAACAAATGAATTTCGTTTAATATCACGGGAGTACAAGAAGCTAATTTGTGTTGCTTAACAATGAAAAAGTCACGCTGAATGGCCCTCCCATTCATAGTTCACAGTTTGTATTAACAATATCTCAAAAGATTTTTTTTCGCAAAGCTTAAGCCTCCAATTTTGTTTTTGTTGTTCCTGTTCAACAAAATTATGTTTACATAACGTCTTGTGCAAACATTAACCTCAAACATTGTTGATCTGTTCCAACTTAATTAATTTAACCAACCTAATGTTCGTTTAAAATTTAATGAATCAATTAATAGAGTAGAAAACACCGACACAAGGAAAATCACAAACGAGTTTCTATTTCAACACAGCAGTTTCAAACAAAACAGCAAATTAATTCGTTTGTTCTCACATTGAAAGGTTTGTTCACACACTATACGAGATACACTTCTGGGTTTATTTGCTTATTATGAAAATTACATGCATATTTGTGGAAGTAGCCTACATGCTCCATATACTGAACGCAGAATAAAGAATTTTTGAACATCGGACGCTTGCAAAATTATCATAAAATTAAAATAATAAAATTTATATCGTTCCGTTATTTTTATAAAGATATTATTTAAATCAACTTAAGAACGTGCACATGGAATTTAAAATATTTGTTACCGTTTTCAAGATAAAAACAACTGCCAGGTTAATTCTTATTTAAGCAAGTTGGTCTATCTAGTTCACTTTCTTAGCGTTTAATTCGATTAATAAAAGCGGTTTTCTTTATTATTATCATTGTTTGAAATGTTATGACTGTGGTTATTGTCGCACAGATGAACGCTTGGTTGAACAATACTTTCAAATCAGCGAGAGCATCCACTAATTTTGCGTATTAGAAGAAAATGATTACGTTTATTTGTTAAAATCAAGGAGTCGAATCGAAAACGCGTTGGTGACGCGAACAATAAGCGAATGTTTCTATTAAAGTGGGTAATTTGGCATCGCTTAAGCTACCTTATTTTATCTCTTGTTTTACACTAAACTTAGCAGTGGCGGACTGGGCCGGCGGGACACCGGGAGGAATCCCGGTGGGCCGGTTGCTCTGAGACCGCGACCTACAGTATTTATTATGATTTTTATGAACAAATTATGCAATATTATAATTTTGGTTAGTAACAAATAAAGAATAAGTTACAACATCGCATAATTTTTGTACCCCTGGCCCTCCCAAGCTTTATAAGCTGACTACGTCTCTGATTTGTGTCTCTGCTATGTCCGTTTTCGTTAAATTTCACGTCCGGGCTGCGTTTTTGAGCACCAAGTGATATTAATATTATACCTTACTAAAATTTTAGTTTTAATATTTTAGTAATTAATAAACAATTATTAAACTTAATAAATGCAGACTGATTCTTTACATTCATTGTGAGATTGTGAGATTACTCTGGTTATAGTTTTTAATTGAGGAAAAATGGAAAATAGAAAATGTGCTCAAAAAGAGAAAGAGAAAAGGCAAAAAGTACTTCTAGAAGCTGCTAAAAAAAGTTTCAAGTTAAGTGATTTGTTTGCTTTAACTTCTAAAGTTAGTGCACCTGATGTTGAAAAATCTAACATTGATCAAGATTTGCATTCATCAAATTCGACAAACGAAGACAATATAATCTGCCCCGTTGAAACAGACAAAATTGAAACGTCGATTATCAACGCAAAGTTTCCATGTTCAAGTCTAACTTATCAAATAACAAAAATTTTGAATGCTTATCAGCTAGTTATTTCACAACACCAACAAGTCAAAATTTTGAGGATTTTTTAACAAACATCCTTGTCAGCCAACTATTGCCAACTTATTTGCCATTTAAGCCAAATGTTATATTTTACAGAGATGATAATATAAATAGACGACGTTTATCATATTGTTTGAAAAAAGAATCTCTATTTTGTTCCGTGTGCTTGGCATACATAAGAACGAATGTTCGTTTGTAAATAATGGAATGAAAGACTGGAAGCATATTCTGCAAATAAAGAACATGAAAATAATACGATCCATGAAAATTGTTTTTATATGCTTAAACTAAAAAAAAAAGGATATTTATGGTTTAATGTTCTCAAATGAAGAAAGCTTACGTCAACAAAAAATGCTCTTGAACGCAAGCAAGTATTGGAAAGAATTATAGATGTTGTAAAACTAATTGGAAAAAGGGGTTTAGCTTTTCGGGCTCACAGATCGGAATCTGCTAATTCATTCTCATTAGAGAACAATGTGACTGAACATGGAAATTTTTTAGAAATAATTTTTTTATTATCTAAACATGACAACATTTTAAAATAAAATTTTTTTGGGTTATTAATTTTTTGGGCGCCGATCTAGCAGGTTTTTCCCGGGCCGGTTGAATTTCCCAGTCCGCTACTGAAACGTAGTATTGAAATCAATTTACCTTTAATTCACAGTGTAGATTAGGTAGGTATAATACGCAATAATATGTAAAGTGTTATGCAATTTTGTCAATATTTTTGTAAAATAAGGAATATTGGAAGTGGTCAATGTACAGGATATATATGTTTTAGAGTGAAGAACTTGGGGATTTTGGAACCGTTAGAGATAAAAGACTGGTTAAATTAGCAAAGATGTGCGTTTTTATACGCCTACTAAGAATTTAAGCTAGAAGTGTCCTCTGTCCATAAGGTGCCTAGTTCCTGAAATATTTTAAAAGAACCGAAACAATTCAATTTATAATTTTAACTAAAACGGTTTTATTATTAACATTAAGTAATTTGATATTCCACGGTAACGTAAAGGCCTTAATAACCTGTCGTTGTCAGAATTAACCCATCCTGCTTGGTTTATATGATCAGATAGTCCACTTTTTATTTTTTAGGCGTCATTATCACATGTGATGTGCCTCAAGGAACAGTTCTAGGTTCAATATTATTTTTAATTTATTTCAATAATCTACTACTATCTAATAATATTCATGGCTCTCTGATAGCATACGCAGATGACACTGTTCTGTTCCTTGAGGCAAGTACATGGGCTAAAGTTGAGAATATGGCGAAGCAAGATCTTGCATTTATTAATAATAAACAATAAACAAACCAAGGCGTTATCTTTCAGTCCAACTATACATGGAAACTTATTTCCTATCTGTTACTAAACTTTACTTATTAAATGTCTTATATCACATAAAAAAATCTGATTGTTTAATTACTATACCTGCAAAATATTATAACACAAGAAGTCACTTTTTTGCTACGTTATATCGAAGTAACAAAAAAGGTGGTCAAAGATCTTTTATTTATGTTATGGTTTGTGGTATTGCCTTCAATATAATAAAAAGTCCTAGATAGTTTATTGTATTAACACGTTAAGCGCAATTTGTATCCATATGGATACAAATAGTTTTTGCCAAATGGGCCACCTGTATCCACTTGGATACAGCCTACATTTAGATTCGGCTGCCTGTATTCTTAAACGTACATGTATTACATATAACTATACCAGAAAAGGTTTAAGGATGGCCCGCTGGACCAGAAAACCTTGGTGGTCACGATTTTTTTACCCACATTGATATTAAAAAAAAAAAGTTTTATGATACAAATTTATTCACACAAGAAAAAAATTTAAAAACTGGTTAAAATGTTATTATTTTGTTGTGAAATTGTTTTATGTTATTACTTAAGGGCAATTAAGAAACGTAAATTAAAAAAAAAAAGGTGGCCAAAAAACACCTTTTTTTTACATGGTGGCGCTTAACGTGTTAAGGCAGTATTCCTTTACATGTCAATTTAATAAATATATATGTTGTACTATGTTTTAAGCTCTTATTTTATGTATATGTGCATATATCTTGTACAATACTTTACGAATTTATAAATAAAGGAATATTTGAATTTGAATTTGAATGTTAGATTTTTATGCTATCACTTGACAATCATTGTAAAATTTTTAAAATATATGCAGATAAACTGGGTTTTTCGATTGAAATCGCTTTATCGGGGCAAACATTTCACTTATAAATGAACTTAATTTTGATAACGCTTATGTAAACAGGGTGTCCTAGATCTAGATAACATTTCCAGCATGGGAGCACTTACCATTTCCGAGATATTACCCCCAATTTCATTTTTTTCTTATCCATATCAATTTGCTCTTGTAAAATGAAATTAATTGTGGAAATACTATAATTCAAGAAATAAATGACAAGTTTTTGACGTTAGTGAAGTGAACAGTCAGCTTTTTCGATTTCCAAGGCATCCTATTTGCTTTAATAACGATTAGAAGAAAAAAATGTCGAATATCTCGAAAAGTATGAGTTTTGGGTATAGGACATACTTAACAAAAAATGAAGCTCTCTTAAAGACGAATTCGATGACATAAGAAAATACAGGGGTTTGCATTTGAAAAAAAAAAATGAATTTACGAGCTTTTGAAAATCAGGAAAGTTGCCACCTATTTATAAACACCCTGTATGCGTGATTCAAACTTTTTCGTATCGAGCTAATAGAGCAATGTTTTCTGCACGTCCTTACCAAATTACAACTCTGTGCTTCGAAAAATGACTTCAGTAGAATTTTTTAAATAAAGACTTGAAACCTTGAAAAATTTTAAAAATTATTTTTTTTTAGTGACAAGGCCGCATAAAAACCTGTAGTATTTTATATTGATGCAAAGCTAAAATTAAGGCGGTCAAAAATATTAAATAAAAATGGGGTGTTGTATTTGAAATATAAAAGTTGCTATTGGTTCCAGAGAGGTGACTCACCCTGTATATTTGAAAATATTTTTATCGTGTTCGAAAGAAAAAACTGTATGGGATACCGTTTGAATCAACGTTCTATCTCAAACCGTTTAGTCACAATCGACCGATCTGCCACTAATCACACACCCTGTATATTAGCACTGCATCATAACAGAGAAACTAAGTACCTAGTTTGTACTGCTAGCTAACATTGTGAAGATTGGTATAAATTTTAAATAATAAACTATGCAACGGTTTTTTAAGTAGTGGAGTAATGTTTTCCTGAAGAGCAAAATTACTCAAACTGGCAGTATTACTGATTTAAACTATAAATGTGTTCGTTTTTATAAAAAATAAATATTAACGTTTACGCTTGACAAATAACAGAAGCGTTCGAAAGTTTAATAAGAAAAAGGTCCTGTTATAAGCATTTTAAACTGCTTTTTAAACCTGCCAATGTTTTTGCAATATCGAAAAAAGTGAATTGCAAGGTTTTACAAATTTTTCATTCGAATGTTTCAATAGTTTGGGTAACTGGAACGATAACATAAAAATTAATTTGCAGTGCGAGTCAGATGTATTTTTAAGGTTTAATAATTTTTTAATAGCAGCCGTTTATCAAAATTTATTGACATATTTTATACGAAGCTATAAACAAAACGTATAGCGTTGTTGAGAAATATTGTTTCGTATGTAAAATTTATTGCAAATTTATTACACATTATTTATGGAGAGAATGGCTAGTTTTGCAATTTTGTTTATAAGCACGAGCGGAAATGCGTTTTATTTCAAGAAATAATTTATTGCACACTTATTAATCTACAAATTATCCCGTTTTATGGCTGCCGAAAGTTCCTTAAACATTATTCCATTTCCAATCTAGCTTATTTTTTGTTACCGACTGTAATGTGGTTGTAAAGTTGTAATGTACCACTTAATTATACAGGGTGTCCCAAAGTAGCTTTTCTTAACATTAAGATATTAAGAAGGTCGATTAAATTGAGACAAAGGTACACAATTCAGTGCTGAATTAAAATATGATGATATGGAAATTGCCTAGCACTTTTAGTTCAGCTGTTATTCAGCAAAAACTGAAAATTGTGAAAGGCTCATATTTTTGTCTAAGGTATTTTACCTTTATTTTCTGTTTATGATAATTGATAATCTAAGATAAATTAGTTATTGAGTTTAAGATGCTAATAATTACGTTCATTATACACTGAAGCATGTGTTACATTTTAAACAAAGATAGTATGTTGCGTTTTAGTTCTTGGTTTCGTTGGAGGCAGGTAAAGTGACCCAAAACTGTTTATATTATGTATCGGCCAGACGCAACCCCTTGCGGGGGGCACTCGAGATATACAGAGTTCACATTCGACAGTCTTTAGTATAAGTTGTTAGAAATATACATGTTATGTATATGTATGTGATGCTGTGAGGTTATAAGATAAAGGGTTGGCTAGTCATTGTGTAGTGCATGTAGTATGCGATTGTATTAGATGGCCTTTAGTAAAGTACTACTGCAGTTATTGGTGTTTATTATGTTATTGTGTTATTTGTGCTATTGTGTTTTGGATTGCAATCATTTGGTAATGTACTAATCATGCTGCTAATTTCTCTCCATTTCTCCATACAGAGTGCTGGGGGGGTAGTGGGCTTGCGGGTCCACCTCCCGGCCGTAGGTGCCCCTGTGTGGGGTACACCTGGGTGAGGAGGCGCTTTAAGCGTGGGGATCCGGATGTACACCGGAGGGTCCACCCAGGTGCCATCAAAGCATGCCAACGGTACCCAACGTGACCAGAGAGTCTGATAGCTGTTGTCCAGGTTGCTGATCTGGAGTGTTGTCCAGGGGTTGACTGGATGAGATCCAGGGTGTATGTTGATACACATGCTAATTTATATAATGCGTGGGACGCCATGCTTTGCCTTTCAGCTTTGTGTGCGAGTGAGACCACCTTGTTGTTTTATGCTTGGCTTTATTGGAGATGTGTGTTCATGTATAATATGGTGATAGGCTTATATTAACCCTGGCAATCCAGCATCACACGCGGGGGTGGGTCCCCCAGGTGAGTACATAATTGTTACTAATTATTAAATGTTATCAGTGGCACAAGCTTCTTTGTTTTATGTACGCTGCATACACCTTTGCACCAACCGCTTGGCTTCAGCCTCTGCCTGCCTCGGGAACCCGATAGTACCCAAATAAATAACACTAAACTTGTAAGTAAAATAATGCGAACCATGTAAACCAAAGTAGTTAACGCCCCAGTTATTATGTATTCAAAAAGGCATCCTAACAATTGTTTTTTTTAAATTTTCAAATTGTCTCTGTTTCAAGAGATATTAAAAATATAACTTTATACTAACAAGTTTTCAATTTTAATTCATTTTGAATGAGATTGTGTACCAGACGTCTCGTCTATTTTGGAACATCATCAATTTATGAATCTCTTATACGCGATACTGGTATTTTTGCATTGAAATGAAAATTCTGAATTCACTATTGTTGCAATTGGAAGATCCAACGGCGTAAAAATATCACCAATAGCGTTTTTAATTAATTTTTGACAGCTATGAAAAACAAAACCTTTCTAAAGTGTTACAAAATTTTAATATTGTAAAGTATGTTAATAATAGTTTTATAATCATTACAATAATTTTGTATAATAGTAGTGTGTATTCATTATGTATTAGGTAGTTTAAAAAAGCAATATTATTTAAGTGTTACAAATATAGAATTTACCGTTGAAATTTGCTCAAAAAAGTTTACTCAAATCAACAACCGCATCGTGAGACATAAAAACTACATAACAGATTTGGATAATAAACACCACATCAGTTTTACATTTACATCCATTTTGAATACAATTTAACGTAATATCATATCATAGTAAAGTAACATTAACATTAAATAACGTTTTATCTAATTCAATAAAATTATTATGTAGTTGTTACTTATCTAAATACTTTTAAATACAAAACATTATTTCTCGGATTTCTTTTTACACTCTGTTCCTTATTTTAAGCTTTTCCGAAAAATCGGTTTAATTTTCCGAAAATTTTACTTAACCAAAGTTGTAGCCCATAAAATTTGCTATCCGGAATGGGCCGTTGGTTTTTTGTACAACCTTTCGTTTTAAAGATACAGCGGTTGCAAAGTCAAAGAAGCAATTAAAGTTTTTAAATTTTTTAAATTTTTTACATTGTTTTGTACAAACTGCCTTATAACTTTTAAACCATTACCTGTAGACAAAATTATAATCAATTTTGTAGAGAATTTCATGCTCTATTAAAAAGCTGTAAGGTATTTTACGATAAAATTGATATTTTTGGCGACAGAGCCTTTTAAACGCAGAAGTGTAAAAAAAATCAAGTGTGTTGATATCTGCTTAGCACTTGATTTTAGAAAAAAATTGTACTTGAATTTTTTTTTTTTTAGAAAAAGGTCCTCTATCACCACTTAAAATATTTGCGGTGATAACGGGGACACCCTGTATATACGAAGTTGATGAAGGTCGGCAAAATACAAAATCTAATAGGTTTGGCGTAGATAAAATAAAACGTAGCTATAACAGTGTTTCATGTTTTTCAATTTTGGTAAAAATTTATGAAAAAACGCAATAAAACGAAAATAATTTTATAAAGGTTCTTTTAGATTACCCTGAACAAAAAACCCTATGGCAATCTTCTTTTCAGATTTTATTTCAACGCTCCAATCTAACCATCTCTGTAGCTCTTACTACGACATATAAACGACATATTCAATAAATTTCAAGTTTGATCGGATGAGATATTTAACCCAGTTTTGTCCATCGACACGATTCTTGTGCAATAAATTTCATGCAACTTTGCGACAATTAATTTAAAAATATTCAGTCGGAAACGGATTTTATTGCTTTTTGCCGACACAAAATATACAAAAATTTTATGTCTAAGAAAACAACTCAATTAATCTGGTTTCATTTATGATTCGCAGATGAACGAACACGAGTTCTTGAGGTTGTCCCAAATTTCTGACGCTTGTTTATTTGCAGATTAGTAAATTTAGCAAAATTAATTAACACATGCTTCGATTTAATTCTTACTTTTAAAATGGCTACATAAAACAGGAATATTGTGAGAACGTTTTTTAACTAGAAGCTTCGTGAAGGCTTAAATAAGGCAGTTGAATTGCTGTGCCATTATGACAAGATGTTGTTTAACTGTTAGATCTGTGCAAGTGATTGATTACGGTCAAAAGAATTACTCTTACTATTTCGCTGTATTCGGAAAAAGGTCCGTTAGTTACTCTATGCGCTGATGTGACCAACACTTCAAATTCTTTTTATAGTTTTAATGCAAGCGCACAGTGCTGACTCTCTTGAAATATAAAATACTACTAATGTACTTTTTTTTTTAAATACATCAAATGTGCGAGAGAATAACGGTCTCTCATACGGTGTAACAGACAAATAAAAACAATTTTTATTGCTCGAAGGAAATAAATAGTTACTGATGTTTTATAATATTAGTCGTTGACCTTATGCTCATATATTTCACAAAAATGGCAACGTCTCCGTCTAAAGATACTTATTCTCTGATTAAATTAAACTATCATTATTTGTGGTGTGATTAAAACCCTATGCACACCACAAAGAATTTCGCAAGCAATAAATCAAATAAATAATTTTATTGTTCCGTAAAATTTACGGTCTGTTTATAAGGTAACTTAGAAGTATTTTATTATAATTTTGAAGCGAGTGTAGCATATTTTAATCTACATCGGAAAAATGTTTTAATTATAGTGGTACTAAGTTTTTTTATTATAGAACAGTGGTTCCCAAACTTTTTCGGTTCAAGGCGGTTTTTACATTTCAAGATTTTTCCGCGGCGTCCCGTCATAATTTATTCAATTCAAAATAACTTATATACAGGGTAGACCAAATTTAAACGTTTTTCGAGGTATCTCGGTTACTGTAATAGTTAGCGAAAATCTGATATCGATCTTTCGTGATATCTTTTGAGATAAGAACGCCCATGTAATCAGATTTTTATATCGCTTTTCATTTTAGCACTACAGACGAAAAATGAAATGTCATCATTTTTTAATACTTACTATAACTTCTTTATATATTTTAATAGAACTAAACGTTATAGAGGTTTTTTATACAGATATTTATGGTATGTTAAAAAAGAGAATTAATTTTTTTTAACGACCTTGACTTTCGAGATATGAAGTAAACTTATATTTCTTTAAATGGAAACAATAGTTGGCCATGACTTTATGAGATAGCATTTTTTAGCTTTTCAAAAATATATAATTTTATTTATTTGTTGCAAAAAATAACCGAGATATGACTAATTTTGTAAAAATTTGATAGTCAAAGTTTGCCATAATTTGGTAAACAAGTGATGTTTGCAATCAAACAACAACTAAACGTCATATTCAAGTAAATTTTAACCTTTTAGCAAATCTGTGTATTCTATTATATTTCTTCTGCGTCCGTCCAGAAAATCTTTTTTTTTTTGGATCAATATATAGGCTGGAAAATACATCTTTACTGGCCTAGGCCAGAAAGTAGCTGGTTACTATGGTAATGAGTTGCCTTTACTGCCTTGGCCGGACAGTAGCTGGTTGCCATGGTGATTTGTTTCGTTGATTTAGACTTTCAAACAAGCATCATTATCCTAGTGAATTTGTTAAATTATTGTTTAATTATGGATGGTGACGATAACGATTTTGGTGTCCATGGAGAACGCAGATATTGTACGTAACATATCCGAAAAGTTGCCTTACTGGACGTTGTAAGTGGTAAAAGCATAGCTGCTGCTGCAAAATTTACTTGATGACTTTTCCTTGTTTTTTGATTGCAAATATCACTTGTTTACGAAATCATGGCCAACTTCCATGATAAAATTTTCACAAAATTAGCCATTTTTCGGTTATTTTTTGCAACAAATGTATTAAACTGTGTATTTTTGAAAAGTTAAAACAATTGTCTTTCATAAGTCAGAGCTAACTAGGCTTTCTATTTAAAAAAAAATTAAGTCAACTTCATATCTCGAAAGTCGATAATGCTAAATTAAATTTTATTTTGTTTTTAAATGAAGCATAAAGATTGGTATAAAAAAATCTTCATAACATTTTGTTCTATTTTAATAAATAATTAATTATAGTAAATGTTCAAAAACGATGAAATTTTATTTTTCGTCTGTAGTGCCAAAAACGAAAGCGATATAAAAAATCTGATTGCATGGGCGTTATTTTCTCAAAAAAATAGTCCAAGAGCCCGATATCAGATTTTGCTAACTATTACGGTAACCGAGATACTCCGTAAAACGTTCGAATTTGTTTCACCTTGTAGGTACATTTAACACTTAAATTAATAAAATCTTAAGAAACCAGCAATAAATAATATTTTATTTGAAAAGATTCAACAACAAATATCACAAAAATCATAAACAATTTATTGATGGGAGTAATTAGTGAGACAGATGAACTTGTTGTTCACTACACATCTTTTTTTTTTTAAATCTCCAAATCAAACATTTTCTGTTCCACCGCACAGTTTGGGAACCGCTATAGGTATGTAGAAGTCAAAGAGGTGTTTCTATTCTAGTTTTTAACAACAGTATTTATTATTAAGATCAAACATAACATATACAGTGTACATTTTGTAATTGTAATGAACTACTGTTTTTTTTTCATAATAATAATATAAATAATAATGATATTTATTTAGCGTTTGCTAATTACTTACATTTGTATAACATATTTTATGCATACATATTATTATAAATCATTAAAATGTTTGAGCTTATGTCCAACTAAACCTTTTTAACCTCGTTTGGAAGATCGTTTTAAACTATAATAATCCTTTATAAAATTTAAAATTTTGAGTGCAATTTTGTTTTCTGAATGGCAATTTAAAATCTTCACAGTTTCTAGTTGGATAATTGTGAATCTCAGAATTTCGAATTACATATTTTAACAAAGAATGTGGAACCAGTTTATCTATTATTGAGAAAATGAAAATGAGAGACATTTAAAGATAAATGAAATAATTGTATTGTTTATTTAAGATTTAAAAAAATTCTTATTTCAGGTTTTTGTCTGTGTCTAGTGGGCTAAGGATTAAAAAACTTTCAAAATAGGACCATTTTGTCTAATTTTACCGTACTTGTACAGTTTATGAGATCCTTATAGTTCTCCAACTATTTGACGCACTCTCTATTCTCTATATATAAATTATGTTGGTGGATATTTTAGTTCGTCAAAATTAAATTAAAAAACTTTGGAATTTTAGTTTAAAAAAGTTTTAAATATTCTTTGGGATTCAAAATGTAACTACCTTATTCGCGTGCCAGAATGGCGATGTTTCCTCCTAGCCGTCGTATTTCTACAGATGACATTGGCCATGGCTTTAGTTCCGAAATGCAACTTCACATTCACATATATTTAATTAATTTATAACAATTCCGTACGTACAAATTTTTAATACACAATTTAAGACGGGTTCATGACATACATGTTTAGTGTGCATGGCATGGCACAACTTTATTATATTACGATAACGGTTTTAATTACCGAACAATAAATTAAAAGGTCGTACTCATCAAATATTTAAAAGTTCAATTAGTTCTTTAATTGATTATTTAATTGTAAACAATCGAACGCCGCGACAAAAGCGCGTATGCGCGCGCACTATACTTAATTGTTGCACGAGTGCCGTGTTACGAATCCGGCAACAGTTAGTACGGTACTGCTTTGGTCAGCCGACTTGGATTTAGAACTCGCAACATAAGAAAGTACCTGTCATTAACGGCAAAGAAGAGCAAAGTGGGGAAGCTTTTAATTACAGCTTTGTTGCAGTTATGATTACCACTTAGTTTCGACAACTTAAATGTTTGCACTTTTTCCAGTGTTTTCGTAAAGGCAATTAATGTATGATGAACAGTTGGCCAAACTTTTGTTTCCGTGGGTAATAGCAGATCGTTAGTGTTTTGTTAGGATTTGAAACGGGTACTTTCTCTAATTTCCCAAGATATGCCTTAATAATCTCGAGAATGAAATAAAATGTAACAGCTCGTTTTCAATTAAGTCTTTTAAGATTTTAAGCTGAATCTAGGATTTATATTGCTGGAAGTAAGATTTCGTTCCTGGTTATAACAATTGCTGCTGATAGCCAGCTGTCTCTGTATATTTATTGTATGAAATAACTGACAATCGATTTCACCATACATACTTCATGCTATACAGCTCTATTTACCACATTTTTATGAAGTATTCTGATGTTAACTGTTAGAATAATTGCTTGCATTCTGTTATTTTTTTTATACATAATATATCACGCGACTGTTACCATGTTTAGTCAAGCAAAACTGCACAGGCATCTGTTATTATTTTTTGTTGTTTTGTAAGTAGTATAGGAGAACATTTTCATAACAATCAGAACAGATTTAAGTTTTGAACAATACAGTGGTCCGAAATTCGAGCCAACTTCTAAACCGTAATAGATACAAGGTCGCTTCAATGGGACAAAATTTGCCTGTTATATAGAGCAATTTCATTTTTTTTTTAAATTCCAAAGCATACTAGATACGACCAAAAACTGATTTACTTAAGTCAATATTTTTAATCTTAAATAACTCCGTTTCAAATGTTGTTAGAAACAAACTTGTAAGGGGTAGAACTATTGTGAACTACTCAAGTATTACGTCAAATGCCGAACTGTCAATATCGATTTCGCGACATCGCGGCCCTAGCGTCGTGACATCGCGGCATCGCGACATCAGGCTGTTCACACGGTGACATTTGATGTCGCGAAATCAAAAGTCGCGACATCAAATGTCACCGGGTGAACTACCCTTAAAGGAGAAAATTGTCGATATTTAAATTCTGTAATTATTTGTTTACACCGGGCGATTCAGTTTGTATGTCGTACCCCTATAACTTTGTTATTTTAAGAGGAAATTCTCTATCAACTTTTTTTTTGAAATTACGTAGTAAGCTTTTTTATTGATTCTGATTGATAAATTAAATTTTAAATCCGATAGTGCATTAAAAAAATAAACATAAATAAAGTAGACTAAAGTGCCCTAATATGGAACAGTTACCTATTATGGAATACATCAGTTTAATGACAATGAATAAGCGATATCTGTTGAAAAGTGTATGTACCTATTTGTACATTGATCACACATTCCCAAATGTAAAATAGTTAAAAAATATTTACTAGATTACATAACAGATTCAAATATATTTTTGACGTGCTATACTGAGTTTTTAGGCTAAATCTTTCAGTGCAAAATATTATATGCTAGGGTAAATGATATAAAATATTTTATTGCATGTTTATTTAGCATGAGCCTTTACATTTCAATTAAATAGACCAAAATTTTGATTGGGGCCATTTCATGTTTTACATATACCGATTTTTGAAATGTCACATTGATGCCTAATGTGGAATACATAGAGGTGCTTTTTAATGAATATGATTATGGTCACTAAGTACAGCAATATGGGTTCATTGTCAAAAGTGTCAGAAAGTTTGAATAAACAAAACACGATCGCTTTGCTATTTGAAAGTTTATAACTTGTCTAAATGGTTTTAATTCTTCGAAAAATAATCATTATTTTGTAAGCATTAAATTCAAATGCCTTAAATTCACACTCACAGACGCAAATTGACAGAAGGTTTATTTTTAATTTAATACTCACAACATATTGCTTTTTTTTGTAGATAACTAATAAACGCAAATAAACAAGTTATGAACTGTCACTTACTACAGCGATCGTGTTTTGTCTAGCCAAGCATGGGCGTCCACTTGCCCCTTCCTGGAATCGAGTATTCCATTAATGACCAAATGAAAGAGGGTCAAGTTAAAAGTTCGTTCAAAATTTAAAGCATTTTTGATAGGATCAGTTGTAAGCAATTTCGTTTACAAACTTTGCCCCTCCCTGAATAATTTTCTGCGGACGCCCATGTAGCCAAGTACAAGGATTTTGTCAAAAAAAAATGTTTGAAACTTATTTTTTCAAAAATGTTCCAATGTATGTTTTTTTATGCATTATCGGTTTTAGAATTGAATTCTCAATCAAAATAAATTTTAGAAAAGAATATCATGTACTTAATTTTAAAAAAAATGACTATCGCTAATCTAACGTATTTCATCGTAGAACAAACATTTTACCGTCATTTAATAGAGGATAGTCTACAAAAATATGAGGTTTATAGGGGTTTTCTCTTAAAATAACAAACTTATAGGGGTGCGACAGTTAAACTAAAAAAAAATATGTATTGCTTTGATCCTAACATAAATGAAAAATTGCATTTTCTAAATCGAAACCACAGCTGGCTTTAATACTTAAAAAAAATCTTATTTGTCTCCTTTTAATAACGTTTGGTTTAGTACAGTTTATTTATGTTTTGATGTTTGACCTCTAAACCAGTTGGTAAAAACACCCTGTCAAATTAGAGTGCCATGAATGAAAAGACAACTTAGTAACGAAATTTAAAAAAAACAACAACATAATACAATCAAAGTTAAACCCTTGACTATAATATTATAGTCAAGGGTTAAACCTAGTTATAATATAAATTATTTATTAATAAACATTAAGTTATATATAATTTTTTCATTTAAAATTGCTGACTACAAGAGGAAACACAAACAGATGATAGCTTTGTGATAAAAAAAATTCTAACAGATTCAACTAAAAATAAAAAATAATTCAGAGTATTAGTTATATCTTTTAATGGTTTTTATTTACTAAAAATGTATCAAAGCTACTTAAATTTATTCGGTTTCATTTCTCATGCTTGTTCGAAACAGTGATACATATTTGTTAATCACACTTTTAATTAGTTAAAAAGTCATAGATGATAAAATTAACAATATTTGTTGCATTTCGAGGTCAACTGTGATAAATAAATGTACTAAATGTGTTGCGTACTATTAAAATTTTTCTATTATCTGTCCTTATTGCATATGATAAACTTAGATTACAAACAAAGCGTTATTATTATTTCCATTCTAAAAAATAATATCATTCTGTTTTAAACCTTAATCTAATGCAAGAAAATTGTATCTACATAGGTAAATAGGTATACGATAGTTGTGGCTTTGCAAAACGCATTTAAAAATAAGATTGACTATCACACTTATATTTTTATTACACCTATTTTTTAAATTAATAATAGACACGATTTGCATAAAACTAGTTTAATTATTGTAAAACTATTCAAAATATTCGTGAAACTTGGTTAGTTTAAATTTTGATAAATTAGTTTTCCAGGGCTCAGTTGATTTTAAGAAAAATGAATGGGTTGTGAACGGTTGTATTTCACATTGCGCTAAATACTGTGACTGTGTTATATCATTGTTTTCAGAACATTTAGAACTATATTTGAAAAAAAAGTAATAGGGTGCCTTTAAAAGATAACAATGTTAATGATGGCCACTGGGGATGAAATAAACTGAAACCAATATCTTCAAGATGATGTGGTGCTATAAGCTACAAACGAAGACTTGCAATTCAATCTAGACGTATAGGCAGATACATTAAGTAGATATAATATGAATATTAATATAACAAAGACACAGATTATGGTTATAACGAAGTTTCCATGCTAGAGGCTCTAAAGCTAAGGCCGCACTGCGGGATTTTTGGCTGGAGGGTAGATGGTAGATACACGCCGTCGCCTGGCGACAATCCAAGCGCATTGTTTCACAACAAATTGTCGCCAGGCGACGGCGTGTATCTACCATCTACCCTCCAGCCAACCCTCCCGCAGTGCGGCTTTAGCTTAAAGGGGTAGGGAACCTTTTGACTGTGGAAAATATAAGCTGTCACTAGGTGCCACATTCTATCGTCACGGCCTCTGATTTAACAATCAATAAATTATTGTTATTCCATCCCAAAAAGTGTAGCGAATAGCGACCATGTAAACTTACATCAAGTTTAACAATCCAGAACATAAATATTAAATGCAGGTCAGAAGCATGAAAAAACTGATGGACTTTAAGATATTAGCAGGTTAATTTAATTTAATACAAGACAAAAACCAATCGATCGGAAACGAAAGCGCTGTTAACTTAGCTGCAACCGCATCTAATTAATAAAAAAATAACGGTAAAATGTATTTAAGCGTTAGTTTCAAATCAAAAGCCTTCTTGTGACATCTTTATAAATAACAGAGCTATTGTTTAGCACAACATGATACTTATGAATAAATAAAATTCAACTGAATTTGGATTATTAAGTTGGCCAACATGAACAAAAAAGGCTAAAATCTTTTAATTAGAAACTTTTTGACCAAAGATATTATAATTACGTTCAGTGCTCTTACGTAAATATTACTTAACTTCGAATCGCGTGAATTATTGGCGTTTTCTCATCAAATGCTCTAATGAATTTCATGCATTCTTTAAAATTATGCTTTTTATTGTAAAACATAACGGCTAGAACACAATGTAACACAACCTTAAAAACAAAACATGCTGCGCTTGCTAGATGCGAATGGAATTTTAGGCTGGGCGCTGACATGCAATTATCAGTTGTGCAACAGTTTGGTTGCGTGATTCATTACCCTTGGTTCATATGACAACGCGCTCACATGCAACTGATGTACAGGGTGGACAAATTTCGATGTTTTCGTAGAGTATCTCGGTAACTATAAGAGGTATCAAAAAACGGACCGTGCATCCTCGATTTTTTTTTTTCGAGAAAAAGTTAACGGTGAAAACTAAAATTGGTTATCGTCTTTTGTTTTCGAGTTATCGCCGATAACTCGATTCTTCGACTGTTCGTTTTTGACTATATCTCGCTTGTTTATGAAAATAAAGAAAAATAATTTTGACGTTCTACAGGCACTTTTTTGATAAGAATGCAGTGACGTAGACAATATTTCAAATTTTTTTTGGAAATTCAAATTGTGACCTGAAGTTGTATTTTTTTAAATAGAATCCATAGCTGGCTGTGGCAGCAAGAGAAGGAGGATGGATTTTTCCCCATTCCAATAATATATATCATGTGGGGTCGCTTTATTAATTTTTCTTACATTATAGCAAAAATTAGGTAATTTTTCGTATTTTCTTTTTAGTAGTAGGCTTATGTCATTACGAATATACCTGGTAAAACAAACTGCCATTCTGTTGTTTTAATGATAGTTAGACAGAAATAATCACGTTTATTTGTTGATTGTATATAATTTTGTACCTAAAAAACACGAAATGGCTTACGAATATTACGAAAAGTATGATATGTTAGACTGTTCTATTCAAAGTAATAATAATTCTGAAGCTACAAGTGAAACATATTTTAATCGTTACCCACAATGAAGAAGAAACGTCCCACAATTAATGAGATTTTGTTTTAATCTTCCAAAAATAGATTTATTAGGTTGCAAAACTCTCCTAAAGTTTATTTGCCCAAATAGTTCGTATTATTTATTTTTACATAAGCCTATGTATATTTGGGATATCCATTAAACCAATTAAATGAAATTTGAATGAGTTCCAACTTACAATCAATTAGTAAAAAACTGAATTAGTTAATTTATTTGCTAAAAATAGATGCTGCTGGAACGCATTCACTTGTCCTAGATCTTAAACTGGTTATTAAACTTGTAAGTGCAGATTTTTGTCCCAACTAACGACATTGGCGTGAATATACGTACAGAAATTTGCATTAACATCAAATGAACTCGAAAAAACTTGAGACTGATTAGCTAAAAGTTATTTAGGTGCGTGTGAAACAGTTCTCAGTATTTCATTGCGTAGCAACTTGAATCATTTTCTAGTTAAAACAGCAGCAATAAAACACAGATCACTTGAAATTACTGTGGCAGAAATTCGCAATGTAATAATCAAGATGATAATCATAGCTGACATGTTTTATTTTTGCTGAATGGAACAGATTCGTGATATGCAGCTAAGATTCGAGCATGCAAACATAGTGAGCTGCGTTGATGTTTTTAGGTTACGTATCAAAATATAAATGATTGTTTATTGATATGCAACTTTACATATTCGACCACCTATCAGTCTATCGTTAAAGAGATCAACTTTTCTCTCACGAAATCTAACAGATTCATGACGTAGTAGACTTAAAATTCAACCATTGCTGAACAAAAACTCTGACAAGTTAATTAAAAAACTTTAACATGCAGAGCTGCATACAGATAAATAAGCACACTATGAAAGTACCTTTCCAGCATTTTGTTTTGTTGATGAGTATTATAAAATAACAAATATACAGGGTGGACCAAATTCGAATGTTTTATCTCGGTATCTCGATTACCATAATAGTTAGCTTAAATCTGATATCGTTCTTGTTGGGTTATTTTTTTGAGATAAACACGCCTGTGTTATCAGATTTGTTATATTACTTTCTGTTCTGGCACTACAAAAAAAATACAAGTTTATCGTTTTTGAAAATGTATAACTTCATTATTTAATTAAAAAACATTAACGACCTATTATTTGAATGGAAACTCAAGTAGGCCATGAGTTTATATAAAAGAGCATTTTTTTAAGCTTTTTAAAGATATACAGCGTAATTCAAAAGGTCTCCAACAAATGGAAAAAACTTTTATTATTGATTTCTCAAAAAAAATTATTCTTGATAAAACTTGGTGCATGGTCTAAAACAAATTTTAAGATAAAAAAGTTTAATAAAAAGTCATATGACTCTAGAGTTTGTGGCTTTTGGATTTTTTGAATGGTAAAATTTCTTAAAAAATGAAAATTGGAATTTGACCGTCAGAATTTAAACCTAGCCCGATGTTTAGATTCTAAATAAATCTTTTCCGATAATAGTTATTTATGTACCAAGGCAGTAAAGTTTGACTTTTTATCACGAGTCTCGGCAAATAACCACACGAGTGATAAAAAGGAACTTTCCTGACGAGGTGCATATTAAATTTTTTCTTTAAGCGTCAAAGAAATAGCGAAAATCAAGCAAATACATAAAGTTTTACCTATTTCATCTGTCAGATTCTCATTCTCCTGTCAAACATGTATTGAACAAAATCACGCCCACTTTTACTAAATTCAACCAATGAGCGTAGCGCATTTTACGGTTGCTTAGCGACCATTATTGCACTAGTGATATAATGAGATATTATTGTACTAGTAAAATAATGACGTATTTTTACATGAGGCGTTCAGTAGAATAATATAGACATTATAAGACGCTTGAAGAAAAAATGTTTTTGTATGTCTTACAATAACAGCACTTTACTCTTGCAAATATTTCAAAAATCGCTAAAATCTAGTGTTTTATGGCTTTTTATCAAACTTTTTTATATCTTAAAATTAGTTTTAGGCCATGCGCCAACTCGATAATAAAAAACTTTTCCAATTATGCAGACTTTTTGAATGACGCTGTATACTTTTATATGTGCTTCAAAAATACCCGAGGTATGGGTAATTTTGAGAAAATGATATTATCATAATTTGCCATGATTTCATAAATAATTGTTGTAAACAATCAATAAAAAACGAAACGTCAAATAAAGGTACATTTTTTAAATTTTTGGCCAAATCCGTGTATTGTTTTGTATTTTATATCTGTGTATTGTGGTATTGGGGATATGGCTGAATTTTAACATATTGAAAAGTTTGTTTTGTTAAAAATTCACATTGAAAGTGGTAAAAAGTATGTGCTTCAGCAAATTTTAATTGGAAATGACTTTTAGTTGTTTTTTAATTTCAAACATCACTTGTTAACGAAATCATGGCAGACTGTGATAATAAAATTTTCATAAAATTAGCCATAACTCGGTTATTTTTTGCAACAAATAAATAAAAGTATACATTTTTGAAACCCTAAAAGTTGCTCTTTTATATAGACAAGACCTACTACAGTTTCTATGTAAAAAAAGTTTACTTTATATCTTAAAAGGTTTTATTTTAAATTAACAATAACAATTTTTATAAAAACCTTTGATTCTATTTTCATAAATAAAAAAGTTAAAGTAGATTTTTAAATACCATCAATTTTTATTTATCGTCTGTAATGCCAATGGAAAGTGAGATATAACAAATCTAATAACAGTTTATTTTAAAAAAGTTTATCTCAAAACAGTAACCTGTAATCGAGATTAGGATATTCGCTATTATGGTATCCAAGATAGCTCGTTAAACATTCGAATTTGGTCCACCCTGTACAGTGTGTCCGAAATGTATAGTAGGAGGTACGCTAGATACGGTCGAAAAATCTAAATTATTCAGTGTTTTAAATCTAGAATAGCTTCGTTACGTATGCTAGAAGCTAGAAGGACTTGCAAAGGAAAAAGTTGCAGATATTGTCTTGTCTCACGATATACACTGCACCTGTGATTCATGGGCACTTTAATTTTTCAACCAACTAATGTTGTGTCTAATTCTGGGGAAAGGATTCCAATCGCTCAGTCAAAACGGATGCGGCTCATACATAATTTTAAAATAATGTGGAACACTTTGGGCAATAAACTTGTTAGAAGAATGTAACACTTAGTTAATTAACATTGGACGTCCACTAATTAATAACAACACGTTTGAACACTAGAGAGAAAACAGCAAACTTGATCGAGAGATAAAAAAAACCAAAGAGCAAGAGAGCACCTACATTTTCTAAATCAACCACACTATAAAACAAAGTATTTTACGAATTTAAAACAGTAGATTTCCGATTTGATGTGATCACTGCTAATTGGTGGTAATAAAATATTGTTGAGTTTCACGTTTTTATCTTAAATGTTATTCCAAAATATACTGCGATTTAAATTATCTGTTAAATTATTATTCTGCTGAAGATATCTTTGCTTATACCGAGTGTAAACAAAGTGGGGTACACCCCCTTTTTTTCCTTTATTTTTGATTTTAGATAAATGAAATTTTAGACATATGATATGTGCATAAAAACGGGCTATAAAAACGGGCTTCTCGGGCACATGCACACAATTGTTTCACTTCCGGTTTCGCCGGAAATGACCCCAACTTTGTTATTTTAAATGGAACACCCTGTATATTTTTACATTTTTGGAAAGAGGAAGCGATTTTGGATACAACTGCACTATTTTGGTTAATTTTTTTTTAAATGAAACTATTGTGGTACAAGCGGTTATTTAAATGGAGCATCTCCTAACGAATCCATCGATACCAATAACTCGTATTTTTATTAAGAGTCTGCTTCAAAAACTTCAAATTATTGTGAAGATTTATTAAGAGATCCTGTTAATCGCAGTACACTGCATAACTACAACAAAACAAATGATCGTTGTTTTATGTTTAACTACTATAGTCATTTAATTAAAAAGTCTACAAATTTTGGTAATCATTTTTATATAATTAGATTACTGCGATTAAAAGGATCTCTTAATAAATGTTCACAATAATTTGTAGTCTTGGAAGCAGACTGTTAATAAAAATTCAAGTTATTGGTATCGATGGATTCTTTAGGAGATGCTCCATTTAAATAACCGCTTGTACCAGCATAGTTCCATTTAAAAAAATTGACTTTTTGTCAAACAACCGATTCCGCAACCTTCAAAGCCAATTAAGGTAATCTAAATGTCATTTAAAATTGACAAAAACGTTTTTTGGACAATTGTTGACATACTAACAATCAATTTATGCAGGTCACAGCATCTGTTTTTAGTTTTCCTATATCTTTAAAATGAAGGTAATAACGTAAATAAACGAAAATCAACATTTTCAGTTTTTCCCGATTTAGTTTTTTGGTCTTGAGAGAGCTATGTCTTCATCCTGGAGTAGAATTCAGTTTCAAAGTACGCAACTTTTCCGACATCTTTGAAAATAACGCAAAAAAACAAAGATATTCATTTAGTTTTTGCTGATTTACTTTTGAACTTCTGAACTAGGAGAATCGCAGCAATTTCCTTTTTAAATTGTTATTTAGCACAAACTACAACATTACTCCAATTCAACCGAACTTCTAGCTCCAAAGATAAGCGATATCCCCAAATTGAGCCGTAAATTTGGGACACCCTGTACACAAATTTTATTTTCTATACTAGAATAAAAACTACTCAACTTCTCTTTTATCCAAATTTTTAACTTGTATTTGTTTACAAAATAAGTGCATGTCCACATTCGAACACGAAATGCAAGCAAATTAAAACTGGAGCCCAATTATAACCGTACTTAAAAACTAGGTTTAGTGCCGTATAAAATAAGTTTTAGCATTTAAAAAGTCCTTATAATTAAGCCAACCGTACGAAGAAGCTATCTGCCGAGCGCCTTTCGCTATAGCGTGCGCACTCCACGGCTATTAAAATAAGACCGCTCCATACTCTGATTAATTCTTAATATTATATCCGCAAAAGAAATAGAAAATGTTCACTTAATTTACGACAGACATTGGCCTTGCAAATGATATTCACACCACTGGGGAACCAACAAACTAAACAATGGCAGTGAAATTTCTTGCTTTAAATTAAAGTTAAATTAGTTAATTTGTATATTCTCGCTTAGACTAATTTGATTTAAAAAAAAATTAATGATGAAGTAACATCTGCAAAATTAATAGTCCTACTAATCAAATTAAGACTTGATTTATATTGTTTTTGGCCACTTTTCAAGACAGCTTTTACATAAAGTGGATCAACTATAAATCAAGTAATTTTTAGACAATTTTTAAACAGTTGTCATAAATATCAATAAAGAAATGTTGGGCCAACTAATGTACACACTGCTACACAGGTTGTATATTATTGCAGTCATCACGTATTAAAATGCAAAATAACGAAATTTGGTATTTGGATTTTGCTCGAAAAGTGAAAACGTCACTAAATACAGTAAAACAGATTATGTTAGCTATCCCAAGTAGCACAATAATATTAGCCTAATATTGGCCAAATATTGTTACGCGGGCCCAATATTGGCAACATCAGCCAATATAGGCTTTTTCTAGTTATTTTAATGAATCACCAATATCAGACAACTCAATGTTAATATGTTATTGGTCGAATATGTTTATATTGTTTGATGGTTATTTCCAGTTTATTTTTATTGGATAGACATAAACAAAATATATTTACCCTATATTGTCTGGCAACATTTAGCCAATATGGGTCTTTTCAAGTTTTTTAATGAACAACCAATATCAGAAAACTCAATGTTGATATGTTATTGGTCCACTATGTTTATATTGTTTTGTAGTAGATTAGTTTTAGTTTAAAATTTGAATTTGGCGCTCCAGGATGAAGATAGAGTTAGTGTATAGCGTATGTTAGGTTACCGTTAGCGAAAATGTATTATATATGTATGAATTTGAGTGCAAATAAATGTTGTTACTGTTACCGCTCGTTTTATGTTTGCCCTCTTAGAAAGTTTAGAATAATTTATGTGGATTTATGTGAGCCATCACCACAGTGTTCAGAAGAGGGATCAGGAACTGATGAAGTGATTAGTTTATAGTGTTGGATTAACAGGTTATTTTATAGTATTTAAACATTCGCACTGTAAACGTGTTTTGAGGTTAAGTTTTACCACGTGTTTTCAATTTTAAAAATGAGTGAACACGAAAGCATAAACATGTCGGTTGATGATATAATAGCCAATGCAGTAAAAGCTATGATAGTTAGTGAGAATGCTAGATAGAAATCAAAAAAAGTGGCGGCTTTTATACCAAATTTCGATGGAAGTCCTGAGTCGGACATCGATATGTGGTTTAGTCGGATACCAATAGTAAAAAACACTTATCAGAAGAAATATATTACCATGCTCCTAGTTGTTGTTGGAAAACTTTCAGATTAGTCTTGAAGTATTACAGTTATGGGTTATGGCAGGGGTTCCCAACCTTATTGTGGCGCGGGCGCAATCGCGATTGAGAAAAATAGTGGCGGGCGCAAGTCGGATTTAAAAAAAATAATGAAGTATTATGTACAGGGTGGTTTACCCTACACCTTAGGGTAACAAGGGTAACAGATTATATATATATATACATATATGTACAGGGTGGTCCAAATTCGATGGGATTGCATGCGTATCTCGCTTAATAGGCAAGATAGAGAAACGGTTACCTTACCAAAAATGTACTGTTTTTTGGCACAAACGCAGAACCGTTTTCAAAAATATTTTATCATTTCCGGTTTTGAAATTATTTGAAAAAAACTGTTTTTTTGTTATATTTATAATGTGTCATATCTCTCTTATTGTTGTAAGTATCGAAAAAGATTATGAAGATTATTTTTAGATGTTTTTTTGTAGATTTTGAAATTATTAAAAAAAAATTGCACTCGCCGGTAAAAAGTTATGACACAAACTTACTACCTTTTTTTAAAAGGAAGCTATAGTTGGCTATAACCTATTTAAAATCCTTATTTTTTTCCCGTTCCAAATATATAAGAGTTGATGTATTTTTAATAACAAAGGTTTTTCAATTTTTAAAAAAATGAAAAACAAAAAGTAGGCTGTCAAAACAAAATTAATCAAGAAAAACAGGAAATAGAATATATTTGACAACTGTTCTGAGTTTTTCCCGAAAAACTGCACATTTTTGGTAATTTAACCGTTTCTCTATCTTGACTATTAAGCAAGATACCCATGTAATCCCATCGAATTTGGACCACCCTGTACATACTGGCGGTATATCGGGTGATCGAAAATGATTAATGCCTGCTAACATCGGCCCGAAAAAAGAAAGAACCAAGTTTATGTTGGTATCGTAGTGTAAAAGTGGGATATTGTATTACAGGTGGGGTGGGGATGGACTGTAGCCAATTTAGCGAATTGTTCGCTAAATCTAGTGAGATTTTAAAAACTAAAGCAACTTTTTATTTCCTTACTTTTAAGATTTTTTTGTTTATTTTTCTCGTTATTTTAACACTTTGTAGCGGGCGCATACAAATAGCTCCGCGGGCGCACGTGCGCCCGCGGGCACAGGGTTGGGAATCCCTGGCTTATGGCATGAAATTGTCGGCCAAATACAGACTTGTAAGAAAATTATGCTTGGTTTTCTGTAATTTTTTTATATTTTTAGTTTGAATAAACCATTTATTCAGCCTTATCGGACTATTATTGAATATTAACATTTCTAAACCATAAAAACATATGAAGGAGATTTATGCATATATAACATTGTACCAATCAGGGTGAATAATATTGGTTGAATATATTTTTAATTGTGTATAGCATACATTTCACCAATATCGATACGGTATATTAATCTGATATTATTTTATAATATAAATCCTTTGTAAATTTTTTTTATAGGATTAATATTAATTTAAAATATTTCACCATTAATAAAAAATGTGGACATCTCTATATTTCCCAGTATTGTACGTCAATTTTTAGCCAATGTTGGCCCAATATTTTGTGCTACTGGGGACATTTCCCAACTTCCATAGAATATACAATACAGTAAAAAACTGGTAGTGATTGTCCTTAAGAAGCAATCTGAAAAAACTGAATCCAAAGGTCAGCAAGTGCATTGACAAGAAAAAACGCGCGTTCGAACTGTATACAGCTAAAATTGAAGTACCAGTCAGTCTATAATCTACCGTATCAAAAAAAGAAATTGTTACAAAACCTTCATAAAGCTAAAATTATGCAAAACGAAGATACAGGTATAACCAGCCTAATACTAATCGAATAATTTACTCTTTAAAAAGTTCTATTCTTACATTGTTATGGATCAGTTATTGTCAATGGCCAATAGCCAACTTTATTCATATTTCGTTCTGCTTCTTATATTGTTTGTCGACCCAATTTCTATTTTTGTTGTTGTTATTGTCGTAAATTATTTTTAAATTTGTTTAAAATTTGTTATTATTATCATTACAGTGTATTTGAATAAATAATACATTATTTTACTTGAAAATTACAAAATACAATAAAAATACGGTCGAAGGGGAAGCGAAAAAATCAACTATGCCCGGGGGTCATTTACTATCGATCGCTACGCTACTGGGACACCCTGTATGCGATTTTGTGCGATAAATAGGAATTTTGAACGATTTTTAGCCATGAATTTTTAATATTTTACTTTTCCCAAAAATTAATTACTCCTATATAACTGGGGCTTTCTTTGTTAATAGAATGGTCGTAAAATAAGATACGTCAATATTCTCTAATTGCCACATGATATGATAAATATTAAACATAAAGTTGGTGTAATTAATTCAAACACATTGTTACTAATTAGTAATAATTTACTCTTTGGTAAACGTAACACGCTAGAATTGCATTAGAAATGAGCTGTAACAGAGATGCACAATTATAATAATATAACATAACACACATATTAATAAATTAAACGAAACGTTTCCGCACTTATCATGCACTTATGTAAATAAGATCATAAAGAGAGCTGTTATTCCTGTAATTCGAGATGTTACGTACAATATTATGCATTGAAATGCAATTTGTATGCGTTACGTCCAGTAACGAATTGTAATTACGTTTTATAATTAGCGTAATACAATTTTATTTTAATTGTATGAATTTTATTACTTCAAGACTTTGTAATCGCCACAGACAACTAAATTACTGCTATAAACTTGCATTATCTGCTTTTAATTAAGTGTAACTGAAAATTCAATGTTCAAAACATCACCTTATTGAAAGTGAATAATATGAAAAAGGAACAGATCAGAATAAGTTTCATCTTTTCAAATCGTTGTTTTATTTAAAATCTGATTGACATGAGGCTTTGAGAAGGAAGTTTTGGCCACTTAATTTAAGTATAAAGATCTTTAAAAAACTTAACTTACATTTTTTATCAGGGCTAGAAACCGAAAAAAATTTTGGTTAACGGTTAACCGAAATCAAGAACTTTATTTTTATAACGGTTTTTGTTGAAAAACCGGTTTTTTCCGTAAAAAACCGGTTTTGTTAAAACCGGTTAATTTAACCGGTTTTTAACATTATTCGGATTTAGAATGCAAAGTATAAAGAGATATTATCTATTTATAATTTTATAATATACTAGCGATTCCGGAGCCCCTTCGGGGCTCCTTCACCGCTAGATCCCGGCTTGCGCGTAGAAGGTTCGAGCGTTTAAACGTTACGTCGAATTGACAAATTGTCAAATTTTGACGAAATTCTCGCTCCAGACGACCCGATTTAAATGTTGTTTGTAATATTTTGGCACGTTTTCCTCAATATCTTTTCCGGACGATTTTTTTGGGAATTCTCATATAGCCTATGTTCTTTCCATGGTCCTATAGATTGTCTGTGCCAAATTTGGTCAGGATCGGATGAATGGTATAGGAATGCATAAAGGACAAACATCCATACAAACATCCATACAAACATCCATACAAACATACATACATTCATTTTTATATATATAGATGTACAATCAAGCATTCAGTAATTACTTTTGGTAAACTAATCACATTTAATACAGATTTTGTATTTTTTCAAAATAATTTTTATTAAAAAGAGATGTTTAAAAAACCGGTTTTTTATTATTTTGGTTAAAGGTTACCGTTTTTTTTGCCTTTAAAAATAACGGTTTCGGTTTCGGTTAAAAATCACAATTTCGGACAAAAAATAAAGGTTAACCGGTTTTTTAAACCGGTTTAAAAAACCGGTTTCATGCCCTGTTTTTTATACAACAATCATACTGTAATTATTAAGAAATTGGAATATTTTGCATAACTTATTATAACTGTTTTAATGATGGTCTACTAGGAAATGCCACTTTTTATTTAATTTTGGGCATATATGATTTTATACAATATCTGCTGATACTTTATCACTTTCAGATATTAACCATTTTTTACCTTCGTTGCGGACTATTTTCTTAACAACAGCCCAATATTTTTCTACAAGACGAAGTTCTACGGGTGGGTCACGACGAACGCGTCGGAGTTTTATGGCGAAACCGTTTATATTTTCCAATTTCTGTCGCTGTTAGATTAATTAAGTCAATAAGGGCTACATTTAAAAAATATTTTCAAATATACAGGGTGCTCCAAAAAAGAGTGCCATATCAAAGTTATACTTTTTCTTATGGAACACCCTGTATATTTTTACATTTTTGGATTCCTCTTTAAATTTACTTCAAAAAATGTAAAAGGTTATATGGGTCTAAATCTAAAGTCAACCGTTCTCGTGAAAATTGCATTTTTATGAAAATACAGTATACTTTCAAAAATTTTCAACATTTGAAAACTTTGACAAGTCTGAAGAAATTCGCTTGGAGATAAGACTGACAATAGATTATGTAACAGTTTGCACCACCTACATTTTTAAAATATTATACAGGGTGTTTTTTACGCTTGGTCAAACTTGTGAAACTTTAAACATCGATAACTCATTTTTCTTAAATACAATGCCCTATATTTTTTTTAACCGTTTTATAGAAAATTTAATTCTCTTTCGAAAACATTCAGGCTGTTTTTCACCTAGAATTGATATTTTCCGAGATATCGAGATTTTATTGTTAATTATTAGGTCAAAGTAATATTTTCAAGTAGGCTATGAAGGTAGACAGCGGTAATTTGAAACAATTGAAAGAAAAACCAAGACACTTATAACTTTATCGTTTGACTACACACTTTTGACATTATTTTATAGGAAAGTTGTAGTTTTACCATACTTACGTTTAAATAGAGATTTTTTAAAATTATTTATGCATTTATTTATTGGACCAGTGTATAAGATAATTACTAAATCCTATAAACCATTTTTTGTCTGTTTACGATACGATACTCTACCGAAAACAGTACCAACCATGTTTTTTTTTTTTAAAGTAAAATTAAACAAGTCAGTATTACTTTTTTTTAATCAGCGTTCCGTACTCGTACCTAATACATTATCAATCGGTTTTTAGGACTTGGCAAACGATCAAACGCAATTATATGAAAAATATTGTGGCCCTGATGAGAAACCTATATTTAAACGTAAAAATGGTAAAACTACAACTTTCTTATAAAAAAATGTCAAAAATGTGTAGACAAACGACAAAATGATAAGTTTCTGGTTTTTTCTTTCAATTGTTTCAAAATACCGCTGTCTACCTTCATAGACTACTTGAAAATATTACTTTGCCCTAATAATTAACAATAAAATCGCGATATCTCGGAAAATATCAATTTTAGGTATAAAACAGCCTTAATGTTTTCGAAAGAGAATTAAATTTTCTATAAAACGGTGCAAAAAATATAGGGTGTTGTATTTAAAAAAAATGAGTTATCGATGTTTAAAGTTTCACAAGTTTGACCAAGCGTAAAAAACGCCCTGTACAATATTTTAAAAATGTAGGTGGTGCAAAGTGTTACATAATCTATTGTCAATCTTATCTCCAAGCGAATTTCTTCAGACTTCTCAAAGTTTTTAAATGTTGAAAATTTTTGAAAATACTGTATTTTCATGAAAATGCAATTTTCACGAGAACGGTTGACTTAAGACCCATATGACCTTATACATTTTTTGAATTAAATTTAAAGAGGAATCCAATAATGTAAAAATATACAAAGTATAACTTTGATATGGCACTCTTTTTTGGAGCACCCTGTATATTTGAAAATATTTTTAAAATGTAGCCCTTATTGACTTACATAATCTAACAGCGACAGAAATTGGAAAATATAAACGGTTTCGCCATAAAACTCCGACGCGTCCGTCGTGACTCACCCTGTATAGTGTTTTGCTTTTTTGACATAAACTACGATTTTTAGGCTCCTAAATTCAAGTTGCTTCAAGTCAGTGACCATAAGTCCTTTATTGCAAAGGACTCTTTATCTGAAAGCAACGTGTACTTTAAATTTATTTATTTATTGTAAACTCAATTTTGTCCTTTATTTTAAAAATATGTGGACAATAATGTTTATTGCGTCGGCCCCATATGAAACATTTGTATTAGTTTTGTTGTAAAATATGTTCTAGTTAAGTTAATATTGAAGCTATAACAGTTAACATTTGTTCATATAATTAATAATAAAATAAGCATCGCTAAAAATAGAAAAAAGGTTATCCAAATTTAATGCTAAGGCCAGCTTTAATTTTCTTTAAAAAAATCAACTATGTCGTTTACCTCTGTACCCAAGCAATATTTAAACGAATGAATGTCGTCATTTTATACTAAATACAAATAGTACCAATTTTTTACTTAAAAACTGCAATGGAGATATCTTACTATAATATTGTACAATTCATGTTTGTTGGTTATATCTAGTGCGTCTTGGAATATTAAAAAAAAAGGTTAAATCATCACCAAGACTAAAAGGATTTAAATAATATTTAACTTTTGTCCCAATTAGCCAACTTTGTAACTCATACTGTTTAGAAGTTATCACTGGTGAGCATCTACGAATACGTTTTGTTAGTTTAGGCTTATTAACTGAGAAACAAATGTGTTTACGAATTTGAATTGTTAAGTAACGAAAAAGCAGTTTCCTTTCCTTCCTTATTTTTAATTTTTATTTAAGTCTCAAAGTAATCTACTTCACAACTTTATAAAATGAAAAATTCTTTCTTAACATATTGGTATTTATATGTGAAACAATTTTTGCAGTTATTCATGGTATCTATTAATTACATTTTAATATAACGTATAAATCACTGTTATTTTTTATTGGCTTCTATTAATTAAGTTTTTGCAAGTAAAAGTATAAACGTACGTAAAAAACTATTACATATGTTTAAAATCAGGACGACATTAAAAATCATATATAAATGTTGACTTTCAAAATTACGACATTACTGCATTGCCTTATGTTATTTAAAGTTCGTGTAATTTATATTAAAAATGTAATACACGGAGTGTTAGAATTACTAGGCTCATTTATAACAAAAAGGAATACGTTATGGAAATTGACGAAAAGTTATAACTATGTGATAACTTATAAAATAACAACAATGTTAAATAAAAATATAAAAATTGTAGGGGAAGGTGGTATATACTGGGACACTTTTTTTAAATTTTGCGTAACTTTTGAACGGCTTAATTTGCATACCTCAAATTGATATGAGATATTCATATTGCTTTAGTTTATCATTACATATACAAAAAAATATTAAAAAAAATAAAGGTACACAAATAGAGGGACTGTCCCACTATACACCACTTGTCCCCACATAAACCATCCCGTGGTACATTGTGGGACAGCAAAAAATATATATGAAATAAAGCATAAGTAATTTAAAAAAAGCTTAATTTTAATTTTTTATTTTAAAAACTTTCACTTTTCATGGGCATTTAGACATTGTACTTTGAAAAATCAAACTAAAATTGAAAATGTTATTTTGTTTTTTCAGTGCCCCCAAACGTAGTCGGTGCGCTTAACCTACACAGAATATTTTCTTTTTCAACACAGTCTTTATCTCTGTTTTTAGAGAAAGAAAATCTAAAGTCGGAAGTCTTTTTCAGAAAATTTACCTGATTATCATCATTGTCCCACAATGCACCATGTGATCAATTTTTAAAAGCAACGATTTAATGAAAAACTTGTATGATTATTTTAAGTTTTAACATTGTACATACATTTAATATACTGTAAGGTACACCTACGCCAAATTTTCTAATTGTTGTTAAATAAATAAAAAAGTTTTAGCACATAAACTGAATAACCACAAAAAAAACAATGCGCAGTTACCAAACATGCCTCACATGTGCAAGTCACTATGACATTGTTTACGACACATACTGTAGACAGGATATAATGGGACTGCTTAACCGCTATTTTGATGTAAACAAACTTCAAGTACGGATGGCCAAAATCTCTGTTGTCCCACTATATACCATGTCCCAGTATATACCATCTTCCCCTACTACAATTTGTCAATAATATAATTGCAGATAATTTCAAGTTTAAGATTCCTAAACAAATTTTACCTGTTACAGGGCAGGATGTACAGGGTGGCCTATACAGGGTATCTCGGATATTATCTGAGATAGAAAAAAGCTAATTACGTAGTCTCGATTTCTTTTTTTTTCGAAAGGAATTTATTGCAGTAAACAGATTTTTGATATATTTTTTAATTTTCGAAATATAGCCAAAAACCAATTTATGGCACTTTTCAAAAATGTTAAATATCTCGCTTAAACGAAAAGATGGAGGAAAACTTTTAAAACATTTTTGGCATGGTTTTCTGTCCTTAATAATATAACGATATTCATTTTTTTTTTATTCATACGAATAGCGATATATTACACCTAACTTTCTTATTTTAAATGGCAACCATAAGCAAATTATATATTTTTGAAAAGCGCAAAAAATAAGCTTTCGATTCATGTCAAAGCCAACTATGGTTGCCATTTAAAATAAGAAAGTTAAGTGTAATATATCAATATTTGTATTAAAAAAAAAAATTAACATCGCTATCTTATTAAGGACAAAAAACCATGCAAACACTTCTTTAAAAATTTTCTCTATCTTTGCGTTTAAGCGAGATGTTTAACATTTTTGATATCTTTTTTAATACTCGAAATACAGCCAACACCATTCTAGGCTTTTTTTAAAAACGTTAAATATCTCACGTAAATGAAAAGATAGAGAAAAACTCATACGAATATTGATATATTACACCTAACTTTCTTATTTTAAATGGCAACCATAGTTGGCTTTGACATGAATCGAAAGCTTATTTTTTGCGCTTTTCAAAAATATATAATTTGCTTACGGTTGCCATTTAAAATAAGAAAGTTAGGTGTAATATATCAATATTCGTATGAGTAAAAAACAATTGAACATCGCTATCTTATTAAGGACAAAAAACCTTGCCAAAAATGTTATTAAAGTGTTTCTCTATCTTTTCGTTTAAGCGAGATATTTAACATTTTTGAAAAGTGCCAAAAATCAGTTTTTGGTTATATTTCGAAAATTAAAAAATATATCTAAAATCTGTTTACGGCAATGAATTTCTCTCGAAAAAAGAAATCGAAATTACATACTTCGTTTTGTTCTATCTCTGATAATAACCGCGATACGCTGTATGGGCATCGAAAATAGTCCACACTGTAGTATGGTCTAATTTCCAAGGCTTTGTAGAGCTACTTTATAACCATAATACAGTGAAAATATTATTAATATGGACACTTATTTGAACTAAATTCAATTGTCATTAGATTTATGTAGCATTTTTTTCCACAGTAGGCAAAACTGAAATGTTGACCCTTTTTAAAGTTGACCAAACGTTCTTTACTTTCCAAAATTTAACAGTAAATGTTGTTAAAGTTTTTCGTAGTTGTTTAGAAATACTATTTGATTATTAATTCCGATTGTTTGTGACGAGCTTAAATTCTGAGATAAGAAGCACTTTAATTTTTTTGTAATGGAATAGTAAATAAAGACTTTATTAAAAAAAAAACATTTTTGCATCGTTCATTATAATTTTTTTAACGTTTTGTAGAAAAACGAAAATATTGTTATTTTAATGGAAATTTTATAATCTTTGATCTATTATGAATTAATTTTGTTTCGACAATAACCAATTTTGTTTCCACCACATATTTTGACTACGATGTTCACAAAAATAACAATTCTTTACTAATTGTTTTTAACACAAATACAAAAGTATATTTTTGAAAACCAAGAATATGTTTTTTTTTAAGTCATGGCCTGTTATACAGGGTAGCTCAAAAAATTTGCAAAAAGTTGAAAAGTTTTTTATTATCGATTTCACAGACAATTTCATTTTTAATACAATCTTGGTTTTTTCAAAACGACTGTCGTTTTGAAAAAGACCAAGACACAATGGTCGAAACGTCAACTACTTCTAAATATAGAAGACGCGGTTCCAAACCCGGAAACCAAGATTGTATTATGGATAACGGCCGCGAAAGCCTCAAGAATAAAATTTCATTTTTGATAAAAGTTGGTACATGACCTTTTCTAATATGATGAGCTACTCTACATGATACACACGTTGAAGATACGTTTTATTCTTTGAAAAATAACCTAAACCTAAAACTAATTATAAGATAAAAAGAAGTTTAATAAAAGTTCATATGACACTAGATTATAGCGATTTTAGAAATATTCGCAAGAGTAAAGTACTTTTATTTTAAGAGATAAGGAATGAAAGTAAAATTTTTTTGTTTTTATTTAATTTCTTATAGAGTATAATAAGTTTTTTTTACATCCAAATTGGTTTAATGATGGATTGAACATTTTTCTTCCTTCCAAGATATTTATTTCATATGTTTCGTAAAGCATATGTGAGAAATTTGTTTTTTTCTGTAGTAAGACAGCTGTTACTTCCATCCTCAACGTTGGGGCTAAAAGTAACAATGATCGGGGTAAGTTGTAACGGCAAAAAATTTACAAAGCTTATAAGTAGTGGGTAAAATATATTAGTATCTATCAACAAAATTAATATTTGATTCCAAAATACACATTAGCAAAATAAAAAAAATTCATAAATGTGAACAAATTGGAAAATTTATCCGACAAGTTTTGTATGTTCTCATCTACGAAGAAAATCACCAATTATGAGCTACGGGTGACCATTTCCAAGTGAAAACATTGATCGGGGTTGGTTGTAACACTGTAACTTTTGACCCCAAGTGCACGCAAAACAAATTGGAGGAAATCCACAACTACGATTCCAACGTCAAATTATATTGCATCCACCAATAGCCAACAAAATTTTAGAGATCGCCTAAAAGTCACTAGACCGGTGACACAACGCATTAACTTTTAGGCGGAAAATAGTGACTCTGGCTGGCCTAAAACTTAAGCTCTATGACAGAAGAAAACTAGCAATGTAGGTACGGAGGTTGATGTAAATGAAGATTGCACAAGCGCTTAAGCTAAAGCCGCACTGCGGGAGGGTTGGCTGGAGGGTAGATGGTAGATACACGCCGTCGCCTGGCGACAATTTGTTGTGAAACAATGCGCCTGGATTGTCGCCAGGCGACGGCGTGTATCTACCATCTACCCTCCAGCCAAAAATCCCGCAGTGCGGCCTTAGCTTTAGGGCGACATACAGGGTGGTGCTTTTTTCGATGCTCACCATTGCTATCTTGGAAACGGTAAAAGATACAAGGTCGGTTAAATTAGAAAAAAGTTGCACATTTTTATGACGATTAAGAATCTGAAAAGAAATCCTGGATATTTTGATTCGATTTTAATTTATTACAAAAAAACTGAAAAATGTGATTTTAGAAAAATATTATTATCTTCCCTACCATTGACGCTATTTCATTTAAACTTGGTAACTGTATATTTTTGACCGTCCTGGGTTTGATGACGTCAACAGAAATTTTCTAAGCCTTCTAGATTTCAAGTTGCGATAGTCAACTTTTTTATTTCTTATGGCCGCCATATTGAATTTTTACACCATCAGAGAGACAAAAAAATTAGCTTTTCAGATTGGTAACCAACATACCTTTTTTTTTCAAAAAACTTGTTGAAATTTTAAAATTTGGGTAAATAATTCATAAAATCGAGAATGCTCTGAAAAACAATTGAAACTATGATATAAATAAAAGCGACAGAACATTTTATTGGTATAATGATAACGAAATTAAGATTGTTGGAAACATATTTAGAAGATATGTTAGGCGAATTGCCATTATTAACAATTTAAAATCATCAGTAGTTTCAGCAAGAAGGAGCTGGTCCTCACAACGCCCGCACTGTAAAAGGATATTAATTTAGATGTACCCTTTCAAAATTCATGACTTGGTACGTTTGGTCCTGTTCATTGGCCTCCACAATCGCCATGCTTAAGGCCTATGGATTACTTTTACATTGATGTTGTTTATGCACTAACCACTATAGATATCATACATAACGGCGCGCACTTTAAACAATTTAAATAATTATTTATCTGGTGTTTTAAATTTACTGTCATTTCGTTATTTTATTAGACCTATAAAATGTTCTGTAGTTTTTATTTATATCATAGTTTCAATTGTTTTTCAGAGCTTTCTCGATTTTATGAATTATTTACACAAATTTTCAAATTTCAACAAGTTTTTTGAAAAAAAAAAGGTATGTTGGTTACCAATCTGAAAAGCTAATTTTTTTGTCTGTCTGATGGTGTAAAAATCCAATATGGCGGCCATAAGAAATAAAAAAGTTGACTATCGCAACTTGAAAGATAGAAGGCTTAGAAAATTTCTGTTGACGTCATCAAACCTAGGACGGTCAAAAACATAAAGTTACCAAGTTTAAATGAAATAGCGTCAATGGTAGGGAAGATAATAATATTTTTCTAAAATCACATTTTTCAGTTTTTTTTGTAATAAATCAAAATCGAATAAAAATATCCAGGATTTCTTTTCAGATTCTTAATCGCCATAAAAATGTGCAACTTTTCTCTAATTTAACCGACCTTGTATCTCTTACCGTTTCCAAGATAGCAATGGTGAGCATCGAAAAAAGCACCACCCTGTATAACATGAATTAAAGAAACTATAGGCACTGTTACAACCTATCCGTGTTACTTTCATCCCCGGTCTCCCCTACAAAAAATCTTGAAATTTTAGGTGATGCATCAACTTTTATCAGGAATAAAACTGTCTAAGAAGTCGATAATAAAAAACTTTTCCATTTGTTTGCAGACTTTTTGAATGACCATGTAGATTCCTTGTAAAAAACGTTAAGTATGCTTCATATCTCAAAAAGATCGTACCAAAAGTACGGAATTCTATTACAACATTTTATTTAAAAATAACAGCCATCACATGACATTTTAATATTTAGTTCTTTAAAATAAAGAAGTAATGGCAAATTTTCAAAATCGTGAAAATTTTAATTAAATAAAAAATTGCTACAACAAATCTGATGAATTCATCTTTAGAGACCTAAATAAGATTTTCACTAACTATTGATACCCTACAAATATTCTGAACTTGAGACAATAACTGCTATTGCCAATAAACGTTATCTTATAATGCAGGATTTACGTTATATAGTTTCTGCATTATGTCATTAAATAATTCTAATAAATTGCATACATAGGAAGAATCATTTTTGACCACAACTTCTAGGTTTTATAATTAGTTTTCGCAGCAACTTTGTGAAGACGTTGCGCCATTGTTAATTTTGTTGTCAATAGTATATTGTCATTGTTCGGCACTTAATATGTGAACTGTTTGTACTGCCCTTAATTGCCGTTGCCGCTAGTGGTAGTAACAGCATTTGATCTGTAATGGTGTAATGACTATATGTATAATGCACCATGCATTATGCAATTAAGCATCTATAAAGTTTAAACAATATTGAAGTTGTGTAACAATCTCCCGGCAGCATAACGAGTAAGATCTGGATTACGCAATTTAATAATTTCATTGTAATTCCCTATTATTTAAAAACTGCACTTAATACGAAACTAATTTAGGAAAAATGAGAAATGCAATAACGATCTATTTTGCTATTGGCAAAGGATTTTAATTAATACTACTTTCACTTTAGGATTTGTCACAAAAGTTCGTCCGTAGATTTTCTAATTTATCAAAGTTCCGTACAACAAATCCCGATATTGTTGTAACAACAGATATGTTTATAGAGGATTATTTAGAGCATATCGAAGAACTACAAGTGTCGGTAACTGTAGAAAAATTATAGGTTATTGTTCACCGCGATTGTGGAAAAGTTACGCTTTTCTAATTCAATGCAAGCTAGACGTCGAAGATGCAGCCAATAATCTCATTAAAATCATTACCGAGGAGAGAGTTTGTGAAAATTTATCGTTTTATAAAAGCTGACTTAACATGTACAGTTTAAGCATGTGGATTTTGCTTATTATAACAGCTAGAGCATAGGTTTAAATTTGGCAAAGTTGTTAAATTTTGTGCTCATTAATAATCCAAAGAGAAATTGGAAATATCTCAAACGGCATCCGAGAAAATCAGGAAAATCCGGAAAATCCGATTTTTGAAAATCGTCTTTAACTCCTTTGGAGTATGAAATATTTTAAATGTGTAAAAACATTGCCTAAACAACTTTTTAAGCCGAATCGAATGGTGGTCACAAATTTTTCCCAGATTGATTCGTTTTTGTTTTATGACAACCAACTTTGTCTTTTCTTATGGGCGCAATTTTTGCTATTTACTTAATCAAACAGCATTTACTTTGCTGGATCCATTGATATATCACATTTGGTATTTTACTCTTTATTCATTGTCAAATTTAAACAAAAGGGTTTTAAACAATAATCACTATAAATCAGGTAGGCCCGTCATTGTAGTTTATATTGTTTCCATGACAACCAATCATCAAATTAAAAGTTTTGAAAGCTTATTACTTGTCACATTAATGAATTCGTAAAAATGTTTTTTTAAAGATGAACAATATGCTTTAAAAAAAAACAAAGTGCAAAACCTTATAAAACTCATTTGGTACAAGTAACGAAGGTTTTTTATTTTGTTATTGAGATAAACATTATAAATATTTGAACATAAGATAAACAACAGTATACTACATAATTGCTGATTCTCACTATACAGTGTGGCTGATTTTTCATTGTCCAGCTTATATCTGCTGAAATATTAAAGTTACCAAAAAAAGTTAAATGAGAAACTTATTAAACAAAAGCTGGTCTACAAGTTGGTGCTAAAAATTTTGTTCCATAGCCTACCAGTTTTTCGGAAAAATATCCAACTTTTGTTTTTTAAATAGAACACCCTGTATATTTTTACAGAATCACATTCTAAATCAATTTCTCTTCACAAAGATATATCATAAGTACCATTTTGCTTTTAAATTATGCTCAATATTTCAAAAAAAGAGAATTATTATAGTCGCTGTGATATTGTTTTGTTTATTGCAAATACCTGTCAAATTTGTTTACATTAGCAAACACTTGTCAAATCAGACAGAAATAAGTGTAATTATAATTAAGAAAAATGGACTATACAAATAATGAAAAAGTTGATATGCTGTGCTGTTTCCACAGCCGACTATAATAATTCTCTTTTTTTGAAATATTGAGCATAATTTAAAAGCAAAATGGTACTTATGATAATATCATTGTGAAGAGAAATTGATTTAGAATGTGATTCTGTAAAAATATACAGGGTGTTCTATTTAAAAAACAAAAGTTGGATATTTTTCCGATAAACTGGTAGGCTATGGAACAACATTTTTAGCACCAACTTGTAGACCAGCTTTTGTTTAATAAGTTTCTCATTTAACTTTTTTTGGTAACATTAATATTTCAGCAGATATAAGCTGGACAATGAAAAACCAGCCACACTGTATTGTTGTTTATCTTATGTTCAAATATTTATAATGTTTATCTCAACGACAAATTAAAATACTTTCGTAACTTGTAACGCATGAGTTTTAAAAGGTTTTCCACCCTGTTTTTTTCGTTTTTACAGCCTTTTATGTTTATCTATAAAAAAAACTAAAAACTTCGTAACTTGCGGTATATGTTTGTGTCATAACTTTTTTACGGCGAGCGTAAACATTTGTTTTTTAGTACAATCTAATTTTCCATAAAAATATCAAAAAATAATCTTCATAAATTTTTTTGATGTTTACAACAATAACGGAGATATAACATTTTATAAATATGACAAAAATCGGAAATGATAGAATATTTTTGAAAACGGTTCTGAGTTTGTCTAAAAAAACTGCACAGTTTTGATAATTTAACCGTTTCTCTATCTTGAATAGATATTAATCGAGATACTGATGTAATACTATCGAATTTGGACCACCCTGTTCAGCTGAAGTTAAAATTGTAATTATATTCGCATTATAAGGATACCATTTAAACAATTCTCTAAAATCCGTAGATTTAAGTAAAAAATCGTTTTGCTGTTTAAAAAAATCTTCCAGCAATCACAGGATAAGATTTATCAAACTTTTAAAACTTTCTAACAAACAAAATTAGCAATTTAAAAAATACAAACTGTTTTAACACCATACACCAAAAATTAAATTACCATTTAGTCTTAATTATAAACTCGAAAGGTGTTCAGGTAGTATAAAGCAGCAAATTTATTTATAGTAATTCAGACAAGTTCATTGCAACAGTGTAGAAATTACGTTTATGCTTCTGGGCAATGCGAATGTATTTCAACAACTTTCTTTGTATTATTTTTATGCTTTAGTGGTTAATACAACAGAATTAAATAACTTTTAATTTTGTTCCCTAAAAACACAATAACGCCTCCATTATTAATTTGCTTTCTTATGTTATGTGTCTGTTAGGTTTTGCTACCGCATTTATTAGCATAAAACTATTATAATGCAATAAGCCTTGTAATGCTATTTTTTAAAACATTTACCTACGTATAACAATTATTACCTACAATTGATTATTAGCAATGGTTACTCAATATCTTAACTGTATAGTGTAGTGTAGATGGTTATCTCAACACAGTTAAAAATTTATTTTTTTATGTAAAACTTATAATTTTCTGCATAAAATGTCAAGGAATTTATAATTTTGTATCAATGCAGATCAGATGATAAATAGTTCGTCAAGTTTATTAATCAAAAGTGAATGTATGAATTTTGTAACAAGGTTGCATTAAAGGAAATAAAAATTTATTTTGAAATATTCGGATATTTTGTTGGTATTTGCCTCTTCCAATAAATTCAGCTAGACAGGCGATTTATTAAAACTGGTATAGACAGAATTTTACAAATTTAATATTGCCAAGTTTCAAAAGCTGGGCGAAATAAAATAAACAACAAAACATATACAGGGCGGACCGAATTCAAATGTTTTACGGTGTATTTTGGTTACCATAATAGTTAGCAAAAATCTGATATCACTTGTTTATCATGGCAAAACTGCGATGATAAAATGTTCACATCTCGGTTATTTTTTGCAAAAAATATATAAAAGTATTTATAGGGTGTTTCACTTTTCCATGGGACACTATTGCTATGTCCGTAAATAATGAAAATACAAGGTTGGTTAAATGGGACAAAAGTTAGCTATTTAGAAATGCATTTTAAACAAGATCTTGTTTTGTTTAAAAATTCCATGGCTTGCGTGATATAACGAAAAAACCGAAATCAATCAAAATTTTTAAACTTAAATATCTCGGCTATTGTTGCGAATGCACAAAAACGCCAAAAGAAAAATGTTTTGTAGATTTTGTTTGCTATAAGATGGCGATAGATATATTTTTATTTATAAATTACCGTGCGAGATATTTGACAAAACAACTGTGTTTTATATGGCAGTCGTAGTAGATGATGACAGATTTAAAGATTATTTTTTGCTCTTTACAATGATATAATATTTTATATGTTTATTTTTAAAATTAAGCGAAATAACCTAACAAATGCAAAATCTTAAGATAATACTCAAGGTTGCCATGGAAAAAACAATAACCGGTTTCAATTGTTTTATTTCGACCCTTGCTTGTTTATTATAATAATTGTGTCAACTGGAAATAATGTAAATCGACATATGTAAATATTTTAAATCCTTTTTTGCTAATGTCTTAGTAAGAGGTATAAAATACATTCATATTATGACTATAAGGGCCGTTATTATAAACGTCAGTTAAATAGTCGAATAGCTAACCTTCAAATAAATTTACTTGGCGAGTTAATTTATTCCCGCTATTATAAACGAAAATTGCCGAATAAATAGTTAACCGTGAAATAACTAATTAAGGTGATAAATAAACAAACACAACCCCATAAATTCATAAATCGTGTGTAGGTATATGCGATATTTTTATAATTATTTATTACTTACCTTTTATAATTATTATTATGTCACATTTACTAAGCAGTTGACATGAAAAAGTAGAGTTATGTTTATTTGACAGTTACAATTTATCCCGTGGTTTATCAGAGGTTAGTTAACTTCGGGGATTTACTTGGCGAGTAAATTTAACTGACGTTTATAATACTCAAAATAGCTATTTATTCCGGAAGTAAATTTTACTCCAGGAGTAAACTACTTATTCGTCGTTTATAATAACGGCCCTTAGTATGATTATTTTAATTTCGCATTACATTTGTTTAAATAATATCACTATTTAAAGAGTGACATAATAGACAAGCAAGTGTCGAAATAAAACAATTGAAGTCGGTTATTGTTTTTTTCCATGGCAACCTTGATTTTTATATTCAGATTTTGCATTTTTTAAGGTTATTTCGCTTATTTTTGAAAATAGACATATAAAATTGTATGTCATTGTAAAGGGAAAAAAAAAATCTTTAAATCTAAGTCATCACCTACTACGACTGCTATTTAAAAAAAAGTTGTTTTGTCAAGTATCTCGCACGGTAATTTATAAATAAAAATCTGACTATCGCCATCTTATAGCAAACAAAATCTAGAAAACATTTTTTGTTTGGCGTTTTTGTGTATTCGCAACAATCCAACAATAGCCGAGATATTTAAGTTTAAAAATTTTGATCGATTTCGGTTTTTTCGTTATACCACGCAAACCTTGGAATTTTTAAACAAAACAAGATCTTGTTACAAATACACTTCTAAATAGCTAACTTTTGTCCCATTTGACCAACCTTGTATTTTCATTATTTACGGAGATAGTATAGTGTCCCATGGAAAAGTAAAACACACTGTATATATTGGAATGCTAAAAAATGCTCTTTTACTTAAATTTATGGCCTACTAGTTTCCATTAAAAAAAAGTTTAATTCATGTCGCAAAAGTCAAGGTCGTTAAAAAAATTAAAAATAATTTTAAATTGAGTATAAAAAGGTTTATAAAAAGCCTACATATAATATGTATATTTCTATATTATAAATACAGAAGTTATAGAAAATGTTTAAAACCGATGGATTTTTTTTTGTCGGTAGTGCCAAAAAGGAAAGTGATATTAAAAATCTGATAACACAACCCAAAAGAACGATATCAGATTTACGCCAATTATTATTGTAATCGAGCTACACAAACATTTGAATTGGGTCCAACCTGTAAATAGTAGTGACAATTCATTTTTGTTTTCAATATCATTTTCAATTTATTGTAAACTTTGAAACAGAATTTAAACATTTGAAATGTGAAACAGTTGGTAGTTGGGTTGGATAAAACAATACATTATCTAAAGAAGCATTTCTTTTGTTTTTAGCAGCAAGCTTTAAGAGTCATGTTTTGATAAAAGTGGGCAGGTTTTTACGTGACTAATCATTGCCATGATCATAATTTTTGGCAGTAACTAGGAGCATAATATCATAAATTATTCGTAATTAATCAGATTATTTCGACATTTCGAGTACTAACAACGATCTTATTAGTTGAAATAAACCGCAATGACGGCTGTGCTTGATTGTGAAATGTGAAATACACCCACAATAAGAATCAACTTTCATTAGATTTTGATGCAGATAATGTCATAGAAGAAGTAATGAAATTTGTTATTACGGTTAGTGGCGCAATTTTTATTGCACATATTCAAAACCATTACTTTAAAAAGGGAACCGGCTGTCGTTTTCGGGGGTCAATCAGATATTGATTAATCTTTGTGCAAGAACAATTATATTTTAAAAAATATTTTGAGTGTTTAAATTATTTAGTAAAATCTAGGCAGAATAATCTCTAGATGGAAGTAAAGACAGTTTGACAATGAATAAATACAGTGTATACCCTTCAGCATGAAGAACATGGGAATCTAGGAAATCGTTAGAGGTAAAAAGACGGTTAAATTAAAATAGAAGTGTGTTTTACGTGCTTGATAAGTATCCGAACAAATATATGCATAATGTATCGGCTTCCTAAACGATTCATGAAAAAAACTGACAGTTTTAAATTGTCAATATTGCTATGTTTACTGCTAACATTAGGAATAAGAACTTTGATATTGATAGGTTAGACAGAGGCGTTAATCGCGCTAAGTTATTTTAAACTAGCCAGCTTAGTTTTTAGGATGCGTTAGTCAACTTTTTTTTATCCATTATAGGACTCATATTTTTGAGTTGACAAATTTTATGATTAACAAAACCTTATTAATTAGGTCTTACTAAATCATTACGGGGTATATTTCGGTTAAAAATCAAAACCTATCAACTCAAATTTATATAATGAATCTAGCAGAAGTGTGACAAAATTTGATGGGTCTTTGAATTTGAATATTGTTGATCATTTTGGAGGTTTGTCGCTAGATTATTCAATATAAAAACTAGTTGCGAGTGACATTATTTATGGGTAGTTCACACGGTGACATTTAAAGTCGCAACATCAAAAGACTTTAAAAGTCGCGACTTTAAATGTCACCGTGTGCACTACCCAAATTGAAAGTCGCGACTTCAAAATAAAAATGGCCGCTCTTGTAATTGCAGCATCGAGTGTTGTAGAGCAACTAATTATTTTGAAGTTGCTATTTGTTGATAATGCTCTAAAATCGTTGAAACATCTATTGGGGACATAATAAATTGGAAATCGATGACAAACAAATGTATATTAGGTTTGGTTAACCTAACCTATTTGTCTGTTATGTCAAAATATAAAAGTATGGTAGGCTTACGTCAAATGCCGAACTGTCAAATCGATGTCGCGACTTTGCGTGACATTAAAAGTCGCGACTTTTGATAGTTCACACGGTGACATAAAAGTCGCGACTTTTAAAGTCAACTAAAGTGAACTACCCGTTAGTTATATTTCCAAGCGAATATGGATTAAAGTTGGTGCATCATTGTCTTATTAATTTAAAAATACCATAAAATGTGTCGTGAAACTTTTTTAAAGTAATAAAAAACAAAAGTTACAACATTTAGGTTTTGGCTTTGTGCTTTATGTTGGAAGCGAATTCAGATATTTAATTTCCGTGTTTACTGTTAGATTTATTTCGTAAATTTGACTAGACAAAGTCGGATAATACTGTTGGTAAGTTTGTTATTAATCGATAAACAGGGTGTCCCAGATAACATTTCCAGTATGGGGATCTCGCTTATTATAAGAGATACAGGCCTGTTTAAATTAGATGAATTATTCCTGTAGGAGCCACAATCAATTTTTAAAAGTACAAAATTCCTCGTACTTCAGATAGCAAAAAATATGAAAATGTTTAATTTCTTTTTTCCCTCGTAACTTTTTTGTTTTATTCATTAGATCAATTTTATTAGTACTTTCTTCAGATACTTTTTAATGTAGAATGTAATTATTATTTTGATTTTTTTTTACAACTTACCATTTTCAAGATATGTACATATTACCTTTAATTTCATTTCCTCTTATGGGCCACGAAGTTGGCTATGAAATAATTAAATGTGTTTTTTTCTCTTTCTAATGAGATATTACTTGCTATATCTATTTTTATAAATAAGCCACAAAATCAAGAAAAATCTTATTTTACCCATCACTTATCAAGCTATCTATGAAAATAAAAACAAAAAACAACAAATTAAATATCAAGTGACTGTATCAATTGTCTGCTGTATCATTTATTAGAATTTCATATTATGGTTGTGTAATTCGACAGTCTTTGTAGCAAATTTGTTACAATATAATTATTATGGTTACATTTACAACTTATTAAAACATTTACATGTCGCACTTCTGTGCCATAGAAACTGTTTTAAAACAGATAATTCTAATTCTTTTTTGTTTTGTTTTGGATTTTTGGTTGGTTTCTCTAAGAAACCTTATTCTTTTAAATGTATTACAAAATTTCTTTAATTACGCACACCTCGTTGCCTTCTCTCGGAATACAGATGTAAGAATATTTGCTCAGCTTCTACACAGTTTTTATGGCAAAGAATGTAGCATCTTAACATGTCAAATTTTTCGTTATTTATAAATGTAGCCATAATTATAACAATTACTACAAAGACTATCGATTTACACTACTATACTATAAAATTCTAATAAATGATACCGCAGACAATTGATACTGTAATTTCACATTTAGTTAGTTGTTTTTTGTTTATATTTTCATAGAGAGCCTGATAAGTGACTGGTAAAATACGAAATTTCTTAATTTTGTGACTTGTTTATAAAAATTGATACAGCAAGTTAATCTCATTTAAAGGAGAGAAGAAAAGCACATTTAACTGTTCCATAGCCAACTTCGCGGCCCATGAGAAAAAATGAAGTTAGGGGTAATGTCTTAATAATGGTAAGTAACAAAAAAATCCAAAATAACAGTTACAGTTTGCAATAAAAAGTACCTTGAGATAATACTAACAGAATTGATCTTATGGCTAAGACGAAAAAGGTACGAAGAGAAAAAAGAAATTCAACATTTTCATATTTTTTGCTATAACCAATAAAGTAAGAGAAATTTTGAAAATTGATATAAGCTCCTCTCATACTTAAAAATAATTCATCTAATTTAAGCAAACCTGTCTTTCTTATAATAAGCGACATTCCCATGTTGGAAATGTTATCTGGAACACCCTGTATACTTATCCGCCCGGTAATGCGATTTAAATGAATTACCTCTTTATCTGTATATTTTTTTAAAAATTTATATAAATAATATGGCATCCATAAGAAGTATAAGCGAACCAAGCTGGATTAATTTTGACTATACCTTACGATGAATACTTTTGCTCAACCTATGAATTTAAAAATTAAAAGCTCTTATGCTGACAAAAAAATTAAGATAAAACTTAAAATTTTTAGTATTCACAGTACTGGGCACAACTGCACATTTTTAACTTATTTCTTACTAAGTACGCAAAAAAAAACTTTTTTGTTAATTTAACCTTCCTTGTATCTCTAAAGGCTTCTGAGATCTCTCTGTTCTTCATATTAAAACCTAAACCCCGTGTGTGGGTTAAAATTGATTTAATGTAACAATAATGATTTAAATTTGAGTAAAATTCTTTTTTAAGTACACTATTTAAAACTTACCCTTAATTTTAAGTTGTAAAATTATTTTGATGGTCCCACTTATGTTTAACGTAACTTAGTTTTAAAATTTTTGGATAATGGATTCATTACTCTTATTTAAAATGTAACACATTAGATAATTTAAATAATTTTCTCTATTAAAGTGGCGAAATCTACTCAAATAACTTTAATTACTATGACAAAAAAAAAATTAAATATAAAAAATAATTAATTAAAAGTAGTTTACATTTTTTAAATCATCATTAAAAAAGTAATTAGTCGAACGTTATCATTAAAATAATTAATTGTCTAATATTGTTTGATGTTTTTTTTTTGTTTTAATTATTATGTAAACCAGTTATTTAATTTTTATCTGCGATTTTAATAGCATTTTAATTTAATGCAAGTAATTATAGCATTATGGCAATAAATTAGAAAGAATGTTAATATTTGGACCGGCTAATAACTTTTAAGAAATTGGTTTTGAAAGTATATCAGCAAAATCGGGTAAAATTAGGAGAATGTAGATCAGTTCAGTTGTGATGTTAATTATAGTTTCTTTTAAATTAAGACTGATCGAAAAATCTTTTTAGATCAAATACTTTCCATGCAACATAGTTAATTTATAGTGTGTCCTAAAAAGTTGTTCAGTAGTAACAATATCCGATGAAAATTAACTAAAAGTTTTATTTATTCTTCTGGTGTTACAGAGAGAAAATTTTGCACTATTAAATATTGACCTAATAAAATGAAAATGCTAGACTTTGCCTTTTAACACTTCCATTAAAGTAACTAATCAATATTGGTCACATTAATTTATCAATACTTTACAGTGGCTTAGTATTAAACAACGGATAATTTTTAATACGTTTATTTTCATTTTCAAGATTATAAATAACCTGCTTCCAAATTCTTTGTTAAAATATACAGGGTGTCCCAGCCAAGACGAATTATTCGATAGCTCTGTTATTAGTAATAATATTTAAAAAAGTTCAATATAAAAGTTGTTTGTAATCGTTTACTACATAACCTAAAATTATTTTCATTTATACACAGTGTTTTGTTTTTGCGCTCTGATACTAAAAATGGTTTTTTTATATGGAACACCCTGTATATTTTGTAATTTTTGGATGTAAAATTAAATTCTCTTTCAAAAATAGTATAGGTAGTTTATGTCTAAAATGAACAGTTTTTGAGTTATTTACGTTTTTTTGAAAACTTTGACAGATGCAGATCTTAATAAAAATATTTATATTTATTAACGTAACAACACCAGAGCAATTTACTCTGGTAATTTATTAGACAATAGTGTCATAGTGATTGTTGACCAGTTACATTTTTAAAATAATATACAGGGTGTTCGTTATACTCGGTCCATTTCGCTAAACTTTAAACGCCTATAAGTCATTTTTTTTGTAATGGAACACCCTATATATTTTTACATTTTCTTGTAGAAAATGTAATTATCTTTCAAAGTTGTTAAGCATGTTTTATGTCTAAATATAATATTTTTAGTTATTTCGTTTGTTATGATTATTTGCCAGTATTTTACCTAAAATATCGATATCGAAAATTCAAAACAATTTGTATGAACTGTCAACCAGAAGAGTTAATCGGCACAATTTAAAATATTATACCACTAAAAATCCATATTTTTTAAGTACTGTAGATACACAGCATTCTGGTGTTATTTGCTGCCATTTATGCTGCAAACGTAACTGTATAATTCTTTGTACTTACTTTAAATCTGATGTCGAATCCACAAGAAGTCTTACGCAGTCCAGGCAGCCCCTGGCTGCTGCATAATGTAGAGCCAGGGTGCTGTTACTTGCTTTGTCTAGGGCCGGCATCTCGGTGCGGCTCTGTGATTCCCACAGCAGCCACCGTAAAACGTTTAGCCTTCCGTATCTGCAACACAACAAACACGTTAGTAAGGTTGCCTACATTTAGCACTTTCACGACACAACTTTCAAAAGAATTTAAATTAATGTACGTTTATTGCATTTTAAATATTTATCTAACACGGTAGTACTTATTATGTACAAAAATATTTGTTATATATATAATATATGACTGTTATAGGACAAAGAAATAAATATGGGATTCCTTCCGCCATAAGTAATATTATAAAATTACGCATTGTAATCATAAACATGTTAGAATTCCAGATTTCGACGGATATACACGTTTTGAGATCCCCTAAACCCGTTTTGAATATATTCGCGATGGCGTTAGTGTGCGTGCGTGCGTACAAGCGCGCCAGACATAATTTTACAGTTTTGATTTTATTTATCGATAGAGTAAACAGTAAAGTATTATAAAAATGCTATTCGAAATAAATCAACATCCTAGTGATTAAAGTGACAAATTTTCAACGAATCCACATGTTGATTTTCTCTTTATAGCTTCAATTTTCAATTTTTCAAATTTCAATTTATTTTTATTCAAGAGAAAACACATGTGTCGACGATTAGTAGTAGTAGTCTTTATTTGTTCTGAAAAATCCAAAAAGGCGTAGAACATGTCACAGTAATGATATAAAAAATACACATATATACGAATATATACAACACAATTATAATTACTTAAAGGAGTTTTTAAAGTAATCGTCATTAAGGTATTCACTAACTCCATAGTAAGCTTTAGAAATTAGGACATTTCTTAATCTTTTCTTCAAGTCAGGAGTGCGTAGATTTTTTATACTCTCAGGTGATGTATTAAATTTGTTATATATTGCAATAATTATAGAGGCAACATTTTTTTGAAGATAAGTATATTTGAAGCAATCGGGCTTAAGATTTTTTTTATGTCGTGTATTGGCTGCATGGTTTCTTATATTCACTTCAAACAGATCAAAATTATTTCTTACGAAAAGGATGGCTTCGAGAATGAATAGGCCGTAAAAAGTTAATATTTCTTTGTCACGAAAAGTGTCTTTACAATGATCTCGGTAGTTTAGACCAAAAATAGTTCTTATACATCGCTTTTGTATAATAAAGAGGCGTGCAGAGTCACTAGCGTTACCCCAAAAAATTATAGCATAACGTAACCTAGATTCAACATACGCATGATATGCAGTTTTGGCCGCGTTTGTACTGACTAATTTTTTTAGGTTTTTTAGTGCGAAAGGATACCGTGACAGGCTTTGTGACAGGCGTTCGATGTGGTATGACCAGTCCAGTCTAGAGTCAATACCTAAACCAAGAAATGATATTTTATTAACAACATTTATAGTTGTGGAATTGTTTTTAAGTTTTAGGTCGGAGGTTAATTTACTTTGTGAAAACTTTATTACTTGAGTTTTATTGACATTTAAGGTTAGATTGTTTAATGTGAACCAAAGTTGGAGTTGGCCTAAGCAGTCAAAGAGTTTTTGTTCAGAATTTTTTGAATCCGAGTCACTAATAATAGCAGATGTGTCATCGGCAAATTGTATAAGGGAAGTTTTGGCAAAAACTGGAAGATCATTTGTGTACAGTATGTATAACAGGGGGCCCAAGATTGATCCTTGCGGGACTCCTTTTTTGATTGTCTTTTTGTTTGATTTTAGAATTTTACCTGACGAGTCTTTTCCGGCAACATATTGGTTTCTTTCCGAAAGATAAGATTTTATAAGGTTATGGGCGGTCCCTCGTATACCATAGTGTTCTAATTTTGTTAGCAGTATCTCGTGGTCAACACTATCGAAAGCTTTTGAGAGATCAACACACATGACCATGGTGTGTTTGTCTTTATTGAGGGATTGAAGTACATTTCGGATTGCCATATAAATAGCGCGGGTAGTTGTTTTGCCTTTTCTGAATCCATTTTGAGCGTTGTTTATTAAGCCAAAGTGTTCTACGTAATTTTCAATTCGGTTGTAGATTATTTTTTCAAATATCTTACTAATGTTTGTGAGGATGGCTATGGGTCTATAGTTTCCTATGTCACTTAAATCCCCTTTTTTGTGAATTGGTTTGATTTTTGCACATTTAAGTTTGTTAGGAAATATGCCATTTTTTAATGAGAGATTTATAATGTGACTTAGAGGTCCAGATATTAAGTCGGCAGTATATTTTAAAAGGTTTGTTGGGATTTCATCTTCTCCTGTTGATTTTGTGTTTTTAAGTGACATTATGGTTTTATAGACTTCCTCGTAAGAAGTGGGACGTAGATAAATAGACATATTATTATGTTTGAAGTGGCTGGTTTCAGAAATGGTCCCATCCGTATTGTCGGGGCACATATTTATAAATCGTTCGTTGACGTTGTTTAATATATCTAATGGGTTTTCACCTGTATTTTTGACATTTTTGATGAAATTGTCTTCTTGTTGCTTTTTTCCCATGTAGTTGCCTATTACTTCCCATGTCGCTTTGCTTTTGTTTTTTGCCGTTTTAATGTATTTTTCGTCAGTGAGTCGTTTTGCAAGACGAATGGTGCTTTTTAATATTTTTGAATATGTTTTGAAGTATTCCTCGGATATTCGACCTTCTCTGTAATCTAAATATAGTTGTCGTTTGTTAGAACAGGATGTTTTGATGCCGATAGTGATCCAATTTCTGTGGTTTGACATTTTTTTAATGGTTTTCGGTTTGAAAATGGTTTCAAAGAATTCTTTATATATTTTTAAAAAAATATCGTAAGCCGAGTTTATGTCAGATGATAGATATACTTCATCCCAGTTACTGTTTGTAAGGTTTGCTCTAAATTCTTCTAGTTTATTGTTAGAGAAGATCCTTGTGGTTATATTTTTAGGGATGTTGTCCTTGTGATGAACTTTCTCAATCTTTACTTCGACTGACTGGCCGTAGTGATCAGACAGCGCTGTTTGGATAACTGTCCCACAACTTTTAGGGTCTGTGTCATGAAAGTTTTTGATAAAAATGCAGTCAATTAGAGATTTTGATTGTTTAGTAACCCGGGTCGCTTCAAATATTGTTTGTTCATAGTTTTGACTATGGAGTATGTCGAGAAACAGTTTACTATTTTTACTTTTATTTAGCAAGCAAATATTGAAATCACCTGTGAGTATAATTTTATATTCTGAGAAAGTAACGAAGCTTTCTACTAGAAATTTCTCAAGACAGTTGAAGAAAATATCAAGAGAGCCTAAATTGGTTCTATAAATACAAACGATAATAATTTTAAAAATTTTGTTTATGATACAAGAGCACTCGAATTGACCTTCAATATTGTAAAGTGAAAGATTTTCTAATTCTCTAAAGTCATTTAGTTCACTGAGAACGAATATACATGTTCCTCCGTGTTGCATGGTCGATCTTGCATAGTAGGATACTAATGTATATCCTGGTATGTTGAGGCACTGTAGTTCTTCAGGTGTGCACCAGTGTTCACTTAGGGCTAGGATGTGTGGTTTTAATTTGATTGTATTAAGTGTCAACTCGAGTTCTAAGGTTTTGTTTCGTAAGCATTGGATATTGTGATGGAAAACATGGAGAGTGTCATTATTTTTTGTTTGTTTTGTGTGGGTGACCGATTCTTGCTCCTTAGTGGGGCACGTCGTTGGGTTTAAAAATTTCGACTAGGTGGATTGTAATAGCTTCGTTGCGTTTCTCTGCATTTTTGCAAGAATGCGATTCTTTCCGATGTGATGTATGATCTGTAGGCGGCTAGATCATCGGTTACTTCGTTTAGGCTAATACCATAGGCGGCGTGGAAATCATTATACAGCCTTTTTAATGATGGTAGGTCGACTGGTAGACCTTTAATAATTCAAGCAAATTTTAATGAAGTACTTCCATCAATTTTAACCATTTCATCTTCGAGAAAATTTTTTTAATGTTCACCTTTTTGTTGCTTTCAAACATCCTCGCTCATCGGTGAGTAGCACCTTATTAGACTTAAATTATAATTCAAATGACTTTTTGTATTTTGTTTATAGCTACCGATGAAGGATCAAATAAAGATCCGAAATATTTAGCTGATGTAAAGAGTTTTCTTTATAAACCTAAGGACCACTATCCTGTCATTCTATTCAAACTACTACATGGTCGTAATTTTTGGTTAATTGATCTTTGTAATGCTATCATAATTTATCAGAATTTATTATAAACACCTAACTTAACACATAAAAATATGGAAAAAAAATTTATTGATATTTAAAAATAGTTTTTCTGCTTTAAAATAACAATTTATGTACATCCGTAGTATGTGTAAAAAAGCAAAAAGGTCAAATATGAGAAACCCTGTCTACAATACCCTTCATACAAATGGTAGAATGTTGAAAGGCGGACTTACAAGAGAAAAGAAAACTTTTGAAGTAAAAAAAATGATTCCACGATTTAAAAAAAACAGCCTTAAAAAGGTTGGGCATCACCTCTCAACATGAAAAAGTACCTGAAGAAAGTACAAATAAAATTGATGTAATGATTGAGACAAATGATTTATGAGAAGAAATTCAACATTTTCATATTTTTGTGCTACAAATTCTGAAGTACGAGGAATTTTGTACTTTTAAAAATCGATTTAAGCTCTTCTCATACTACGGAATAATTCATCTAATTTGAGCAAACCTGTATTTTTTACAATAAGAAGATCCTCATGCTGAAAATGTTATTTGGAACACCCTGTATGGTATACTGTATACAATTATATGGGTATTTTTTATTGCACTTTAAAGGTCTATCTGCTATAAATTCATTAATTTTTTCAAACATGTAAAACTAGAAAATACAAAAATTAATAGTAGGTATATAAAAATTTACTACACTAGTAAAATTTGCAATATAGGTACTCAAAAAAAGTTATTTAACCAAAAAATAAAAATAATAGGTATTTAATAAATGTAATAAGCTGTCTGCCACACCATTTTTTATTATGAAGTTGTATTGTGGAAAAATTTACGTTTAATTATGCTATCGTCCGTTTTTTTCTCTTATCTCATTTAGAGCTGAAAATCTTGTCTCGCATAACAACGGTTTAAAAAAATGGTAAAGAAATTCAAACAGTGTGTTTTGAAATTCGTAGATATTGATTTTAAAATCAACCCAAAATGTTGCTAATATTATTATTATAAAAATGAGTCTGCATCGACTGGTCGTTGCGAATGTCAACCAATTTTTCTTCATAATTTAAATGTAGCAATATTTTGTGTGGAAAAAGAATTAACTATCCAAAATATTTGTTTGTTTCAAGGGATGAAAAGTAATGTCCAATTTTTGGTCCTAGTTAGCTCAAAGTTTGGGTTATTAAACTGTTAATGTCATTATAATAGGTTTTTCTCTATTAAAGAAAATATTTCTTATGCATATATTTTTCTTTTCCTATCTATACCATGTACATAATTTTTCTTTAAAAGTGTATTATTTTCTTTGTACCAGAAAAGATATTTCGTTTGATCGTGGCATATTTATATTTAGAGTAACTTTTTAGGCTAATTATGATTTAATAAATTATATTTACATAAAAAAATTAAGTAAACATGCTCTTTAATAATTGCTTTAAATTACTAAAGGCGCCTGTATTAATATTTTGTTTTAAGCACGAATTTCTTATGTTACTTTTCCTTAAATCAAAATTAATGGCGATCTATCAAATTTTCCTTGTCATTATTAATTTCAATTTATTAGGCAATTTTACAAATAGTTGATTAGCTTTTATCTTGTACTAAAAGGTACCTACTTACACGCGTCAATACTATCAAAATTAATCAATTACTTACTAATTGAGTTGTAAAACTTGAAATGATGAAAAATTATGCCTAACGTATGGATTAAATTTATTAGCTTTATCATCATTTATTGATGTTTTTATGAAGTAACGGCAATAAAACGCTATCACTTGCTGTTAATGACGAGTAATCATTAAATAACTGTTAATTTGTTATGAAAACTCTTTAAAAAATATGTAGAGATTTTGTTGGTATGTTAAACACTTAGCCCACCCATACAACAACGATTTTTGACGCATGCTTTACAATTTTTTTACGATGTTTTATTCTGACATACATCTGTGTATTTTTTTTAGTTTTTAGTTTTTCTGAGAACGCTTTTAAAATTCTGAAATTTATTTTGATACTTTTAATTGACTTAAAAGTTAGCGACTTTGACAAATTTATACCTGCTGTCTATCTTTAATAATATTTTCCCCCTAGAATTGAAATCAGTCTATATAATCAACAACATAAATAAATTTTTAAGGCCATCCAAGATAATCAATGCAGTTGCACATCAAATTATTTTTCAGGCTAATATTACATCTATATTTTATGTCTATACTTAACCTTTTAATTGAAAGTTAATTAAATGTGAATATTGGTGAAATAAGTTACAAAATTATGCAAATCAAAATTCTGCTTGCGTTAATTACAGATTAGTTTGCATAATCTCATGTGTAATGCAGTTAAATACATAATTCAAGATCATTTTTAATTTCATAATATTTGATGGTTTTACACATTACGTATTTATAAGCAGTGCTTTTTTTCTAAAAAAAATAACTGCAGGGACAGACAATTATTTAACAGTATTGTCCGTTCATCGCTACTTTTTATTTTACACTATTTGCCTAACTCAAAAACAAAAACAAAGAATACAGGTACAGGAAATGAGATTTCTGAGAAGGATAGAGGGATGTAGACCGATCGATAAAATCAGTAACGAAAAAATCGAAAAAACCTAGCAGTAACAGATATTAAGATAAACATGGAGACTAATCAATTAAGATGGCTTGGACATTTACTACGCATGACAGAAAGTAGATACGCGAAAATAGGATGGAAAATGCAGATAGAGGGAAAAAGAAATAGAGGAAGACCAAGAATAAAATGGGAAAAAGAAGTGAGGCAGAGACTAGAAGAAAAAGGAGTTAGCTGGAGAGATGTGCCACAATTAGCTAACGATAGGCAGGAGTGGAGAAACATAATACAGAAATAGCAAAGCATACCTCGACACCGAAAGGTACAAGAGGAACCGATTAAGAAGAAGAGATCTGCCGAAACGGCGTACCGGCGCATTCTGGTTACAAAATAGCCCTAAGTATAAGAATGGCATGAATAGCTTCTGGTTTAGCCTATAGTTGCGAAAACTTTAAAGAGTTTTCTGTTTTTTTTCCAGTGTCATTATATTGACTTCAGTTTCATAAGGTTATGTCAAGTAGTTTACAATTGATGACTTGCCAAAGTGAACAATTTTGCGGTTTATGGAGGAAACCGAAGTACGCGCAATAATAAACTACTTCAATATTATGGGTCAATCCCAAACCGAAATTAAGGTGAGCTGGATTATATTTTAGGTAAGTCGTCTCTATCATGTTTAACAGCTAAAACATCAGTTGCAAACTACAGATGTAGTCGTATAAGCACTTGGAATGTACAACATTTAGGCTGGCCCAATAATTTTTGAGGAAATGGTCCAAAAAATAAATAAAATTGTATTGAACGACCGTTTCAAGTTGATCCAGTTAGCTGAGGCTGGGGGTATAAAGAAAAATCGAGCACATCACATATTACGCAAAGTTATGGCATGATAAAGCTATTCTTCCGATGGGTGTAGAGATTGCTCTTATCGGAACCAAAATACCATCGTATGACCATTTCCGAACAGTGTATTGAGTGAGATTCGCCATTTAATATCGAAGATCAAGCATCAGTCAAAAGTGAGCGAGAGGCGAACTAGCTCCGAAGAAGGCGAAAAGAGTTCCATCAGTTACAAATGTTTCTGGATGCGAAAGGTATTATTTTGTTTAAATATCTTGAAAAAAGTAAAACAATAAATGAAAAGTACTACGCCAAGTTAATCGATCAGCTGTACCAAAAAATTTGTGAGTAACGACCTAAAAATGGCATTAGTGAAGAAAAAAGTTTGTTTTATCAATTTAATGCGTCGTATCACAAGTGCGATAGCTAAAATTCATCAATTGGGCTTCGCATTGCTGCCTCATGCACGCTACTCGCTAAATTTGGCCCCATCGGACTTCAGTTTGTAGTCTCTTCTCGAGAATTTCTTCTTGAGAATTTCTGGGAAAACATATTATTTTCTCATTCCTCCAGAAATTTATTTCTTGGGAATGTCAATGAAGTTCTAATGAATGGAAATGAAGAATTATTTCTTTAAAAGCAATTAAATTTATTTATAACGGAAAACGTGAAAAAGTAAAACTTGGTGTTAATGACAAATATCGGACTATTAAACAAGAATCTCATGTATTTCAAATAATGTGTAGGTATAAGAACAACAAACTTAGAGATGCATAATTTTTCTATTGCTAACGATTTTGTTACGAACAAGAGAAATCGATTGTCCAATACTACTTTGGATGCGCTATGTTTATTGAATCAATGTTGAACAATAAGCGCATTCAATTTGGTTTGCATTCATTTTTTTATCTACATTTTGTATTTTGTGGTACAATAATGAATAAAATATATGAATTCAGTATTAAACAGAAGATATATTCCCGTGTCATATAATCTTTCTACTGAATTTAAGGCGGCAAACGTTACTCATATATTATATGAGAATTCTCGAAAAATAAGAGGTAAATTGTTCTTTTTTTGAAAAATGAAAACCATCGAGAAATCTTAAACATTATCAATTTGTATTCGAGCATAAAAAAGGTTCACGATGGTAAGAAGCATGCTATGGATTTCGAAGTCATTGCTGCCACAAACGCCAGTTTTGAGGAGTTGAACGAATCGGTCTCTAAGGATGGAATTCAAAACAACTCTACCTCCGGCAAACTTAAGCTTGTTGAAATCGTACTTAAGTGACCGAGGGTTCGAAATAAAAGTAAATGACGAATCGACCAATCGGTATCCTGTCAAATCTGGGACACCACACGGTAGTGTTCTGGGCCCACTTCTATACATCCTCTACAAAGCAGACTTGCCAGCTACCAGTAATACTACAATAGGAACATTCGCAGATGATACGGCCATTCTTGCAAGCCACGAGGACGCAACAATAGCGTCGTCGTATATAAAAACACATCTCAACACACTTTAAATTTGGATTCAAAAGTGGCACATTAACATCAATGAACAAAAGTCGACATCCATAACGTTTACGCTCCGAAAGGGCGTCTACCTACCACAGTGCCACCAAAGTGCTGGAACCAAGTTATAAAATACCTAGGGTTTTACTTAGACAACAAAATGAACTGGAATAAGCATATTGTTAAAAAAAGGAAGCAAATGGACATAAAAGTCAACGAAATCAACTGGTTCATCTGTAGGTTATAAGGCAATAATCAAGCCTATTTAGACCTATTGCATAGAACTATAGGGGTATGCCAGCAAATCCAATATAGCTATAATACAAAGATGCTAGTCCAAAATCCTCCGATCACTGGTGAATGCACCGTGATATGTAACCAATTTAACACTTCATATGGACTTCAACATCTCCTTCGTCCAGGACGGACGTCTTCCATGGAAAAAGTACAAAACATCATCAAAAGCTTGAGAACAATATAAAGCCTTACTGGAAACATTACCATCACCAGATAACGATTGACGACTGAAAACGCGTTGGCCATTAGACTTAAGGTAAAGTGGCCGAAGAGAAAACGTCGCTGGATGTTTGCCTCACCACGCCACTATTTACCAGCACATTAGCCTATGGAATTAAAATATTCTGATTGCTGATCTTTCAAAATTAAAAAAAAGGAAGGCATAAAGGTTTTTCAATATCGTTAAAATAAGTATAGTGAGCTACAAGACTTTGTCGAAAAATAATCATGTTGTTGTTTTTCCATAGGCTGGAAACTATTCAACCCATCCTGGTATTTTTGTAAATTTTTACCAGTTTACGTTTTACTACAAACAACCATAATAACGGTATCACGCTGGGATATTCGATCCGACCGAAATAATACACCGTTATTTGCTTAAAACTCAAACATTCCATGAAACTAAACAAGTGAACGTGATTTTGTAGTAATTAATTGAACAAACGTAGAGCACTTCATTGTTTTTGACCAGGCAGCGGTTCTTTTGCTGCCGATTATGATAGTTCCTTTTGTAGATAGTGCGATAAGATTGTGAGCTACATGCTTGGATCATTCTTTCGTAATTTCACATATTTCAGTGTTGTGACGTAAGAAACCGTCCAGAGTGCAGGATATCCCGTTTTTGAGTGGGCTTTATATAGGCTTTACGCTATGCAGGCAAAGAGAATTTCGAAGCATTCGTGTTTATCATAAAGATATTAGTTTAGGTGTTTAGGATAATTGTTACATCGTGAGTGTTTTAAACATGCAAACTGTTTGGTGAATATGTTAAGTACATTATTACATACTTAAGTAATACAGATGTCGGCATGCCGATAGTTATGCTTTTCATTGTTGTACTTATGTTTCTTGGGACCCGAGGCACCATTAAGTTGCGGGACACTTAATGAGAGTAGGAATTAAAAAAAAAATCATACAGAGTACGTCAATTAGTTGGGTCACCATTTTGATATCATAATCAGTAACAGATGTAAGGTTGTTAAAACACGTTAAGTGCCGCAATGTTAACCAAAAAGAAGGTCTCTGGGGCCAAACACATGTTTTGTTTAATTAATTTCTCATACATAATATAAAGCAGTACCTGAACCTGAACCCACAGGCCAATATAGTTAAGACTACATGATACTCTTATGGATGTGCGAGAAACTGCTGTCTCCCGTGGCTCGGAAATAAAAATGACGTGTGAGACATACCTCGTCTCACGCGGCCTGGGAGGAAAAAAAAGGTGTGAGACAAATGTTGTATCACATGGCACTTAACGTGTTCAATCGAACAAAATGTTTCTATTTTAGAGAGCTAATCGGCGATACATTTCTTTTTTGAAAAAAAAATACATGACCTACAAAAAACTAACCAGGGAAAAGTTGTAGATACGTTAACAAACTATAAAATAGTGAAATTTATTTATTTAGATTTTATTCAGATTCTGAGATAAAAGTCAAAGTATTTTTTTTTTAAATAGAATATTTGTTTTTCTATTTTGTACCAAAATAAATAAAATTAATAAATATGCTTTATCAAATTAGTGTGGCATGGAACAAAAGTTGATTTGAGATTATTGTCATTCCGTTACAATGATTGTTCATGCAAAAAAGTGGAGTAATGCAAGTGCTTTATTAATATTTCACAAAATCATATTAATCTCTTCTCTGAGAAAACGAATACGAAAAATATGATGAGTTTTATCTGAAAAAATTCAGTAAATTTAACAAACTACAATAACGAACGGCAAACTAAATGAAAAAACATTTAATAACATGAAATGAAAAAAAAAATTTTTAATGTCAAAGCCAACAATGATGGTTGGCATTTAATAAAATACAACTTTGATATTTATCTCAGAATCTTAATAATATCTAAACAAATGAATGTCTCGATTTTATAATTTGTATAAGTAACTACAACTTTTTTCTTAGCAGGATTTTTTAATTATCATAATGAATGCAAATAGGTACAGGGTATCCGACAAGGTATGCATTCGCTAATTTTTGTACAAGTCTAATGTTTAGGACCAAAATAAAACGTTTTTAGCAAAAAATTATATTTTTATGTCATCCTTCATACATAGGGTGTTATACTTGCATTACAAATTGTAAGAAATTATTTACGATTAACAGATAATTAGAATGTTTTCTCAGAGAAGAGATTAATATGATTTTGTGAAATATTAATAAAGCACTTGCATTACTCCACTTTTTTGCATGAACAATCATTGTAACGGAATGACAATAATATCAAATCAACTTTTGTTCCATGCCACACTAATTTGATAAAGCATATTTATTAATTTTATTTATTTTGGTACAAAATAGAAAAACAAATATACTATTTGAAAAAAAAATACTTTGCCTTTTATCTCAGAATCTGAATAAAATCTAAATAAAATTTTAACGGACCGATTATCATTGTATTTAAAATATTCAAAATTCAATAATTATATTTAATAAAAATTATTCATCCGTTTATTAAATTAATTATTTTGTGTTTTTCGGAAACGTTTAAAATTATATCAAACTGATATTTGATTAAACTTATTTCTAATACAACTATATTAATTTCTTAGTCCTTGGTGATCGTACAGAAGAAAAAAATATCTGTTACAGCTGAAATTTTGGTTTTAATCAAAAATATATTTACAGCTATAATTTTGAACTATATAATTTAATATAATATATTGATAATCATTCAGGTATACCTTTAAACATGCCTTAGCAATGATTTTAACTTTTTATTGGTGGCCTGCATTGTCTATATGTTCCAAAACATTTATAAACCTTACGGTTCTTAAGTTAATTAAATACGCGTTAAAAGTGACGTGATAAGATTGCCCATACTACCAGATCATAAGTGAAGCAACCTGGGCAGTTCGTCGAACGACCTCGGCATTGAAAAACTGGACAGAGCTTCATTACTTCCGCAGATCTTAAAGACGATCCGACGTCAACCACATGTTTCTATATGTAAAAAAAAATTGTCAAGTTATTCGAGATTCGCAGTACCGTAACGCATTCCCTGATTTGCTGTTTTAAGGAAACATCAAGCTATTATTAAATTCTCCATTGTTTTGTCAGAAACGAATTCGTAATGAATATTACGTTCTTAGTGACATGACCTGTAATTGGTGCTTTTAAGAAGCACAGAATATGTTAAATTATTATAATAAATATCGAGGCACATAAGCAATTAAATATGTACAGGTGGTCCAAATTCGATGGAATTATATGGGTAATCGCTTAATATTCAAGATAGAGAAACGGTTAAAGTACCTACCAAAAACTTGCAGTTTTTTATACAAACTCAGAACCGTTTTCAAGAATATTCCATCGTTTCCCGTTATTCAGTTATTGGAAGAAAATGTTTTTTTGTCAAATTTATAATGTGGCACATCTCCGTTACTGTAAATATATTTTTACTTAATTTTTATGTAGAATTTGATGGTAATTTAATCGTTTCTCTATCTTGAATATTAAGCGATATACCCATGTAATCTCATCGAATTTGAACCACACTGTAAATTAGCATAATTTTTCATAAAAAAATAATTTAAGCTAAGTCTCTTGAATTACGAATTTATTATATTGTATATTTTGGATAACTCCAAAAGCACTATGATCCATTTTTTTAAACCTCAACTTTATATTTTAAAATACGTGTATTGCAGAATTTAAACTCGATATATACATTATAAGTAATTTTTTCTACGACCACTGATGTAAATTACTCCTATCGTACAGCCTGCATGCATAGTAAGTTGGTCGTTATGCACGGTAAGCAAAAAGCAAAGTAGACATGTCAACACTTCCTGCATGGCTAGTAAGTGAGTTATAACGCACGGTAAGCAAAACGCACACTTGTCTAGAAATGTAAAAGTAGGTTAACATCAAAATTGACAGGACAACCTTATTAATTACATGTGTATATTAGCAAAAAAGCCGTTAAAATCGTGGGTATTAGGTGATCGTACAAAAAGTAAGCTACATAACACGAGTTGTAAAGCAATTACGCACTCGTGGAAATACTTTTCCACTCGTGCGTAATATCCTTCTTACAACTCTTGTTATGTAATATACTATAACTGACTATTCCCCTCATGGTCACATAAACCAATCAAATTATATTCACGCCTTCATGTTATGACCAATCACGTTCATTTTGAGCGGCAATAACGCCAAATCGTCCCTAGGGTCGTTTTTACCGGAAAAAAAGCGAAAACGTCCCGTTTCCATAGCAACTCCGTTGCTTGTTTGACTCGTTTACAGATGTTTGACATTAGTAAAGTATATTGAAAATTACAGTACGCATTTAAAGAATAAACAAAAATTTTAATAATTTTTGGTATCCTATTTGGTCTAATCAAATATATTTCGGAAGTCGGAACATTATTTTGCCGGAAACATTTTAACTCAAGTTTGTAGCTTATAGGTAACATAATCCTTCGAGAAAATGAATGACAAAATCCCTCGCCTTCGGCTCAGGATTTTGTTCATGTTTCAGGATGTTACCAAAGCAACAAACTGTTGTCAATAATGTTTCCGGCAAAATAATGTTCCCTAATGGTGCCTTTCCACGTGAGAGTAAACTACTCTCAATAGCAGCGTCGCCAAGGATACAGCCCCTGAGAGTAACTCGCAATTGGCTGTATCCTTGGCGACGCTGCTATCGAGAGTATACTCTCACGTGGAAAGGCACCATTAATATATTGTAAATTTTAGTTTTGACACGAAAATAAAACAAAAAATTCACTCTTTTATTCGGTATTTTAGCAATAAAATTAACTTCTTTCATTTTTGCTCTACATTTTAAATCAGTGGCTTATTAAGTTTGTGACGACTGACGAGATCTCTTCAAAGTTTATAAACATATATACATACAAACATTATACATACAAGAAACCATTGAACCATTCAGTCATACATAATTTTACATTAACATGATATGTGCATTAGATCGATTTTAATATTAATGTAATAAATAGTTAAGTGTGTGGATGTTCCTGAAGACTGCATTAATAAATAAATATAAATAGCTGTAAGTACCGTAAACAGCACTCGCCGATATTTATTTATATGATATAGTTCAGTTCCACTTTTGTGTGTTCGCGGTTCTAAACTATAATGCCGTTTTAAGTGGATCGCCTATAAATATTTTATTGCAGAGATATCGCATCTCTAAGTTGATTTTCTATAGGATTATGTTATTTAAAAAATATGTATCTGTTGCCCGCGAAGAACGTATACAATTTTATTTGTTCGTAGATGTTGTTGCACATCTGGAATATCAGCTGTTGCGAATAATGTGAGAAATTTTGCAATATTTTTTGCACGTAAGTTTGAGTTTAAAACCCATTAGGTGTGTATGGTTTGTACTGCATTAAGTGCTAGCGGCTAACTTTATTAATTAGCTACAATGTACAGTTAAGTTTTAAAGCATATGCAAGTGATGTGACAAATACTCTTGAAAATGAATATATACGACTCAAAAGCATAAAACTTATACATTTTTTCATCATTAAAAAGTTTCATAAACATTGTTTGTTTTTTAAAAACATTCCAAAAAATTTATATTTCTCGGCATCACTTCATCAATCTTAATAATAATAAACAATATTTGTTAGGGATCGTTATATGTACCTATATAAAGCAACATAAATTTTTATTTTTAAGTATACCGAGTGTTTTGTTTTCACGTACCGATATGTAACTTTTTACTTTAAAAACAACACCCTGTATATTTTCATGTTTTAGATTGCAAATTAAATTCTTTTTTAAAAATGTAATAGGTTTTTTCTATCTAACATGAGTGATTGCTTTTTTGAAAATTTTGATGAATACAAATATTTAACAAAATATGAATATTTAGCGATTTAACAATGCCAGCTAAAAGGTTTCTTTGACAATACTCTTAAGGTGCCTTCTAAATAGTAATACTTTTCAAATAATACACAGGGAAGAGTTTTGTTTAGGTTCATTTGCCTGAATTTTACATACAAATAAGTAACTTTAATTAATGAAATACCCTGTACCTTATTATATTTCCTCTTAGATAATGCAAAAACATGCTGGATGTTCTATGTTTAAAATTAATGTTTGTTATTGCTGTATTAGGTAAACCTGCAGTATTTAAAGTAAAAAAGTTACATATCGGTGCGCGGAAACAAAACTATACAGGGTGTCCAGTTTAAAATGAAGTACATGGGTATATCGGAAACCGTTAGAAATACAAAATCGGTTAAATGGGGAAAAGTTGCGCAATTACATGCGTACCAATAATCCAGTTTTACATTTTTAATAATTAATCCTGTTACGTAATACCACGATAAAAACGAGAAATGTACATGTTCTTAAAATCTCCATATTATCTTTATTTGAAAAGATTTGTGCGCAAAATTTTCAGGATGGGAGAAGTAACTAATAAGGGTTTTAAAAACGACATTAAAAAGATTCTAGGCCTATATGTTTCGCGCGGTTATACCTAACTTTGGTTTTTCTTGTGGACGCCATATTGGATGCTTGCATTTTTCAAATCTCCATAACAAATGCTTTTCAACCATGTAAAGCATCGGTATGTTTAACCTAGGGAAAATGTGAAAATTTGCAAAATTAAGGTTTCACCACAGTAGGCTTTGGTGTCGTGATTAAACAATTGCAACGACTATATCTAACGACTTTTAAATAATACATATTTTTCTGTAGTGCAAACAAGTTAGTGATTTCTAAGTTTTCAATGGATCGTTTTTCAAAGAGGCATAAATATGAAATTCTCGGTAGGAGAAATGGTATTATGCCTGCAGATATGTATTTCAATAAATACCCGAAAAGACGTCAGACATTATGTTTTCTGATGAACCATCGACAAAACTCCATTCTTCTTCTTCTCATCTTATTAAGGACAAAAATCCATTCCAAAAATGTCTTTAAAGTGTTTCTTCATCTTTTCGTTTAAGCGAGATATTTAACATTTTTGAAAACCAAATATCGCTTCTAACTTCTAACAATCAAGAAAGTTAATTTTGAAAAAATAAAACCGAATCGATTTTGCAAAAAGTTGATAAAATAATCAGATGCAAGAAAAAATTGCTTCATATAAGTATGGTCGTGCAGATATTGAAAATTGTCGTAAATAAATATTTGCTTAAAAAAAACGGAAACTGAATGTTGCAATTTTTTTAAATGTTCATGAAAACGAATATACGCTTTATTATTATTAATCAGCATCGAATTCTGTAACTTTGCGAACGTAAATATTTGCTCTGATTCCTTTTGATAAGCGAGATTCTTATGCTGAAACTTAAATTACTATGAGTCTCACTATACTTTTCAAATAAAAATATGTACTTATATTTCTTGATAGCAATCAGAATTAATACCTGCTGTTTTTTGTATAGACAACCGTGGGAAAAACAATTTTTCTTCTAAAAGTTATAATTTTTAAACTCAACCAATATTCATATAATAGCCTTAATTAAGCCACATTTTGTACATAATTACTTAATCGAGCCCTGCAATAAAGGTACATTGTATTAAATCAACACGGATACGATAAGCGGTATAATATTAAAACGATCCGGGATCATAAACATGACTTGTAAAGTTGCATTTCTAGTGCCTTTTGTTACCTCGCGAGAATAAAGGCCGATAATCAGCCACCACATTATGTTTCATTAAGGAAGTTGGATTCAGTTATTGCTACCACTAACGACTACGGCTTCTTACAGATGTGTAATGAGTAACGATTTCGAGTTTCGTTCAAAATTAATTGCAATCTCAAAATAAGCAATTCTGCACTATAATTTAAGCTTCATCTGTGTTGCTTTTGTGTTAAAGGTATTAGGCATATGTTATTCACACTTAATGGACGCTGTGCTAAGGTATAATTTTACTCAACAATCTTTAAGTTAAGAATAAAACGTTGATAAAGTTTTTGGTTGGATTTTAAAAGCTCTATTACTAGATCGTCTTGTACAGGGTGGAGCAAATTCGACTGTTTTACGAGGTATCTCACAAGGGAGGGTCATGATATGTTGTCGCTAAAAAATCTGATCAAGGCATTGCATCAAGGGCATCGAAACTAAATGTTTTGCAGAGTTATACGTGCCACTGGTCATTTTCTTCGGGAAAATAGGGTAAAAACTGGAAAGTTGAATAATAAAAGTAATTTTTGCGATCGCGTTGGCCATGAAACCGTCAGAGATAAAATCGAAATTCTTCTGTTTACCAATGCGCGCAAGTAAAATGGTGCACATTTTTTGAAAATATCTTAAACGATTTCGGAGATAACGCGAAAAACGAGGCCCTTGTAAAAACGGTTTTCCCTGTGTTAAACGTCTGTGCAAGTCGCATAGATTTAGTTATACAACTTCTCAAATCAAAGCGCTTTTGCAGGAGTTTCGTTTTTCACGTTTTTCTCCTGAACCGTTTAAGATTTTTTTCAAAAACTTTGCACCATTTTACTTGCACAGGATGCGCGAATTGGGAAATAGAAGAATTTCGATGTTATCTCTGACTAATTTATGGCCAACGCTCAGGGCCGTTTACAGAAAATTCGGGCCCCTGGGAAGCAATAGACAACGGCCCCCCCATCACTCTTAGAAAGGTTTAAATTTAATTTTAATGGTGTTTGTAAACAAAATATTGTGTATTAGCTCGAATACGGGCCCCCTTGGCAACACCGGGCCCCGGAAATTGGTCCCGTCTACCCCCCCTTCCTGTGATAGGCCCTGCCAACGCTATCGCAAAAATTACTTTTATTGTTCAACCTCTCATTTTTTCCTTATTTTTCCGAAGGAAATGGCCAGTGGCACGTATAACTCTGCAAAACATTTATTTTTGATGTTTTTGCTACAATAAACACAGCCTTGATCAGATTCTAGCGACAACATATCTTGATCTTCCCTGGTGAGTTACTGTAATAGCGAAAATCTGTTATCGGTCTCTTGGGCTATTTTTTTAAGGAAAAGGCCGACTATGTAATTGTAATCAGTTTTCTTATATCGCTTTTTATTTTGACACTACAGACAAAAAATGAAATGGCACTATTTTTAAAAATTCACTATATCTTCTTTATTCATTAAAATAGAACAAAATGTTATAAAGGTTTTTTATACAGATTTTTTATGTTTAATTTAAAAACAAAACTAGTTTTTATTTGCGAGCTTTACTTTCCGAGATATGAAGTAAATTTATACGTTTTTAAATAGAAACTCTAGTTGGCCCTGACAGGCCACGACTGCCTAGGCAGTAAAATTGATTATTACAGCCGCTTTTGGGTACTTATTGAGCTAGTTTAGTGACGATTGCAGAAAAATTCCGTTAGAAAAAATGTGATAGATTTGGATTAAAAACATGATATAAATTTAATTTTTATTCCCAACGAAATAGGCGTAATATTAGAGATAATTCTTATTTAATTTAATAAACTTGTTAAGTTTATTTACAAAACACTTAAACACATACTAAGACTTATCAGCCCTCTTGTATTTTTATTGCGTCATTTTTTTTAAGTTAATGATTGCCACGATTTGAATAAAATTAGTGCAGTTACTGTACAAGTAAATGTATTGGCACCAGACGATGAAACTTGCCAGTTTATAATATATTTTATTATGTTAGATATTTTTTGTTTTTCATGGCTAACTTGATTTTCTAAAAAAATTGATGATATTTTTTGTTTGTTTTTTTACAACCACGCCAAATAGCGTTTAGAATAAATATTATTGCAATTTTCTAATGTAAAAATGTAAAATAACGCCTCTAAGAAGTAATGAAAGATGACGATAGTTAAAAACAGATGGAACGTTTGTTAGAAACTCTAATTAGATCACCGAATAGATAATAAAAGTTTGAAAGTAAAATACAAATATAACGCAAAAAAAATTAAACAATATTTTTATTTAATTAAGGGAACTATGCCAATTTTAATTTGGGGCTTCAATCTAGTCCAGGGGTCGGGGAACTTTTTTACCTATTACCCCAAAATATATTGATTTACGCCGACGTTACCCCCTTGATTTGAAAGGAAGATAATAATAGATTATTTTAATTCAAAAGGTTCATGAATCTATTTATACGGAGAATACAATTATAAATATAAAAAGTGTAAAATAAATGCGATACAATAAATTAATAATCATCATTATGAAACAAAAGGGTATCTTTTTTATATAATTTTATTTATGTGTATTAAGTCCTCATTACCCCCAAAAATTTCATTTTTACCCCACGGGGTAATTTACCCCGGTTCGCTGACCTCTGAATCTAGTCCATGTTGAACCTCAAATTTAGGACACTCTGTGGATTCAAAAAAAAAATAAGCTACGCAATAAAACTTCTTTAAAACATGTAATGTTATTTGATAGTAAAAGTATTAAAATGCAATTTAAAATATGAATTATAACATTTGAATTGTTACTTTCGAAAAATAATAAAAAACTTTAATATTTTGAAAACCGTTGTTCGCAATAAATTAGCAACTAATAATTTTTAAAAGATAAGTTCACTCTGGACTGCAAGATTTATTTATTAGTAAAGATAAAACTAACACTTAGCCACAACAGCTTCTTCGATAAAATCAATATCAGCTACATCTGTTATCGTTTCTTTAAAACTTGGATTTTCAATTTATTAGTGCTCTTATAAAACTTAATCGTACTGCCAGAGGCTATATTATAGCGTTTTTTTTGCAATATTATTATAATCTTGTCGCTGCAGTAATTATTTTTACATGTGTATACGTTATTTCTTTAAGTTTGCGTAGGAATAAAACAAATGCGTGACAACTAGGGTTGCCAACACTATCATTTTGACCCGAAGACTTCGGGTTTGGCTCTCAATCTTCGGGCTTCGGGTTTACAATCAAATTCTTCGGGTTACCCAGGGTTCATACTCATGTACGCGAAAAGCGGCGCTATTCATTGACGATTCTACCCCAGCGACTAAAAGTAGAAACAAATTATTATCCCGTTACGTCATCTCACGTGAGCTCAAGCTTTCATCAAATGTGTAAGAGTGAGTTTAACAATAAAAATCTATTGTTTATCTCGCACTCACACATTTGATGCAATTGTAAGCTCACGTAAGGTGACGTGACGTGATAATAATATGTTTCTACCTTGATGGTCGGCGTCAGCCGGCGAGCTCAATTCTTATTTCATTATACCGTTTGAATTGAAACAGTCGCTTGGTATTCAGCATTTAAATTTAGTAAAAGCTGGACTTGCAATAAGAATTAATTTCGATATTCACTGCGAAAAATTGTACCCTTATTTAAAAGCTACAGAACAGAAATTGTTGATATAAAGTGCACAATGTGATAAAAAATAGAATTTCAGAAATATAATTTCAGGAAGGATGATACCTTGCCAGGGCGAGAAAAAACTGTTAACCGTTATTTTTTGTCTATAAAAGTGATTTTTAACCGAAACCGTTATTTTTAATGGCAAAAAATGGTAACCTATTACCAAAATAATTAAAAACCGGGTTTTTTAACATCTTTTTTTAATAAAAATTACTTAAAAAATACAGAATCTGTATTAAATGTAATAAGTTTACCAAAAGTCATTACAGAACGCTTGATTGTATAAATAGATAATTTCTTTTTATACTTTGCATTCCAAATTTAAATAATGTCAAAAACCGGTCTTTAAAACTCGGTTTATAAGCTAAATAGTTTTTTTTTTTACAGAAAACCGGTTTATTACGAAAAAAACTGTTTTTTAGACAAAAAAAAAACGTTATAAAAATAAAGTCCTCGCTTTCGGTTAACCGTTAACCAATTTTTTTTTCGGTTTCGAGCATTGCAGAAGTTTGTTTTATAATTTTTGGAATATCTCTAAATTTTTAAAAACTATTTCACACAAAAAAATTCACCGCTTCCCCCCCCCCCAAATTATTTTTCTTCAGGTAAGCATCGGCCCAATGTTGGCAACCCTAGTGACAACACTTGTCCATTATGTCTAGAAATGGGCGTGATATATTTGTTTACAATGTTCTCATGATACAACGTTTGTATATTACACCAAAGAAAGGTATAATATTAACAGTATTGATTGATAAAATTAAGACATGATAATAGCATACGTATAGCACGGTTTGTTTTTCGTAAAATTGTGATTTTGTTCGGTACTTTTCATGTCTTGTGCAGTTGTTGCGAATAATTGTAAAGTAACTGTTACTAACAACAAAATGGATTTATAGTGAAACTAATCCCAGATTGTCGTTATCGTCAAACCTAATAACTTCAAGCAAAATGTTGTGTTAGTAACTGTATTGAATTCTAAAATACATTTTGCAAAACTAGCTGCTGTGTACTAATGTCTAATGCAGTTCCATTTTTTTACTTTAAAACTGTTTTTTCTGGCTGGTAATAAATTAATTTGAAGAAAATTGTACATTAAAATCAAAGTTGTTCAATCTACATGAAAGAGCTATAAAGTTTTATTTTTCAGGCTAACACGTATTATAAAAAGCTGCGGAGATTTTTTGGTGACCCTCTAATTTATGCACATTATAATCTTTAAGGCCTCTACTCATTACCCAACTTGTCGGAGCCGATCGTCGGGAACTCCGTGTTGGGTGTTGTCTACACTACACACCTTCCGACCAACCAACCAACACAGCATAAACATCTCTCTTTTTATTATTTTGGCTTGATGCCATTTTGTGGATAACAAATTTATAAATAGCGTTAAATTTTCGGTTTAATAGTCTTTATCTAGAGGAATGTGGTGGGGCGGTTGGCTTGTTGGATGGTCTGGCCACCCGACCGTTCCAACTTGTCCAACTGTTGGGTTGGTCGGGTGACAGACTACACATTAAACAATTTATCGGAATGGTCGGTCGGTTGTCCCGACAAATTGGTTGGTGAGTAGAGGCCTATAATGTCCCAGTTATTGTGAAAAGCATAGGAATCTCGTAAACGGTAAGAAATACAGAATTGGTTAAATGAGTCAAAATGATCCATGATTTAAGCATATATATATAAGCATTTCACCGATCATGAGTCATTGCAAGCATTGCATAAGCATTTTAAAGGTAAATCGGAAAGCTATTTTTATAAAGGCTTAGAAAATTCAATCAAAAAATCTAAAAAATGTAAACATGTTCAAGAAGAATAAATTAAAAATCGAAATTATAAAACTTCAGCCTTTCAATCTTTTTCTACCCCATTTCGTGAATATAAAAACGGCCCTTGTATGTACTTGTAAATTTGGAGGTTAGGAAATTAATCAGTGGCGTATGTTGCATGGGATAAATAGGGTTATTTCGAATGTATTAAAGTTTAAGATGTGATTACTTAAAACATCAATTTTTCGAAATTGTTTTTTGTCTATTAGAAAATTTATATTTTAAAATAAAACAAAATTTCAATTTTCAATAATGTTTTCTCCCAATTTACTCCGCTTTTGTTTCTTCATTTAAAATGTGGCACTTTAAAATACCGTCCATTGTTATTGTCGTAAAAACACATTGTAATGCAATAATTTTTAAATTTAAAACGACATTAGATACACTCTCAACATTAATGTCTGATAACAAAAATAAGCTAAGAAGTCAAATCAAAAAAAGTGGCCAAAGTCGCTTCTACGGTAACTGCGAGACGAAGTACGAATGTAATTCACGATATTTTAAATCGACTGAACATTGGTTACTTTCGTCTACTATAAAAGTGTGGGTAGGGTTGGGGTGCTGATAAGTGACAACAAATATCACCACCGAAACCCCGTTCTCCCCGAGAAACATCGGACCACCGCGTATATAAGATCGCAATGGTATAATATAGTTGCACATACGAACAATTAAGTAGTGAGAGGTTAGTAATTAACTCTAAAACAAAACGACAATTAATAAAATGTTTTACTTTTTTTTATACATTCTTGTTTCTTTACCAATACTAATATAAGCTGTAAAACGATTTTTAAATTAATTCCAGTTTATTATTTTACTAAACGAAAACTATTTATTTTTAAAAACAAAACTGTATTTTGCACTACAAAATACAAATCACATGTGCTTTGATTCAAGCATTTTCAAGGATTAATATAAAAATAATATTAAGCTCTTAAATGCTTTCACTATAATACAAATACAAATAAAAAATCAAAGCGAGTACCGCGCCATCTGCTGCAATTTGTCGCACTAGTTTATTATTTTTGTAGGGTGAATATAAGGCGAATATATAGATATAACCTCAGTTTTATTGTATTTAACTCAGTGCTTCTCGGCCTTTGTTTTTGTGCCCCTCTTTTTCATATAATTTTTTATTGCACCCTCCTTCCAATTTATAAAATGTGAGCCAAAATGCTAATTTTATTTACAATATCCCTTGCTATGGAAATCATTTTATGAATTTGTTATGATTTTGCGTCAACTCGAAAATAATAATAATTTATAAAGTCAATATTTTGTTCATTACCCTTTCCAAAAAAAAAACGTATTTAACTTTTAAAACGCTAATTATCTTTTTCTACTGTCAGTTTCACGTACCACAAACACTAACAAAATGTTGCCAACTCTTTCAGTCATTTTGGTTCATCCTGTATCCTCCGCAGGTAAAAAATTAACAGATTTTAACTGTAAAATAATGCCATAAAAAGTGATGGATGCTGTTATGAAATGTATTTATTTTCTAATATGTGTGAATTTCGGGCATTGGCGGGTGAGTTGCACGCTAATGGTCGCGGGTCAAGTAAATTTTTGAAAGAAAAATTAATTAGTAATCTAAACAACATGCAGGGGAGCTTGGCCACTTTTATCGACCTCTGATTAAAATACCACAATAAATTTTTTTTTGCACAATTTACCGTCTTATGCAAACCAAGATAATCCCATATTTTTTATTTTCGTAACAGCATCATATGTTACAGGTGTAAATGTGGTATTAAAATATTTATGTACATGTTTTATTAACAGTCGACACCTATTAATAACTGTTAATATATGCGACAAACTAGCAAAAATTAATAATACGGACATTAATTCATGTTTTGATAGTGACTGATTAATAAGAGTGTTTAATATTCATTCGATTTTTTTAATGTTCAATGCTGGTCATCAATTTTAGAATGTTTATTACAATTTTTTACTTTCTAGGTGCAATGCAAAGGTTGTGGTATTTTAAAAAGTTGTGTGATTTGGAAGCTATGACATTAAAATTAATTGATCGAATGCGTTAATATGAATGCTGCAATAATTGATGTATTTAGGTAAAAACTTAGATAATGTATAGATATTTCTAAAACGATTTTTTTTCGCTGAATATAAAAAAAAATTGTGTTTCTATGATAGTAGAAATTACAATTATTTTGACTAACTGCAATAAAAATTTTTGTTTAAAAACAAATATTAATCCCGTAAAATTTGCCAGTTGATATATCCTACGCTTATTATTATTTTTAAGAAAAATATCCATTCGTTTACTAAATAAAGGTCGAAAATAAAAAAAGATGTTAATGCAAGTATCATACATATACAGGGTGTCTCAGATTACATTTCCAGCATGGGGATCTCGCTTATTATAAGAAATATAGGTTTGTTTAAATTAGATGAATTATTCCTTAGTATGAGAGGAGCCACAATCAATTTTTAAAAGTACAAAATTCCTCGTGCTTCAGATGTTATAGCAAAAAATATGAAATTGTCGAATTTCTTTTTTCTCTCATAACTTTTTTGTCTTAATCGTAAGAACAATTTTATTTGTACGTTCTTTACGTACTTTTTAATGGAGAATGTAACAGTTATTTTGGATTTTTCTTAACACCTACCATTTTCGAGATATTACCTCTAATTCCATTTTTTTTTATGGCCCCTTCGAAATTCTTAATATGTAAGATTAGAATTGCACAATTTTTTAAGTAACCAAACTTTTGACATGCTGTATTTAAACCAAATGCAAATAGTGGAAACCGCTATTTTTTTATCGCAAATTATGATTGTTACAAAGAAGGTATTGATGAATTTCAAAAAAATCTATTACGGCTCCTGCTCTCTGTAACCATATTATTATGAGCATCTGTTTTTTATCCCAAACACACGCATTTACCAAGGTGTCATGTATCCTGTGGGAAGCAAAATTGAAATGTTTACTCAAAATTTATCTGTGGTTTCTTTGCATAGCATAATAATAATTAATTTCTACAACAAATTTAACAATATCATCTGTACACAATGTTTAAAACACTCAACATGGGACATATTACATTATTGTATCATGGTAATCTGTTCATCTTTATCTCCTCTTCCACATGATAAAAAAGAATTGGAATTATAGAGCCATTTACTTATCGTATTTTCTTCTTTTTTTCTTTCGGTTATTTTTCGAAGTACAGCGTTGTAATTTGGTAAGCACATGCAGAAAGCATTGCTCTATTCGCTCGATACGAAAAAATTTGAATCACGCATAATAATAATTAATTTCTACAACAAATTTAACAATATCATCTGTACACAATGTTTAAAACACTCAACATGGGACATATTACATTCAGAGCCGGATTTGCTTCGTTGACACCCCTAGGCAGAAAATATGACTACGCCCCAGTCAATGGCGTATCGTCATCAGTGTGGACCCTGGTGCAAGTCTGTATATGGGGCCATAAAATATATATTTATGAAAAAAAAAATTGCGATCTAAACTTAAAAAAAAAAACACCTAAATTTTGGGAAATAAATCCTAATGGGTCCCCAATAGTGGTGCAGGCATACCAACTGCGTCATAGGATGATACGCCACTGGCCCCCATAAAAAAATTAGTAAATTTTAAAAATAAAGTATTATTTAATGTCTGTGGTAAGCATACAACTGTAGTAATTTCTATTTCATCAATTGATTTTTCATGAGGATGTTTTGTTGCGATTCTGTTTGTTTTATTACAAAACCGTCCAAATTACCGCTTTTTGCGATTATGTCCCGTAATTTATTTTTCTTTTCTTGTGCTATTTTTCTACACTGAAATCTGAAATCCGCAATTTCTTTTGTGACCTGACATTCTTAGGCCTATCACACACAGAGCGTTTTCTGTCGCGCGACCCGAGTCGCGCGTTTGTGAAGTACTAGCAATTGCATGTACGCGTACACACATACGACGACCAAAGTCGCGCGACTATGTGTGTGCGCGTACATGCAATTGCTAGTACTTCAACAAACGCGCGACTCGAGTCGCGCGACAGAAAACGCTCTGTGTGTGTGAGGCCTAAAGGTGTATTTCGCTTGCAACTGTGCTTTTACATGCGTCTGTTGTCAATATTGCCGGTCTATTCCTCATCGGGAACGAATTATTGAATGCAGCCGAAGTCGTGTACATGCTTGTATAGTTTACAACAGGGGTCGCAAACTGGCGGCCCGCGGGCCGGATCCGGCCCGCGGAGGCTCTATATCCGGCCCGCGACCTCAAGTATGGAATACATTTCGTCATTACCACTACTAAAATACTGAAGAAAGAGGCTCGTGTTCAAAAAACTTTAAAAAAAGAGAGGCTGTGAGCTAAAAGAAAAGGGTCTTCACTTTTGAACACGGCTCGCGTCGCACTAAAAAACTGATAGGAAGCTGTGAGCTAAAAAAAAAAAAAGCTCTTCACTTCTATACGGCCCGCGTAACTCGCACATCTAAATTACTGGCCCGTAGTAACATTTGAGTTTGCGACCCCTGGTTTACAAGTTTCCTGTACTCGACGTGTGAGCGCCGTCTCTAATTTTTATGATTTGTGGAAGAAAAAACGCCCCATGTTGTTCGACGCCCTAGGCAGCTGCCTAGTTTTGCCTGTATGTAAATCCGGCTCTGATTACATTATTGTATCATGGTAATCTGTTCATCTTTATCTCCTCTTCCACATGATAAAAAAGAATTGGAATTATAGAGCCATTTACTTATCGTATTTTCTTCTTTTTTTCTTTCGGTTATTTTTCGAAGTACAGCGTTGTAATTTGGTAAGCACATGCAGAAAGCATTGCTCTATTCGCTCGATACGAAAAAATTTGAATCACGCATACAGGGGTATTCATAAATAGGTGGCAACTTCCATGATTTTCAAAAGCTCGTAACTCATTTTTTTCAAACGCAAACCCCTGTATTTTCTTATGTCATCGAATTCGTCTTTAAAAGAGCTTCATATTTTTTTAAGTATGTCCTATACCCAAATACTTTTCGAGATATTCGACATTTTTCTTCTAATCGTTATTGAAGCAAATAGAGTGCCGTGGAAATCGAAAAAACTGACTGTTCACTTCACTAACGTCAAAAACTTGTCATTTATTTCTTGAATTATTGCATTTCCACAATTAATTTAACTTTACAAATGCAAATTGATATGGTTCATTGCCTGGGAGAAAATTGCCTGGTAAAGAAATCTTTTGCTGGCGGCAACGATTTACGCACAACGATATCCTGAGAGACACCATTCAAAACGAGATGTTTTTGAAAAGTAGAAGGAGCGACTTGAACGTATGGATTATAAAAAAACTGATCCCAGGAAGAATATTTCCAATGAAGAAAATGAATTTTTGGTGTTGACGAACATTATTTTTTTAGTGACAACGCCGCATAAAAACCTGTAGTATTTTATATTGATGCAAAGCTAAAATAAAAGCTGTCAAAAATATTGAATAAAAAACGGGGTGTAGTATTTGAAATATAAAAGTTGCTATTGGTACCAGAGAGATGACTCACCCTGTATATTTGAATATATTTTTATCGTGTTCGGAAAAAAAAAACTGTATAAAATAGAGTTTGAATCAACTTTCTATCTCAAACCATTTAGCCAAAATCGACCGATCCCGCACTAATGACTCACCCTGTAGAATAACATCTTATTAATACGATAAAATGTAAAAAAGTTTTTTACCTACGGGTTTATGCATTTTACAACATTTCAAAACAGCACGGGCGGCAACTTTGACTTTAATTAATGCGCGGTGATTGTAAAATAAACGGTTCTTCGTAAAACGTCAAAATAACGTTGCCATTACAATTAGACTTAACTCGCAAAACGTCAATGTAGACATAAATTTAAAAAAACAAAAATTATTTTTAAACATGTTTAAAAAATCGTTAAATTATGTTATCTTCAGGTGACACTGGGAATTGAAGAGTTATTAAACAAAAGAATAAATCAAATACCGTATTACAACACAAGCGACAGTCAGTTTTTTCCGCTATTTTAGGTTTTTAAGCATATTCCACAACTGAGCCCACATACTACAAATCTTTACTGAAACATATTTTTTATGTCTAACGGCGCTTGACTAAAGCTAAAACGACACAACATAATGTTTTTGAAACATTCCAATATAAAAAAAGCAACGGAATATTGTTAGCTATAAATCGATTTAATGCTCAATCGGTATAATAATATATATATATATACATCCAATAGCTAATATTATTTATTAATATCCGGTACTGACATACTGATATCTACCGTATGGCGTTGCGCAGTCGAACACGAGGGATGTAAAGGATTTTAATCTTGCATAGCGCTCAGACAGTTGTTGCTAATAAAATATTTATAACCCATACTTAAGCACCCATATCTGATTAAACATCGCTTATTTCTGTGATTTTCACTAGCAATGCGTTAAAAATTATAACTACAAACCTGTTTGTTGATAGAAAAAAATGTAATCGTATCATAATAGCAACGGTATAATTAAAATACCTGCAATAAATTGTAAATAGAAAACAAATAATTCATTATTAACTGTTGGCTTTAATTATTTCAGTAGTAATTCATTTTTTATATTAATAAACAGGCTGTTTCAAATTCTAGGTCGCCAGTAAAATGTTGCTTATTAATAGAGATAGTTAATAGAGATAGACCAAGAGTTTGAATTTGACAAAGCTGCTAAATTTTGATGGTTAATAATATCGACATTAACTCTCCTATTACGGTTGTATTTGATTCAGAGATGGCTGGGGCCTATTTGTTTTTTATTAAAAAAATATATCTCTTGATTGTAATGTTTAAAATAATGAAGATAGTATTGTAAAAGAACTGTTTTTAAACATTTGATATTGACGTTGTTTGTTTAATTTCCACAGGAAATTCATTAAAAATCTGGAGCCCTTTGTAGCTTTCTAGTATTGTGCATTTGTTTTCATTAATTTCGGTAGTCTAAAGTCGTCTTTGTTCCTAGTCTAGTATTCGCGATGTTACACTTTGTATTTAATATTTAGTCATGAAACATGGTAAAAAATTATTTATTGCCTTATACCGGGTGTAAATGAAATGTGGTACGCCCTCTTTTTTTCTTTCGTTTTGATTTTAGATAAATGAAATTTTAGACATATGATGTGAGAAAAAAACCGGGCTTTTTGAGCACATGCACACATTTGTTTCACTTCCGGTTTCGCCGGAAATGACCCCAACTTTATTATTTTAAATGGAACATCCTGTATATTTTAACATTTTTGGAAAGAGGAAGCGATTTTGGATACAACTGCACTATGTTGGTTAATTTTTATTACCTCAAAAATGTTTTGAAACAAAATTAGGTTTTTATTAAGGGTAGGTATCCGTGACCTGCACAAATTTAATTTTATTATGTCAACAATTGTCCAAAAAACGTTTTTGTGAATTTTAAATGACATTTAGGTTACTTTAATCGGCCTTGAATTATTCCCGTGTGAGAGGATCCACAATCAATTTTTAAAAGTACAAAATTCGTCGTGCTTCAGATGTTATAGCAAAAAATATGAAAATGTCGAATTTCTTTTTTCTCTCATAACTTTTTTGGCATAATCGTTAGAACATATTTATTTGTAGTTTCTTAAAGTACTTTTTCATGGAAAATGTAACTGTTATTTTAGATTTTTTTTAAACCTACCATTTTCGAGATATTACCCCAAATTTAATTTTTTCTTATGGGCCGCGAAGTTGGCTATGGAATAGTTAAATATGCTTTTTTTTCTCGTTTAAATGAGATATTACTTGCTATACCTATTTTTATAAACAAGTCACAAAATGAAAAAAAATCGTAATTTACCAATGACTTATCAAGCTATCTATGAAAATATAAACAAAAAACAACTAAATAAATGTCAAATGACAGTTACTATTTGTCTGCGGTATCATTTATTAAAATTTCATATTATTGTTGTGTAATTCGATAGTCTTTGTAGCAAATTTGTTATCATATAATTATGGGCACATTTACAACTAATTAAAAAATTTTAATGTTGAAATGCTACATTCTTTACAATAGAAACTGTGTAAAATAGATAATTCTAATTCTTAATGGATTCGTTTTGGATTTTTGGTTGGTTTCTCGAAGAAACCATATTCTTTTAAATTTATTTCCAAATTTCTGTACTACACACTCTTTGTTGCCTTTTCTCAATATATAGCTCTAAGTATATTCGCTCAGCTTTCACACAGTTTGTATGGCAAAGAATGTAGCATCTCAACATGTCAAATTTTTCGCTATTTTTAAATGTAGCCATCATTTATAACAATTACTACAAAGACTATCGAATTACAAAACAATAATATGAAATTGTAATAAATGATGCCACAGAAAAATAGTAACTGTCATTTGGCATTTAATTAGTTGTTTTTTGTTTTTATTTTCGTACATAACTTGACAAGTGATGGGTAAAACACGATTTTTTTTTCATTTTGTGACTTGTTTATAAAATAAGGTATAGCAAGTAATATCTCATTTAAACAAGAAAAAAAAAGCATATTTAACTATTCCATAGCCAACTTCGCGGTCCATAAGAAAAAATTAAATTTGGGGTAATATCTCGAAAATGGTAGGTTTAAAAAAAATCTAAAATAACAGTTACATTTTCCATGAAAAAGTACTTTAAGAAACTACAAATAAATATGTTCTAACGATTATGCCAAAAAAGTTATGAGAGAAAAAAGAAATTCGACATTTTCATATTTTTTGCTATAACATCTGAAGCACGACGAATTTTGTACTTTTAAAAATTGATTGTGGCTACTCTCATCCTAAGGAAAAATTCATCGAATTTAAACAAACCTGTATCTCTTATAATAAGCGAGATCCCCATGCTGGAAATGTAATCTGGGACACCCTGTATAGATAGATATTGACACTGGTACAAAAATTCTCCTTTTCTTAAAATTAATAGAAGTGATTTTTTTGTTAAAACTTAATACAGGGTGTCCCAGATTAGATTTCCAGTATGGGGATTTCGCTGATTATAAGAGATACAGGTTTGTTTAAATTAGATGCCAGCAATAAGGAAAACCACCATTGATAAGCACATCCGTAAAAAGATGTTTCTTTTTTTTTTTTTACTTTTTAATTATAAACATGCATATTGTATCGTGTTTTATAAAAAAAAATGTCAATTGCGTTTGTTTCATAGCCTACTATAATATACCGGGTGATTCAGTTTGACCGTCGCACCCCTATAACTTTTTAATCATTGAAAATATCCCCAACAAACCTTATATTTTTGAAAACGGCGACAAATTCTTTATGAAATCATGTGCATTTGTTCTCTACGATGACGTATGTCAAATCCGCAATAGGCAACTGTTTTTTTAAAAAAATTACATAGTATACATTTTTTTGTTGATTCAGATGGAGAGTTTAATTCTGAATCCGACCATGTATTAAAAAAGTATGCATACATAAGAAAATTTTCGAGAAAAATCAGTGTTTATGACAGCGCGCACACTTACCGATTATTTAGTCGGCCAACTAAATAATACAAATCCCTATCATGGTCCGATAATGATCAAACTATCGGCCGACTAAAAGTCTGTAGTGTGCGGTGACTCTTATGCGACTTGCGTTACCGTAGGCCCAGTGCCCAGTGTCACCTGAGGGTGACACCTAATTTTCAGGAAAAATAACAACAATGAAAAAACTTGATGTCACGATGAACAGCAATAGGCCTAAGAAAAACAATATTTAATAACGGCATCTCGCTTGCACTTTTCATGGGAATTGGAGGGTTAACGTAAAACGATTCGGGTAGGCAATAGTTAAAAATAAAATTGAAACAAACATTATTTATCTGTACAGTTTGTTTAAAAACTGTACTTGGCTAATTCGTGTACTGTAAAATGTGTAATTATTAAGTATACCTGGTTGTTGTGATGACTCGCTTTAAAACGGTTTTGGTGACTGAACATCAACAACGGTTGTGCTACAATTTCGGTCTTTAGAACACGTTGCTTATACTAATAATTATACAGTTACAGATTGTCTTCGAGGATACACTTATAAGTTACGATGTAGACCAATTTTTCTACACAGTTACTGATTAAATAGCAATACAAACTTATTTATTAAACAAAAGTTAATTGTTTTTTTTTCCTTCTAATATTGTGTTAAAGACTTGATAGACTAGAACTAGATCATAAATAAAATATTGTAACCAGTTATTAATATGCGTGTGTATTACTTAGTAAATTGTTCGAAAAATATTCTAGTAAAATTCTGGTAGACAGACATTTCCAGGCCACCATAATAAAGATATTAAGATAGTTATGTAACATGTTCTGTTGTAACGGTTACGTTTTGAGTAAACACGTACATCACATTTTTTTAAGTCGCATTTACGTAACTAAGCGTTCAAAATAGATACAGGGTGCACTTTCACCACTCATTAGTGTATTTTAACCGCGCTAAATTGCGTGACAAAAATTATTTCCTGTCGTCTTATGACTGAGAAAGCTAAAAATTTTACAAAAAAAGCATTGCGAGACATTGACAAATATCACATGAACAAGACGTGGAATTATATGAGCGATTTATTTATGTAATATTAGTTTAATCTAAAATCAGCTCATCTTCACAAAGAATTTTTGTGCAGATATGCAAGACAAGTTTCGAGACTGGCGTTTTCGTCAGTTTCTTCCTTATTTATTTCTTTAATGTGTAATATACCTACACATAAAATTTTAATTGACATTTGAAACAAATTTTCGAGAATTTTCCAAAGCCTACTAGTTTAATTTTATTAAATATTTTGTTTGTACCCGAAAATTATTACGGAAACCACAATAGCTCGAGAAATGTTAGTTTTAGACAGAACATACCTTTATTACTTATTGAAGATAATTAAATTACCGGTAATAAAATGTTAACATTTATAGAGTGCTTCGTTCAAAATTATTTTTTTATTAGTGTTGAAGGTTCAGCCAATTAAACAGCAATCTCTAAGACCCTATTTTCAACTAGCAGGGGTTCCCAAAGTACTGCCCGCGGGACAAATGCGGCCCGCGAACCCTAAAAATATGGCCCACGCGATGTTAGGCCATCCGCCATCTTGAAATCATACCAGTTACAATTAATTATTGTCATGAATAAAGCATTATTTTCTGCACTTGGTATACAATTATTTCCTTTACGTCTAACTTCCTACCGATCGCCATATGAAGAAAAGAGGTATTGTAATTATACAGGGTGTCACACAAAAAACGCCGCAAGCTGTAACTTCGTTGTTTGTAGTCCGATTTTGATGAACAAAAAACTGAATGAAATGGCTCCTCAAATACTATAAACTGAATTGGATTTCAATTTTTTTCAAGTTCAACTTAAATGTCAAACGATAGTCAATTTTTTTTTCAAATGGCACCATCTATATTTTTTTTACTAAATCTGGTAGACATTTTTTTTTCTGAATTCAATGATGTAATCATAAGTAAATTTTAGTGCTAAACTAATAAGAAATAAAAAATAAAAGTTTAACAGAAATAGATTAGGTTTCACAAAATTTTTAAGCGTGCCGTGGAAAACAAAAAAATCTTAATCAACAAATGTCATTTAAACGTCAGTGTGGTATTTAAATGACATTTGTTGATAAAGATTTTTTTGTTTTCCACGAAAATTTTGTGAAACCTAACCTATTTTGGTTGCTAGCTAGTGGCTGTTTAACCAACAACCCTGAAGATGTCCCGATAAACTAGGACGAAACGTCATCATTTTCAATCACGTAATCGCACTCTCTTTAAAAGCATTTTTAAATACAAAACAATATTTGTAGGAAATTTTGTTTTTGCACTCTATTCCTTATTTTCAGCTTTTCCGGAAAATCGGTTTGATTTTCAAAAAATTTCACTTTACCAAAGTTGTAGCCCATAAAATTTGCTATCCGGAATGAGCCATCGGTTTTTTTGTACAACCTTTCGTTTTAAAGATACAGCGGTTGCAAAGTCTAAGAAACAATTAATTTTGTAAATTTTTTACATTTTTTTGTACAAACTGCTTTATAACTCTCAAACCATTGCCTGTAGACAAAAAATAAATAGAACTAATTTTGTAGAGAATTTCATGCTCTATTAAAAAGCTTTAAGGTATTTTACGATAAAATTGATATTTTTGGCTAGTCTTATAAATGCAGAAGTGTAAAAAAATCAAGTAAGTGTTGATATCGGCTTAGCATTTGATTTTAGGAAAAAAATTTACTTGAAATTTTTTCTTAAAAAAAGGTCCTCTATCACCACTTAAAATATTCGCGGAGATAACGGGGACACCCTGTATGTTACAAACGTGATTACTTTTAAAAATTTCTGCAGTTGTTCAATAATTTAGTGAATTCGATTTGAATATTAGGTTTGGTTTTTTTTTAAGTACATTTCATTAACCTCTGTGTTTTGTGTATAGGTATGTTCAGAATGATGTGCACAATTATAAATTCTGTCAAACACATCCTCGAAATTTTTTAAAATTATTTTTTGTCAACATGCAGTAAAATTAATAGTTCTTTAGTTACCTAAAGGTTGTATAATAATTTACATTCAGGAATTACCTTCTTTGAACCGACAAAAAAGTGACAACGTTACGTACCAATAAATACATTGAAGTCTTCACTTTTCAAGTAAACGATAACAAATAATACACCACAAGTTAATAAATCAATGCAAATCACAAACACTCACAATCAAAAGTTTATGCTAAGCTTTTAAAATGTATGTGATTGGAGCAGACGATGTCTGTATAAATTAACGTAATCCAGTGAAGAAATGTTTACAAATAAACAAGAACCGCGTGCTTTGGTAGTCCGATGTCCACTACCAGTCATAACTTTACTGGTCTCTAAGTCGTCCGAAGAATTTCTACAACCTGTTAAGTAGTTAGAATACTTGATACCACCAGAGTAGAACCTCCGTAGTAAGACATTAATTTTTTTATTACTCCTGTAACGTAGCGAGGATGGATTTACTTATTAAAAAGAGATTAGCTCAAATAGAAATGTCATGTTCATTCAGTTTTAAATTACTTTTAGTTGTTGGAAAGTTCGAAGACGACTTGTAATTATTTGATTTGATAGGTGGTATTTTTTTTTCGTTGCAGGTAAAATCCTTTTGCGTTAATTATATTTGGTCGTTTGTTTGTTCGCACCATAATAATTGCATTAATTTGTTCTTTTGGATGTAACAAAAAATAGAATGATATGCACCTGACACAGCGGAAAACATTTTTTTTACACACTGATTTATTTCATACCATATCACTAGGGAAATCATAAAGTTTCGTTCGTTATTAATTCTGAATTATTGTTTTATTTATGCATTTAACTTGCAGAAGAAATTTTTGATTTGTTGTTATTCATAATGTTTATTGTTAGAAAGCATATTAAATACGCTATTATAGCATGCCCTGGTTATGGAATAATTTATTAACAACAATAATTTACCTTTCAAAATGCCATTCGCTTTGTTTCATTCTGAGTTAAATGTATTATAATATTTTAATAATTTGCTATATCTACGCTCAAAATTAGGAGAAAGTAAATCCTATTATTAAAAAAATGCAGTTGTCGTCTTGAGTACAATTTTCGATAAATTGACCACTGACCAGCATATACAAGATATCAAACTCAAAGATGCAAATGAGGCTCTCTCTTTCTTATCTTAAGAACTACAATGGCATTTATATTGAGATAAAACTTCAGTATGAATTTAGGTCTGACATTAAAAGATTTAAAAAAAGTTCCATGAAGCAACTTTTTGTTCCTTTATGGTTTATGCTAATCTAATTCGGTTTTGCGTCATGCGTTTCCTCCATTTTAAAACATCCACTTTGTTATTTCTTATGGGCTTCATATTGGATTTTTGCGTAAAATAATAGTATTGAAAATTTTGAACAGAATAATAAACACAAAATTTTTCATAAAAGTAACAATGTCAACTACCCACATTCTAAAAGAAAAAACAACTGTTCAGTTTCATGACTGTTACCAATATTTGTACAGTTATTGTACACATTTTATGCAAATTGTGGCTGTGAGTTTTATTTCTAAATGTGTTTTGCGGAGTCACAACTCTTGCATTTGCTAAAGATTTAAGTTAAGACAGTTTTTATACCAAATTATGGTAAGAATTAATGTAAAGTTGATGTGTTGTTCATAATTGATATCAGTTTAATTTTTATCTACATAACAAAAACTGTTAGAAGCGGTTGTTACTTTAAAAGAATACCTATTTTAAATAAAGTTCCAAAGGCTCACCCTACATTTTTAATGTTCAGTTAAAATACTAAATAATGTTTTCTTTTTTCTTAGTTACCAGAAGATGATCATATAATCGTTGTAATTACTATACAATTTTTGTAAATATACAGGGTGGTCCATCTAAAAGAGCCACTATTGAAATCTCGTAAAAACGGTGAGAGCTACAAAGAAGTTTAAATTAGACAAATTGTTCCCCTTTCTGATACCTATTTAGTGATGCTTTAATGTTTTAAAAACTTCCATGGCATGCTAGATAATGAACAAAAATGGAAAAGTTTTTTTTTTTTTAAATCGATAATAACTCGGTTACACTTGATGGTACAAAAATATTTTTGAGGAAGAAATTGTAGACGTAATATAAAAACATTCATTTGTTTCAATATTGTTTAAATTCATGGCACTCTAGCTTCCAAAGGGCTTTTTGATGAATTTTATTTGTTTTGAGCCTAAATATCAAAATAAATACATTAAGCCTAATATTATTGAAAAGAGAAGAAAAAAAAATGCTTTTTCATGATGTCATAGCCAACTATGGTTTCCATTTACAAAAATGTAATTTATCTAAGAATTTAAATAATATTGAAACAAATGAATGTTTTTATTTTACAGTGCGTAAAAAACTACAACTTTTTCCCCAAAAATATTTTTATACCATAAAGTACAACCGAGCTATTAACGATTTAACGATTTAAAAAATACCCATGTTAATTTTTGTTTATTATCTAGCGTGCCATGGAACTTTTTTAAAACATTAAAGCATCACTGAATATGTCTCAGAAAGAGGAACAATTTGTCTAATTTAAACTTCTTTGTACTTCTTACTGTTTACGAGATCCCAATAGTGGCCCTTCTATGTGGAAACACCATGTATACGATACAGGAGAAATTCTAAAATTTTATTACATTTTAGATACATTTTGATTTAATAAAAAATGGGTTTTTATAATTGTTATTATTTCAATTGTACCCACAGTACGTTTTGTATATGTGTACAGAATATTTTGAAATATATTTTAATGCTATAATCTAATATGGCGCCTACAGAAACAAAGTTGATGATGGTTTAAAATAGACAAAACCTTTTACAAAAAATATGATTAGACTAGAGTATAAACAATGAAAAGTTTACAAGTGTTTTTATTTCTTCAATTTCCAAAGAAATAACGGAAATACTTTTATTAGTTTCCAATATCTATGACCAAAAAAAATAACAGAAAGTAGGAGGTATGGGAAAAGGTGGGTAGGAAGGCCAACAACTAACATGGGAAACAGGATAGAACAAATAGCCCGTGAAAGAGGAAAAACAGTTGGGGAGTTGAGAGCGATGACGGCAGACAAGAAGATCTGGAAAAGCTGGGTGGAGAACCACCAAAAGCCGACGCCGTGAGGCATAAGGCTTAGTAAAAGAAGAAGAAGAAGAAGTTTCCAATAAATAACATCTGAATTTGTATGGCTATGGACATTTTAATTTTTTATTTAAATTAAGCACCAATTTAATCGACTTTATAACTCTTAAGATAAGCGAGATTTTTTTTCGACCTTGAATTTGGTACACCCTGTATATCTGGTGTTCCAGTTTCGCATTCGCACCCCTACAAGTATTAAACCGTTTAATGTAGAATAATGAAAATTGCTAGAGTTATCTTTTAAGCAACGTAAAACCCTTTGGCACTACTACGACCTGTATTTACTCATTTGTTTTTCTGTTGTGCCATCATATTCAACTTTTTCAACTACCACTATGGGTCATGCGGGGCATCATTTTAAAGAGAATTTCGTTCTTAATACATCAGTGCAAAAATGTTAATTTATTACCTATCACCTAGTTTAAAGAATTAATGGAGCAACTCTGTAGAGCATCAAATAAGGAGCACCCTGTAAAAATTAAAATTCAGTCTAGTTTTTATTATTTTGCAAGATTTTTTTATGCGGTAGTGATCAGTGGCGTACGCAGAAAAATATTTCGGGGGGTAATATTGTTTTAATTTGCAAAAATAATTACTGACTAATTTCAAACGGGGCATGGTAATGGTAAAATTAGAAAATGACCCAGGGGCCAAGACACAAAAAAAATTAGTTGTAAGGAAAATGTGCAGGGGCCCAGGGGGGCGGTAGCCCTCCGGTTAACAGTGCTATAGGCATTTTTTTTAATTTTCAAGGTCAAACGTACCCAAAAATAGCATTTATCAGTAAAATATACAAACATATAATAAATTTTAAATGTATTTTATATGTTTAGAAATGCAGTAATTATAATTTCAGTCGTTTTCAAATTTTCGGGGGGGGATTTATCCCCCTAATCTCCTTCCCTGCGTACGTAAGGCCGTTTACACTTATGGTTTTACACGTGGTTATGATCGTGTGTGTGAACGCTAAAACCAACCGATTTGATTAACCTTGGTTTTGCACAAATGAATCTAGCACTGTTAGATTTTAAATCCACGTGCAAAACCGTAAGTGTGAACGGGTACGCGATCATGTGCAAAACCAAGTCAACAAAACAAAGTGGACAAAACCACGTACCACGTGCAAAACCATAAGTGTAAACGGCCGTAAGGGCCGTATTTCACAAAATAATACATTTTACATGCTTTTTTCTACGCCACTGTTCAATAAAGAAAAAGTAGGAGCACTTTTAAACTCCTAAACCGGAATTTCAGTTTAATTATTCAGCAATCAGATCATCTTAGTGAAACATAGCGGTATGGATGCAATTTATTTATTGTAACGGAGCATGCGGCCATAACGCTCGGAATTTAAATACGTTCAATTATTAATTGTTTGTAATTAAAAAAGCAGGTTGCTGGACGAGCTCCGAGGAAAGTTACGTAATAATGAAATTTGCGTGACTCTTTAGTTGGCCATATGTTGGAAACAGAAAAAACAACTACAGAAATTGAAAATGATTTCTATAACGGGTTATTATTATAGGGTATCATTTTAAAACAGTTTTAACGATAGATTACTTACATATAATTTAGTAGGATTAACCAATGAAACTGTACCATATAATTCTTGATGCAGAAGATTCGTTTTAATTATAATATCAACTTAAACGAGTAGTTTCTTATTTATTACTTAATAATAATTGTTAAGGCAAATAACTCATTGTCTTTGAATTATAAAACACATTTATTATAACTGATATAGTGAATTGTTTTACTTCTATATTTTTTATTGCAGATGCGTTTTTTCATGAGTAAAGTAGTGCTTGAGTTGTGTTTTTTTTTATTAGTTCTTAAAGTCGTTTATAAATTTTGCAAAGTTTGGTTCGATTTGCAACATTCAGTTATGAAAATGAATGTAATTTTTACTGTTATTATTATCAAGCAATTGCTCGATAACCGTAAGATTCATGCTTTTAAATGCATCAAGTTATTTAACATTGTAGTTTTATAACTGGTTACGGCTATGCACCGTTGTGCTAAAAATATTTGTTTAAAAACCGGCTGGCAAATTCGATATAATTATATTTAAATGCAATTTCTTGGGTTGTACATAGTGTGTCCGAAATTCTTGGGTCACCATTTGAAAATTCTTAATCATTATAGATAAAACGCCAGTTAATGGAACAAAAGTGACTTTTGATTTATGATATGGAGTAACTTAGCGATGCTATTAATTTTTAAAAATCATGGCACGCTAGACCAAATTGGTCAATTGTTTAAATCTAGGATATCTCCGGTTCATTTGTTGTAAAAATGAAGTTGAAGATATTATTATGAAGTATAAATTGTTAACATTCATGGTTGAATTGTTGTTGAGAAACACGACAAAGTTGTAAATTTTGCTTTGACATTAAAAATAGCTTGTGCTTTTCTCCGGATAATGATGTATTATAAGTTTCTAAATTGGTTTCGAGAAACGATCTCTAAACAAGCAAAGAATAATTAATCAAAATACGCTGCAAAATAACCCAGTGCGATGAATGAAATAGATAATTTGGTATTTTAATGTGGAAAAAAACTTAGGTAAAATGTAGTACTTACAGTAAGAAAAATAAGAAGTAGAATAATTTATTAAAAGTAAATAACACAAAATGCAATATTTTTGTTAATCACAGTTGACCTTAAAATGCTAAATATTATTATTATTTTTTTTAATATCCCTATTAATTTGAAATCTGTATGCTATTTATACAATAATCAAATGGTTTGACGGTAACAAGGACATGTGAAAAGCAACCCTATGGTAGCTTCTCGTATACTTATAGCTTTGCTAGGTGTAGCAACTGGGATTTTACATTTAGCACAATACACAATTATTTAGCACAACACATAATTAGTTTAAGTTTTCGAAAATGCTAAATATGGCAATTAATTTTATCATACAATATTTTTTAACAATTTTAAATAATTAATAAAATGGATTTTGAAAGCAAAAAAAATATTGTGAGTTTCATTAACTATCAGTCAGTAAAATGTATACAATTAGATATGTTTGTTAAAATTTTAGGTAATCATTCATTAAAAATGTAATAATTGATTATTTGCATTTGTCGTCAACGGTCAAAAATTTAGTATCGGAAAATGAACTTAAGTTTAAAAATATTAATAAATACTCGGTCGTATCAACTTTTTTTTTAGGTAATTTTTTTAAATAAATACTTTATTATTTATTGTGATTTAGGGTTTTATATAAAAATAAAAAAAGTTGCCCATACATCACTTAAAAGAAAGAAATATAGGCTTGTTTTCAATATCAAAACCAACTGTAGTGTTAATTTTTAAAATGCAACTTGTCATTTATCTCTGCAACTGAACTATGTTCAAGTAAATACAGGGTGTCCGGTGTCCCACAAGGTATGCCTTCGCAAATTTTTGCATAGATCGAATGTTTAGGACCTAAATAAAAAGTTTCTAGCAAAAAAAATAATTTGTTCCTTCATATAAAGTTATAAAGGGTGTCCCAGTTAAAGTGAACAGTATGGTAATCTCGTAAACGGTAAGAGATACAGAGTTGGTTAAATAAATCAAAATGATCTATAATTTAAAAGTAACTGTTCTATGAAATCTTTTAAAAAATTAATCGTTTTTGCGCTATTGATAAAAAACAAAATATATCGGGCTTTTTATTTTTACTTATTAATGTCGAAAAATATTTTGAGTGTGATTTCAAATAAACTTGTTATAAGGAGAAACCAAAAAGCTGATGTGTTTTGTTTTTTATCAATAGCGCAAAAACGATCAATGTTTTCATTTTTTTTTTTTTATATAGAACAGTTGCTTTTAACCCTTTCAATACGGTATTTGAAGAATAAGGTTTTCAAATATTTTCGGTAATATTTTGGCTTAATAAATTATAAAAAGTAGCTTTATTTCAAAAAAAATATTTTTTTCAAACAGATTCTCTTGGAGGAGGTGGGACATGTATGTACCACTAGGGTTATAGTGTGGTATGTATATATAAGTACCACCAGTAGTCTAACAAAACCAAATTCTCTTGTTGTGTTGTGTAAAATACTTCAGGCACTACTTGCAGCGTAAACTGTACTATTTGACACTAGGTAGACCTATAAAACTGACTGGTACATATCAGAACCATTCACAATGATAAATTACAGTTCTAGTATTTTACAAACTTTCGATGGTACATATACATACAGGGTTCTCGTTTTTCGCGGGCCACTATGGGGATCTCGTAAACGGTAAGAGTTACGACTTCGGTTAAATTGGGGCAAAGTTGTATATTCAGGTGCTTAATAATTTGACGCAAAGAGAACTTATCTAGCTCTTTTAGTTTTTGAGATATAGGGAAAAAAGTAAAGAAGTGGATTTTTGTTTTTTGCCCGTAACTTTTTCATTTGATGTCAAATTTCATTTTTGTAAACACATTTTCGTGGCCACTTTTTGCAAGGAATCAAATTCCCTAATTATATTTTCCGTGCGACGTTTCGTTTTTTTAAAACCATCATCAGGTCAATTTTTTCTTATGGACGCTATATCTGATTTTAACGCCAATTTGTAGAGCATTTTATTCTGAATTCAACAATGTATAACACTTAGCACTTTTTTGAAACAATTGTTGTTAAAAATGGCAAAAACAATTATTTTATTTAAAACAAATCCTAATCGGCTTGATAAATAATTGTCTTTGTCCCTTTTTCCCTGGAAGAAGGTGAGTAAACCGTATGAAATTACTATTAAAGGGATTTAATTGAAAAATCGGTATTAATAAATATCTTAGGAATGCATTAACATTGTTCATTTATTAGCAAATATTTTTAGAATATTTTCTTCGATAAAGTAATAAATGTCTCTAAAATGTGTATTTAATCCCTTATTTGACATACAATTATTTGTAACAAAATGTTCGTAATCAAATAATATAAGTGTTCATAGTTTACAAAAAACGTCTAAAAAACTGTTTACGCTTTTTGCTTATTAGAAGTCATCAACGCAGATAAAAGGCATACCTCGTTATTTTTTGTTACAAATAATTGTATGTCAAATAAGGGATTAAATACACATTTTAGAGAAATTTATTACTTTACCGAAGAAAATATTCTAAAAATATTTGTTAATAAGTGAACAATGCATTCCCAACATATTTATTAATACCTATTTTTTAATTAGTAGTTTTATGCGGTTTACTTACCTGTTTCCAAGGAAAAAGGGGCAAAGACAATTATTTACCATGCCGATTAGGATTTGTTTTAAATAAAATATTTGTTTTTGCCATTTTTAACAACAATTGTTTTAAAAAAGTGTCAAGTGTTATACATTATTGAATTCAGAAAAAAATGCTCTACAAATTGGCGTTAAAATCAGATATAGCGTCCATAAAAAAAAATTGACCTAATGATGGTTTTAAAAAAACGAAACGTCGCACGGAAAATATAATTGGGGAATTTGATTCCTTGCAAAAAGTGGCCATGAAAATGTTTTTACAAAAATTAAATTTGACATCAAATGAAAAAGTTACGGGCAAAAAACAAAAATCTACTTTTTTACTTTTTTCCCTATATCTCAAAAACTATAAGAACTAGATAATTTCTGTTTGCGTCAAATTATTAAGCACCTGAATATACAACTTCGCCCCAATTTAACCGAAGTCGTACCTCTTACCGTTTACGAGATCCCCATAGTGAAACGCGAAAAACGAGAACCCTGTATACAGGGTGATTTATTAGTGCGTCGGGCTTTCATAGCGCCCCGCCCGTAGGAGAAAATTGTAAGTACATAAAGTTATTGGTTTGAATAGATCTACGTCTTAAAATTATTTTCATCTATACAGGGTGTCCCATTTTCGTGCCATAACAAAAACAAAGATTTTTTTAAATGGAACACCCTGTATATTTTTAGGTCATCGGATGTCATTTTTTAACCTCTACATGAATGTCTGTTTGTTTTATGATTAAGTGCCAGTGTTGCCAACTTATTAATTTTTTTCCGAAAAATATTACACAAGCAGGCTTAACTTTAAAAAATCGTAGCCACCTCGTGTTTTAAAGTTAAGAAATAAGTTTTGGCAATAATGTTAGTCCAGTTGGGGAGCAACATTTTAAAAATAAAAAATTTAAATTTATTGACAGGGTGTATAGATGAAAATAATTTTACGACGTAGATATTTTCAAAACAATAACTTTATGTATTTAAGTTTTTTTTCTATCTCCTACGGGTGGGGCGCTATGAAAGCCCGACGCACTAATAAATCACCCTGTATACCAGCAGTATTGAAAGGGTTAAATCATAGCTCATTTTGACCCATTTAACCAACTCTGTATCTCTTACCGTTTACGAGATCCCCATACTGTTCACTTTAACTAAGTATATGAAGGGACACATAATTTCTTTTTGTTGCTAAAAACGTTTTAGTTAGGTCCTAAACATTCGATCTATGCAAAAAGTAGCGAAGACATACCTTGTGGGACACCCTGTAATTAGCGATTATTTATGCTTCATAAAAATATCTACAATTTCTTAACCAATATTTATTTTAAATTACTTAATGAAAAAATATTTTTTGTGCATATTTTAACTGGTATTAAATTTGTTCGGAACAACGCATAGAAAATTGTAATATTTAAACTATTTGTCCTCATGGTTGGCTACCTGCTAACCTGTTTGTAGCTATATTAATAATTACTTGAATAGTAGGTCATATAAAAATTCAAATTTTACTGTAACAGAGAAACGACTGATCTAATATTTAATTTAATTAATTTTTATTTATTGGTGTACGAAGAACATATGTAGAAATGTTGAGCTAATAAATTAGTGTTAACATCTGACAGACGGTACTTTCTTTTTGTTTGTTTAATTTGAGATCCGTGTTGATGGAAGTTTGGCTATAAAACAATAAAAATAAATGAAAAGAAATCGCATCCTAGATGCACTGAAGAAAAAAAAACTACAGCACTTTCAAATATTTGCATTAAACCTACATAGCTTTAAAAGGTTATATGTATGAGTGCACAAAAATACCGATTTGAAGAGTTAGAAATTTGTGTCTTAGTGAAAATGTTCGATTTTGATGCTTTTATTTCTGTAAAGATGCATATGCAGTTGGATATAATACTTTTGACACAAATTAATGTTTGACTAAAACCAAAAACTAAATAACCTTATTTTTAATAAATAATTTTTGAAGCTCTTTAATTTTGGGTAATAATTTGTAGTTTTTTTTTAAACTAAAACTAAAAGTTAAAAATAAATTTTACAGTAAGTGTATTGAAGAGGGTGGACCAAATTCGATTGTTTCAAGGGGTATCTCGGTTACCTTAATAGTTAGCGAAAATCGGATGTTGGTCTCTTGGACTATTTTTTTTTGAGAAAAGAACGCCTGTGTAATCGGATTTTTTATATCGCTTTCCATTTTGGCACTACAGACGAAAAATAACATTTCATTATTTTTGAACATTTACTATAACTTCTTTATTTATTACAATAGACCAAAATGTTATTAAAGTTTTTATGCAGATTGTTATTCTTAATTTAAAACTAAAATTATTTTTTAGCGACCTTGACTTTCAAGATATGAAGTAAACTTATATATATTTTTTAATGGAATCCCTAGTTGGCCATGACTTAAAAGAAAATTTTTAGCTTTTCAAAAATATATATTTTTATATATTTGTTGCAAAAAAATAAACGAGATATGGCTAATTTTGTGAAAAGTTTACTATCAAAGTTTGCCATGATTTTGTATACAAGTGATGTTTGCAATTATTAAACAATTAAACCGTCATATAAACTTTATTTAACTTTTAAGCAAATCCGTGTAATATTTTGTATTTTACAACTGTTTATTGTAATATTGTGAACATGGCTAAATTTGAAACCTTTGAAAAGTTTAATATGTTAGAAGTTTACATTATAAGTGATAAAAACGTAGCGGCTGCTGCAGAATTTACTTGAATATGACGTTTAATTGTTTAAAATTGCAAATATCACTTGTTTACGAAATCATGGCAAACGTTTTACAAAACTTGCCATATTTCGGTCATTTTTTGCAACAAATATATAAAACTATATATTTTTGTAAAGCTAAACAATGTCTCTTTTGTATAAAGTCATGACCAAATAGGATTTTTATTTTTAAAAATTTAAGTTTCCTTCATTACTCGAATGTCAAGGTCGCTATAAAACTTAACTTTGTTTTTAAATTAAGCATAAAAATCTGTATAAAAAACCTTTATAACATTTTGTTTTATTTAAATAAGTTATAGTCAACTTTCAAAATCGATGAAATTTCATTTTACGTCTGTAGTGCCAAAATGAAAAGCAATATAAGAAATCTGATTACACAGGCGTTCCTTTCTCAAAAAAAAAGCCAAAAGACCGATATTAGATTTTCGCTAACTATAACGGTAACCGAGATACCCCGTAAAACATTCGAATTTGGTTCACCCTGTATATGGACAGTTTATTATACGATGGTTTAAGTCCATTATTCTTTGTTTCGAGATATTTAAGGGTTTATCCACTTTTTTATTGACTATAATGTATGTGAATTTATTAGGTAAATTTTTTTTTGAAAATTCACTAAGCCAATATATTCATTCTTGGGCCATAATAAGAACAAGAAACAACATACTATTGCTTAATCTCAAAACGTATTTACTTTTTACAATTACATTACGCTTTTAAGTTTTTTTTTATAAACTCGTATATTTTTGTATTACATGACGATTTTAATTGTAAATGGCCCTGTTTCACTCATTAGCTTTCCCAGTGGTTAATTCGAACTTGAATCATCTTTATTTTAAATGATTGCCCATTGACATTTACTAACGAATTTTCAATTTAAACATGTGGATTTTTTAAATAATAACTGTGAATTATATACAAATAACACGTTTTTACTAAATTATAGGTGAATTATTTGTCGCCTCATTTTTTAAATAAAAATGGACGTATACCACTTTCATAATAAACGGTCTAGTAAGTGAGGTATGTAACTCATTTGAAATAACCTTTCAAGCCTCACAACAGTTAATAGAAACTATTCGTTAATCAAATATCACAAGCGATTTTCTGTTACACTACCATTTCTCATTAATTAAAACATTTCCAGTTAAACAAGCAATCTGAATATGTCGAGTTTCTATTAAGATATTAATTAGCGCTTGTAAATCTTTAGTAGGCGGTGGCAAAGAGTATTCAATTAGATAGGGACGCATTTACCTTATGCCAATCTAGTTAACAGGTTTAAGATCCTTAAATCGAATTAACCTTATTAACAGTAGGTATAAAATAAAATACAGGATATATGTTTTAACATTAAGAATATTGGGATCTCGAAAACTGGATGATAGAAGGATGGTAAATTAGCAAGAAAGTGTGATTTTTTCGTAAAAATATGCAAATTGTGCCCAGTTTCTGAAAAATCTTTAAAAATGAAAAAATGCAATATGGTGCACAAAACATAATAAACAAGTTTACTTTCGCATCTCAAAAACTAAGCAGGCCAATTGAGTTGTAACAACGTTATGATATTCAACCTTTAGGTCTTACCCACAAATATAACATTCTAAAGTTAATACAAGTCCTCCTCACTTATCGAGTTTGAACATGCCTGTATAGATTAAAATGATTGCTACAAAAAGTTGAAAATTTAGCTTTAAACAATACTTGAAAAATTTGGTACACAGCTTGTTATACAATCAGCCGTTTGAATTTTTTTTTTTTGGTAAATTGACGTTAATTTAAAAACACTTTTTCAGTTTACGGAAACCATTTAAGTAATTTCCTTGAACAATATGCAATTCTTGTGTAATTGTAATATCTTTTGATTTATATAACAACTTTCACGGTGAAAAATTAAATATTCAATTTATCTGGATGATTAAGCATCTAAATTTGAGTTCGTTAATGCGATTTACTGGTTCATGACTTCCTTGTAATAGCTTAGCAAAAACTTTAGTACACCTCATAATTATTGTACAATTCATTTTATAACAGAGATTTATCAAACATCGTTAAATTCATATATTAGCACGATTAAGACAGATTTATTTACATGCACATACGAGGGTCGATCAATAAGTACCCGTGTTGGGAATGAAGACGCAAGTTTTTCATAATTTTAATTTTTTATTTTTCAACGTAATCCCCTTTTAGGTCGATACATTTTTCCCAACGTTTCTGCCATTTCTTTAACCCCTCCAAAAAATACGACTTGTCAAACTCTGCAAAATACGCTTCTGTCTCGGCGATAACCTCCTCGTTTGAGCTGAATTTTTTTCCCCCGAGCCATGTTTTCATGTTGGGGAACAGAAAGAAGTCGCACGGAGCCAGGTCGGGCGAGTACGGTGGGTGCGGCAGCAATTCATGCAATTTTGCCGCAACAGTTCCGGATGAATGTGCTGGTGCGTTATCGTGGTGATACAGCACTTTTTTCTTAGCCAAATGGGGCCGTGTCTCCTTTAATTTCTTATCGAATCGGTCCAATAATTCACTGTAGTACTGCCCCGTGATCGTTTTTCCTTTCTGCAAAAAGTCCATAAGAATTATTTCCTTCGCATCCCAAAAAATCGTGGCCATGACCTTTCCGGCCGTCTTTGCCTTCTTCGGAGCAGATTCACCCAGAAAAATCCATTGTTTTGACTGCCGTTTGGTCTCTGGCAGGTTTCATCAACGGTGATGACTCGACGCAAAAACTCCTGCGAATTTCGCTTAAAGAGGTCCAAACACTGCTTCGACATTGACAGCCGTATCCGCTTGTTGTCCACCGTGAGCAATCGCGGCACCCATCGGGCCGACACCTTTCTCATTCTTAACTTATCATGTAAAATACTGATTACCGATCCGTACGACACGCCAACGGCCTCTGCTACTTCTCGCACTTTAGTTCGGCGATCAGCGATAATCATGTCGTGGACCTTTTCAACGATTTCTCCGGTAACCACGTCGGCCGGGCGGCCTGGCCGTTCGTCATTAAAAACAGATGTACGACCACGTTTAAATTCGTTGAACCAATATCTCACGGTTGTCATAGATGGTGAAGGGTCCCCATAGACAGCATCCAACTTCGCTTTTATTTCTTCGCATGTTTTTCCATCCAAAAATAAAAAGCGAATTACGGATCGATATTGCTCTTTTTCCATTTTATCGAGAAGCACGGAACACGTTTGATACAACTGGCTGCCAAATAAAAATTAACCTATAAATCACTCTGAAATTTACTATGGTGTCGTTTGACAGATGACAGTACACGACAGTAATGCTAACTTTCCTCAGCTACGCCGCCTAGCTTTAAACACGGGTACTTATTGATCAACCCTCGTACTTACTTCTACAAAAAAAAACGTAAAAATATATTTAAATATAATAAATATTGCTTTATGTGTTAACCTTATGTTGCAGATGTAAGATTTGTAGGCATTATAAATTCAAATTTGTAAATTTGAATAATTAAATTAATAGTGCCCAGTTTAGTGTATCGGCAAAACACATGTTTGACACTAAAATATGAAAGCTAATGATCTGTATCATAATTAATAGAGGAGCGGCGGCTTGATATATACCATAATTAATAAACCAAACTGTCAATTAAGAAACCAATGTTTAATAAGTGATAGAAGGAAGCAAAAATAGTTAATTTATTAATCATCTTTCTTTCAAATTGTCAAGGTACAAGCTTGAGCTGTACTTTAAAACCTTTAAAACATTTATAAATTAATGTACAGGGTGAACCAACTTCGAATATTTTACGGAGTATCTCGGTTACCGTAACGCGCAACAGTTAGCGAAAATCTGATATCGGTCTCTTGGGCCACTTTTTTGAGAAAAGAACGCCTGTGTTATCAGATTTTTTATATCGCTTTCCATTTTGGCACTACAGGCGAAAATTAAATTTCATCATTTTTGGAAATTTTTTATTTCTTTATTTATTAAAATTTGAAATAGAACAAAATGTTATGAAGATTTTTATATCTACAGTTTTTTATGCTTGCTTTAAAACCAATTTTTTTTAACGACCTTGACTTTCGAGATATTAATTTTGTTCTTAAGTTAAGCATAAAAATCTGTTTAAAAAACCTTTTTCTACGACCACTAATATCATTTACATACTCTTACCGTACAGCCTACATGCATACCTAGTGAGTCCTAACGCACGGTAAGTAAAGCACACTTGTCTAGAAAGATCGAAGTGGTCTTACCTCAAAATTGACAAGACAACGTAATTACATGTGGGTTTTAGCCAAAAAGCTGTTAAAATCGTAGGTTTTATATGATCGTAGAAAAAGTAAGCTACATAACACGAGTTGTAAAGCAATTTTGCACTCGTGGAAATATGCTTCTTACAACTCTGATGTAATATACTATTATAACATTTTGTTCTAATATAATAAATAAAGAAGTTATAGTAAACTTTCAAAAACGATGAAATTTCATTTTTTTTCTAGTGCCAAAATGGAATTCTCTATAAAAAATCTCATTGCATAGGCGTTCTTTTCTCAAAAAAATAGTCCATGAGACCGATATCAGATTTTCTCTAACTATTACGATAACCGAGATTCGCCGTAAAACATTCGAAACTGGTCCATCCTGTATGGGTGTAGGAAGATTCACCGAAAACCAATTCACCGAAAGCAATTCACCGACAACAATAAGTACTTAACCCCAAAAAGTGCAACCAATGTACAAAATAGGATGGTCAGTCACAATATATTACTTTCTGATCTTTGATTAACATATTTCATGTAATTAATATCCATTTATTTTTCGATGATTCGGTGAATTGCTTATTCGGTGAATTGCTTATTCGGTGAATTGATATTCGGTGAATTGCTGTCGGTGAATTTCTTTCGGTGAATTGGTTTTCGGTGAATCTTCCGGATACCATCCTATATATTGCCAGTAAAATATTATGCAGATACTCTTCATAAAGAATAGTTATTTAGGGTAAACTATACATTTGACCATTTCAACAATGTACCATAGATCCTGTACAAAACGTCCTTGAGGTGACTAGAATGATTCAGTTATATTCGGTGCAAGGATAAAATTTGTAATTTAAATTAAATACTGCATTGTGTTGCGAAATTACGCATTGTGGACAGGATATTTACATAAATATGAAGAAATTCACTTTGATAGTGATTTATTACACGGAGTGTATGTTTTAACGCGGAGCATGGGCATGTTGCATTGAAGGATGGTTAAGTTAGCAAAGAATGATGTATTTATTACGTGCTTAGTAAGAATCTTAACGGAAAATATGCATGTTATATACAGTTTCTATAATACCTGATATATCTGATAAACGTCAACTTTCAATTTTAATAATTAATTTTTTATCAGGAACATTACAAATTAGCAATTTGGTGTTTCAAGTTCAGCCAAAGTTTTTTATAACTTACCATTGATAAAATTGACACAACCTTAGTGTTTGAGGTGCGATAGTCAACTTTTTATGTCTTATGGTCGCTATAACGTATTTTTATGCTGATGAATAATTTTATGGTGAATACAGATAATATTTGCGAAAAACCTAACCGTGAAAACGGAAATTGTGACGACCCGCCTAGCATTATTTAAAAAAAAAAAATTTAGTGTTATTTAGTAACATGAAACAAACTTTTTTTTAAACTAACTGCTAACGAAATGCATATCGCACATATCAATATGGGTGTAACTCATTTTGACATTTACGCGGCGACAACGCGAAAACGCCCGTCAGTTCTACCCAATATGAACCTAAACAAAGGTTGTATATAAAGAATCTTAATTTAGTGGTGCATGTTTACTTCTTTTATTTTTTACTCAAAAACTAAGTTTTGCAGGAAAAGTTAAAGAATAAAAAAATCAAACTTAAAAAAAAAATTTAATTGCAAAATTTCAACCCATCAAAAAGTTTTGATTAAAAAACCAACAGGGGTCGCACTTTTCAGCCCCCTGTGAAGGTAGGATATGATTGAAAATATTACTATGGGTAACCTTTCAATAAGCATAAAATATCTACCTACATACCTGTATATCCAAATTTGAGAAATAAAATAAAAACCTAATTTTACCGCTCCCCATTAGGGGGGGTGTAACTCCGAAAGGAGACGTCTATGGGAAAAAAATTATATGAAAGACCTCCCTTAATTTTCGATAAGGAATCACCACCTGATTTTTTTCGCAATATTTAAGAAACACCCTGTATAAAAGTAAAATACACTGAAAAAAAATGTATATAAAAGATCACCCCTAATTTTCGATAAGGAATCACCTCTCGATTTTTTTTTGCAATATTTAAGAAACACCCTGTATGTCACATGAGTTAGAATGTGAGACATCGGACGATACTAAGGGTTGAATTGACCTGTTTTTTTTTAATCCACAGTCAATAAATATTTTTATAAAACTTTTGATACTTTACTGAAATTTTTAAATTATTTCATAGCGGTAAATTACATCTACTTATACGCATATACTTAAGTATCATATTCATTTAATAATGATTCAATCAATTAATTGCAAATGAGCTGTATCGATTAATTTCTGTTACTTTTGCTTAATTCATAACACATAAATAATCGCACTTTCTTCTTGTTTAATCATTCAGGTTTTATTTTACGAGTAATTACGCCCTTACATGCACTTTCGATATTCATATATACTGAGTGATTTGTGTAACTTTCTCAGCATAAACATATATCATTGAACTTGGCGATACAAAGTCAGTTAAATATGTCGTACATTTTTACGAACTATGCAAAGATTAAGTAAGTTTTAAAATGATTTTAAACGCTTTTTAGTTGTTTTCAAAAACTGAAAGCTACGTTTTTCTTTTATTACCGAAGTGGGTCCGAATTTCAAGACTTACCATAGGTAACTTCTAAGCCATAATAGATTCAAGGTCAATTAAATGGAACAAAAGGTACATATTTTATAGAGCAACGTAACGGTGTTTTAATTTGTTTAAAAAAAAAACGTAACACACCAGATTTAGTCAAAAAACAAAAATTATTAAAAATTTTAAATCTTAACTAGTTGTCACATTTGTTTATTAAAAAAATTAATATAAAGTTGATTGTACTTTTTTGTTGTATTAAATGACGTTATTTATTTGTTTAAATAATGTTTTGATTCTACAATACGTGATTAGGTTACATTTTTAAAATTGAAAACAAGCCTATTTTACTTTTTAAAATAATGTATACAGTATGTCCAAAAGTGACAATTTATTTTGGTAAATTTAATTTTTTTTTGGAAAAATTTTAGTTTTGGTTTTTAAAAAAGTAAGTTTTTTACACGCTTGATGGTTATTTTTTTAAATCTTACATTTCCTTATGTTTTTTATGTTGCAGGTTACCACATACAGCCATTGTTGCATATTCATCAAGGATGTGTTTAAAAATTAAATTAACAAAAAAACTTACCAAAATAGATAGTCACTTTTGGAACAACCTATGTATGATTTATATGAGTAACTGTATCTTGATATTTGGTCTCTATTTTTTCTTTAAATTTTGTTATTTTGTATTTATACTTAAACTTATTTTTACTTAAAATATTTGATCGCAAAGTTAATATTTGATTATTTTGAAGAAAACAAAATATAATTTATTCAGTATTAATAAGGCATCGATCATATATAAAAGTAATATACACTTTTATATAATTTTTTCTTAAATTGTGTTTAAATTATGTTACTAAACTGTCTTTTATTTTATGAAATCTTGATTTGCAGTGTTTGTTAGCAACTTATTCTATTTTAAAGCTTGAATATATAAAATGCACTTAACCATATAATTATTAAAAAACAAAGAAATGTTTTTCAAGGACCACTATCTTTAATCTTGGAATCAAATAAACGAACATCGAAATTCTATAAATCACAAAAATATCGGCAATATTTTCCTTTTTTTTTCAACTTTCGCAACCGAGCCAATTCAAGATTTATAATATTGACCAATTTAGATTTTGTGATCACATTTAGCGTGTCATGGATTTTTTGTCAGTAAGCGCATAGGTAAGATTGCCTGTAAAATAAAAATATTTTGTCTTATTTAACCGACCTTGAATCTGTTACGGTTTAAAAGTTACTTGTGGTGAACGTATGAAATGAAATAATAAATAATGTGTTTTTGCTCACATCTAAAAAACGTGAATTCAAAGTATTAAATGCGAACTTATTAGTGATTAAATTATGCCTGGAAAAAATTGACGAGACAGTATAACTGTACCTCAATGATAATCACATTGACCATTGTTTAAAAGTATAACCAACAGATGGCTGAATTTCTTTATTCATATTTTGCGATTCGCTTTATAACCGTGGTACCTACATCCATTTTTAATATCATGAATCCGCCAAACGGTGTAGTTGGAGACAGACCGGAACCGAGACAAATATGAGCTTATTATCCCACTTCCGCTTCGTCGCCTGATTCAAGCACTCTCCCGTGTCAAAATATGTGATCATTGCGCTTGCATATTAATAGACAAACAAAAATATTTTTATTGTAAGTATTGGGGGTATCAGTAATCAATTATTTTAATACGAAAGAGACATTTAAGTCTTAAAACAAAGTTTTTAGTTTGTAATCGAGTACATCATTGTTATCATTATCAATAACTTTTTGCCACCTTTGCTGTTAATTTTTAATATCTTTCTTAAAAATTATGGTCTAATTAACAAATAAAAGAAAATAAAGAAGGGAAATGTTAAAAAGATTAAATGTTTATTTGTTAGAAGTACACGGAGGGAAAAATGTTGTATTATATGAAAATTTGAAACCTGAAGATTATACAACTATTGAAGATTTTCTAATAAATTAATTTAAAACTTGGACCATAAATTTAACGTAGAAATCTGTATTTATGGTAACTGAAATAGTCCGGCATACATTAAAAAAATGCCGTCTAAACATTTAGTGGGCATGGCAATACGTTCTTATTTAGAAATGGAATATATTTAAACGTGCCACCGATCAAAGTAATGGTATTCATAAATAAAATTCATGTAATCATCACAGAATACACCAAGAGTGTTTATGTATGGTTAAACAACGACATTATGAAATAAAATATCTTCGACTAAAAAATTAAAAATGATTCTTACAAATATAAACCAAAGGCAGTGGTGCATCCAGGATGTCTTATACGTTTATACTATCGAATTAGAAGTGCTTTTTTGGCCTTTGTAGGCCTTTTGCTTTATTTTTAATCTCCTAGGGATATTTGTTTTGCTTCTGGCGGTGGAGTTACATATTTTAATCTTATATCTACCTAATATGTTTATAAATGTTTATCCTACATATAAAAGTTTTGATGGCCTTAACGCCATCGCACACATATTTGGTACACTACTAATGTCACATTTCAGCATTTTTTGTGTTGACATGCGCGTGTGACAATCAGTATTTCGGTGTTACATTTTAGATATTTTTGTGTCATTTTATAAATAAATTTGGTATATTTATGATTGTTTTTTGTTACAAATTTATTTTTTTTGGGACATTTTACGTGTAACATATTAGATTATATGTCTTTAGAAATTAGAACTTCTAAATATGTAAAGCCTCCTCATGAGGATGCTAAAATAGTTACAATTGGACAAAAAAAAACAACCGGGGAAGACCAAAAAGTGCTTGTTGTTGATTAATTAAGTACCTACTTGGACCACAAGTCCTGGTAGTACCGCTATTTTTAAAAGTACTGATTCTTAAGTACAAGTACTTCCAAAAAGTACTTACGTATTTCTCAAGTACTTTCTGGCAGTTTACGACGCGAAAATGTACATTTCGATTTTTGAACACCCTTTGTGTGGTAGACTAAAACAGATTTGTTTAAAATTTATTTCCTAGTAAGGCAAAAACTTTTCTATCTTTTAGATTTTTATAAAAACTATACCTCAATCGCCATTTGGGGCGTTATTTTTGTGACACAGTATATACTGAACGCATAATATATTAGGAGTAGTTTATTAGATGTGCTTATATAGGTTTCACTATTATACACTGTTAATTAATTTTGAAATAGTTTTGTTTTACCATTAATATAACGACAAGAGCGAGACTACTGCACATCTACTATAAACATATCTGCCTAACTTCTATATCAGTGGTGGGCAAACCGCGGCCCGCGGGTCGCATGCGGCCCTTGATAGTTTTACCTGCGGCCCTTCATGAATTACTATATTAGTAAAAACTTCTATAATATATGTATATATCTTTTTTTATACCCTAATTTTTTTGTCGCTCCCAACTTACACATAATTAATAAGTTGTTATTATAATTAATTTTTTTGTGCGGCCCTTTTAGTCACACTATTTGCGGAAACTGGCCCTCTTCAAAAAAAGTTTGCCCACCGCTGTTCTATATACATGAGACGTACAAGAAAAATATACATGGTTCAAATCAGTAATAAACTATACAAATTTTATTGATTTAGGGTCAAAAATGAAAGAATTGTTCACAATATAATACAATAAATGTTGTAGGATCAGATTTACCTTATAGAGTTTAATTTTTATTTAATAAAACTGTTGTCCGTATTACTACACACACACACAACCTTTTCAACTGTAGCTATTCTATGCACTCCAATGCGGGTTGTGTTTAAAACTTTAGACAAGTTTTAACACGTTGAAAACCACAGTTCCTATCTTATAAAACTTAATATCTTAAAAAGTATCTGTGTTCACTAAAAGTACTTAAGTACTTTGCACTGTACTGCAGTATTTTACAAAGTACCTACTTAAGTAATTTTTGTGGTACTGAAGTACTAATACAAGTAATAAGTACCAGTATTTTCACCGAAGTACTTGAGATTCAAGTCTTAAGTAATTAATTTTAAAATGTACTGCAGTACAAGTCTTAAGTACCGGAAAAGTACTTGAAAAGGTACTGAAGAAAAAAATACTTAAGTAATGCCCAGCTCTGCTTATGAGTACCCCTGATACTTTTGTAGTTTTGGAAGATTAAAACTAATTTTACCTCATATTTTGTATTTTGATTGACGTGTTGCCATTGCCAATTCTCCGTTGCTCATGATGAGCCCTTGATATATATTTTTTCAAATCACCGTTAGAAAAACTAAGAACACTGTCACTTTTATTTCCACCTTTCACATGATTTTTGAGTCTTTTTCTTGCATTGACGTTTTTAAAAGCACCGTGATGTGGTTTTTTATACAACCTACGTAGCTTATTCATGCGTAACGACAGCATTATCCTTATTTTAATGTGTCTTATGATGTATTTTTCGGTTTTCAGTTTATACTTCATCGGGTTGTAATCATTTTTTTGGCACAGTTTAAATTTCACTTGCGAAGCGTTCGTAGATTTAGCCCGCACAAAACCGTTCGACTTGTGTCTGTGGTTTGTGTGAAAATCGAAATATCGTTTGTTGAAAATTTCGTCGTTCCTGTTTTCAAAAGGCTGACTCGAAATGTATATGGGGTTATTATACAAGCTTAGGCTCTCTTCCGAACACTCGTATATCGTATCTTCGTGAAGATTAGTTTTGGCGTTGAGGGTGTTGTATATGGTTAAGTTGTGACCGAGCGAATTTTTCTGTGTTTTGCAAAGCTGTTGGTTGGCTTCGTGGTATTCCGGCATCCCTGCGCTATTGTTTGTTTGTTCGTGCGTCTGTGTGTCATTATCAAATTTGAAGTCGTTGTCGTCCAACAAGTAAGTGCTGGCCGTGTCGTAGTAAACATTTTTTAAATAAGTATTAGCACATTCAAGTTCTGCATTATCGTACAGTTCGTTGATGGTGAATTTGAATTGTGTCGGCTTACTTTTCCGTTTCGGTCCGAACTCTTTCCACAGTTCTTTAAAAACGTTCGAGTCCGCACTTTTGTTCAATAACAGTCTCTCTTTGTACACTTCCGGTAGTTGAATGTCGCCCTGTGACGTAGTTTTGCAGCACGTCTCGGGGAAATGTTCCCTGTAATTTTCAAAAATAGCCGATTGGAGCCCCGTGAGCGTGGGAGGTTTTGCGAATGTTTTTTCTGTGATATGAAAGTTTTGCACGTTCTTTTGTTTGATTGGAGCGCTGTCAGCCTCGTCAGGTTCGGACACTATTTCTATTTTATCTAAATCGTCTATGTAACTTTCGGTTTTGATTGTATCGCGTTTCGAGCCGTTTTTGGAAACATATTCCAGTTCACTAATAACAGATAATAAATCTTCAATATTATCGATCGAAACCGAACTATCATCATCATCCACTTGAGCAATATTCTGGAACGCGTTAGCTTCCGTTTCTGCATTTTTATGATTGTTCTCCATCCCTAGATGTAATAAATGCGACCTATTATGCATCCAACCTTTGCTTATCGTCCACTGCGTCATCCATTCCGGCTTGCTGATCTTCGAACTCAACTTCTGTTTAACTTTTTTACATTTCACTTTTTGGCTCGTCACTGGCTGCCCTTTGTCGTTGATTTTTTTGTTGAAATTTTTGTTTGGCGACCACGAACCTCGCTCTATTAAAACGCATAAACAGAGGCACTTGAAAATCCTAACAAAAATATTCATATTTGTTGTATTGGTAGGTTAGTTTGTTTCATTTTTGTATTGCACGGTAATGTTGCGGATAGGAAATTTAAAACACAACTGACAAGTTAGTGGCATCGATCTATGATATAATTAAAGGTCGAAACGGAAACTCTTTGTGCTGGTAGTTTATTTGTGTTGATGCATGTCCACTCATGTATGTAGCTGTGTGTGTGATACGACGAAATATACCTAAAATAGCTGCGTATATTACTGTCATTCGATATGAATATTCATTAATGATAGTGTAACAGAATCTGTCGAAGAAGTAGTCCTGTATTTATGAAGGGAATATAACAAATCTTGTTTCAGGTATAACGCAGCACATAACATAATTAAATTATAAAATAGTTACTTAATCATATTTTATACAGTGTGTCCAAAAGGCATGGAATATGCTATATATCTCAGTAAATATCCATTTTAGGGGAAAAAAAATTGAATAAAAGTTGTTTGGTACTTAGTTTTCCTCCATAAGACAAAATTTAATTTTTTTTTAAATAACAAAAGCGCAATGAAAAACAATTAAATTTTTTTAAATTACAAAATGCCCCAATTATGCAAAACTATAGTACCCTTACTTAAGCAACTTTTTGAGAAAAATGCAATTTTTTTTAAATTGATAAGTATTTATCTCTAACAAAAACATCATAAGAACAAAAATTTTTTGACGAAATCTACAGTAAGTGTTTAAACTGTGAACCATTTACAGCTTGGCAGTGATAAACTCGGTTTTTAAACCCGTTTATAACATTATAACATTCCCAACCATTTCAGGTGTAATTTCTCTAATACGATCTTTTAAATTTTCGATATTCTTCGGCCTCTTAGCATAAACTTAATTTTTAAGGTGACCCCATCATTGAAAAGAGAAAAAAATCCTCTATCCAATGAGTATAATATAGGGGTACCTTGCCATTTAAAAAAATTCAATTGTTTTTTATTGCGCTTTTGTCATTCGATAAAAAAATATTTAAATTTTGTCTTATTGTGGAAAACTAAATAGCATATTCCATTACTTTTGGACACGCTGTATAATAATTACAGGAAAAAAATCGAAATATCAAAAAGTAGAGTACAAAACTGTACAAAATACAAAGTATTTGTGGGGTAATTCGGCAACTAAAATAGTTGGCTAGAATTTAAGACAGGTTCCGAAGGTAAATTTTAAGATTAATTCATCTGTAAAATCAGAAAAACTGTTTTACGCTACAAATGAAATTTGAAATTTCGCGTTTTAAATATTGGCCAAAACTTTAGTTTTAAAGTGAATTTTTTATTTTCTATATGAAAAACATAATTCTAGCTCTCAGGATATACAGGGTGTTTCACTTTTCCATGTGGCACTATTGCCATCTCTGTAAATAAAAAAATTACAAGGTTGGTTACCTACGTTAAAAGTTAGCTATTTGGGAGTGTATTTTAAATTGGTGGAAGCGCTACACCTGGCGATGTTCTTCGTAAAATTCTTAGTCAAAAATCTTAGTACAAAAATGTTGTACCATGCTTCCTATGGCCTCAGGAACCATTTAAAAAAAAATTGGCAACATTGTATCCATTGATTTGCGTTTGGACATTTTTTTATCAGCAATTTTTACCTTAGGTATTAACAATTTTTGTTCGAACTGAAAGCCTTCAGTTCGTAAACATAGCTGCAATCTTTTATGTATCGTCTAGAAATAATTACGAGAAAAACAGAGATGACAGCAAATGACAATGTTGCCATATGTATTATTTTCATTCGAATCAGTGATTCACATATTTTCAACACCAATTTTTGAAAGGAAAAACACAATATCTAGAAAAAAATATTATTCAAAATTTATTTTTATTCCAAATCGCAGCTTATTCATTAAAAAATATTAAATAATAACGCTTATTAAAGGACTGAATGTCAAAACTTTGAGGACCTCTTGCAAACACAGCAAGCATGGTACAACATTTTTGTATTAAGATTTTCGACTTAGAATTTTACGTGAGCGCTTCCGCCAATTTATACACACCCTGTATAAAAGAGGAAGCAATTTTTAAGATGATATAATTTATGTTTTAATTAGGGGTGCCATGTCATAGATAAATTAAATTTTATGTTTTTTAATCGGCTTTGCATATTATAAAATCCGATTTTTTACGAAAAGAATTCTCTAAGGCAGTGGTTCTTAACCATGGGTGCATGTACCCCCTTGAACGCGAGAAGTTTCTTCGGGGGTGCGAGACGGAGTTCTTGGGTCATATTATTTTTAATATTTAAATCATTATTAAATATATGACATTCCCATTTACCTATCATCTAACACAAAATTTTATCAATTTTCGACAACTGCCACTAAAGTGAAGTAGTTCCCATCTAACATGCAGATAATGTCGACAGCTAAAAAGATTGAAAATCACTGTCCGAAAGAATCCACCAATACCAATAACCTATTTGTTAGTAAGAGACTGCTACTAATAGTTAAAAATTATTTTAAAGACTTATTAAAGAAATTTGTTTTTTTTTCTAAAAAAAAAAAAGTTACAGACATTTCTCGTGAAACCGGAAATAATTGGAAATATTTATCAAATTCTACTTAAAAACGAAAACGCTCTAAAAATAACTTAGCATTTTGATCAAACTTTTGTTTATTTAAATTTTTGCATTTTAATTCTATAAAAAGAACCTTTAAGTGTAGCACTTATCTAAATGTATTGAATAAATAAACTCAATTTCTAGAAAATTCTCAAGATTTAAAACAAATAATTAATTACTCAATAAGGAAATATTTTCATAACCTAATTTATGTAAGTCAGTTGATTCATAAAGCAAGCTATGACATACTTATTAATTTCATGAACATGATTTCGTATTCACTATAAAAGAATTTCTAAAACTACTTATAGATTTACACGTTTAATTCACTGATACATTGAGGTCAGCACTTCGTTTCATTGATTGACAAAGTCACTTAAAATTTGTAGTTTATGCAAAAACTTTTACACGTAATTATTACATTATTTTAACCATTTGCATCGTAAATGTTTAAATATACGAGCGGAACTGTACGCCACATCGTATTTTATTTCTGATAATCAAATTATTGTAATACCATCCTAAAACTTTCTAAAGAAAAATCTGTTTAATACCGTTTTAGTTCAATATAAAATCTAAAAATAAAATTATGAACATTATTGTGTTTTATATTATAATTAAGATTGCGATTGTTTAATTCACGTCTTAAGAGATTAATAAATATGATTAATTTCATAATTTCATAATTATAAGCTATTAAATTGATAGAGTATTTTTAGATCCTGCTAATATTGGTACAGCACAAAGCACAACTATCTGTGACGTGACTCAGGTCGATAAAGGGGAGTACTGGCGCCATATTTTTGATGAAATTTCAGTATAGCAGTATAACAAGACTTTTTTTATGCTTTTAACAGCGATACTATTCATGTTGTGTGAATGTATGCATCAAGCCTACTTATCACTTATAATAACTCAAGGTTGTATCCGGGGCCATCGTTATAATAGCGGGCCGACTCCTTACTGCAAAATGCGAGAAAAGTGCTGGGGATAAAGGCCGACCGTTCATTATCTGCTTATTTTTGCTCGTCCTTAATACGAGATATTAAAAAAAAACACAGTGAGGTAGGTACATAAATTTGCTAAAAAGCAAAAACTTTTTACGGCACCATTGTTTGCTCTTTTTTTTTCTAATTTTTGTTTTATACGCTCCCACAAGATATCCAACTTTTTCGTGAATATTATGTGCTACAAATTAAATTTTGGCTCAAAAATTATTTAAGGGTTATAAAAATTAAAGAAAATAGTGCAATTGTATCACCAAAATTGCTTCCTCTTTCCAAAAATGTAAAAATATACAAGGTGTTCCATTTAAAATAACAAAATCTGGGTCATTTCCGGCGAAACCGGAAGTGAAACAATTGTGTGCATGTACTTAAAAAATCCGTTTTTTTTTGCATCCCGTTATCACCGCGAATATTTTAAGTGGTGATAGAGGATCTTTTTCTAAGAAAAAAATTCAAGTACAATTTTTTTCTAAAATCAAATGCTAAGCAGTTATCAACACTTACTTGATTTTTTTACACTTCTGCATTTAAAAGACACTGTCGCCGAAAATATTAATTTTATCGTAAAATACCTTAAAGCTTTTTAATAGAGCAAGAAATTCTCTACAAAATGAATTAAAATTATTTTTTGTCTACAGGCAATGGTTTAAAAGTTATAAGGCAGTTTGTACAAAAAAATGGGAAAAATTTTAAAACTTTAATTGTTTTTTAGACTTTGCAACCGCTGTATCTTTAAAACGAAAGGTCGTACAAAAAAACCGACGGCCCATTCTGGATAGCAAATTTTATGGGCTACAACTTTGGTCAAGTGAAATTTTTGGAAAATCAAACCGATTTTCCGGAAAAGCTAAAAATAAGGAACAGAGTGTAAAAAAAATGTCGAGAAATTATGTTTTGTATTTAAAATAATGCTTTTAAAGAGAGTGCGATTATGAACTGAAAATGATGGAGATCATTTTGAACATTTATTGAAGTAATTTTGTGGTTACATATTAATTTTATTGCCTCCAGATAGATTTGCATTGTTTTGCATTTTATCGTTTTTTTCCCACCTTTTTCACTTTTAAAAACATATGTTTAGTTTTATTGAACAACATATTTACCGAAGTTGTAGTCCGTTAAATGCCTTATCCGCAATAGACATCCGTTTTGCTCTACGACGTTTCGTTAAAAGATGCGGCGTTTTTATAAATTTAAATAACTTATTTACATGCAATTTTACAATTTTTTGTTAAATTTGTTCGTTAGCTCCTTAAAAAATAAGGGGTGGTTTTCTGAATAATTTCAAACTTCATAAAAAGCTTTAAAACTGATGAGATACATAATTTTATGAATGGTGCCGATGCTATGGCATTTTTAAATACAACATATTATAATTTCCCGTTTTTTTTTTTTTTGAAAACGATAAAATGCAAAACAATGCAAATCCATCTTAACTCAATAAAATTTACATGTAACCACAAAATTACGTCAATAAGTGTTCAAAATGACTTCCATCATTTATCATTTTCAATTACGTAATCGTTCTCTGTTTAAAAGCATTTTTAAATACAAAACAATATTTGTAGGAAATTTTGTTTTTGCACTCTGTTCCTTATTGTTAGCTTTCCCGGAAAATTGGTTTGATTTTCCAAAAATTTCACTTAACCAAAGTTGTAGCCCATAAAATTTGCTATCCGAAATGGACCGTCGGTTTTTTTGTACAACCTTTCGTTTTAAAGATACAGCGGTTGCAAAGTCTAAGAAACAATTAAAGTTTTAAAATTTTTCCCATTTCTTTGTACAAACTGCCTTATAACTTTTAAACCATTGCCTGTAGACAAAAAATAATTATAATTAATTTTGTAGAGAATTTCTTGTTCTATTAAAAAGCTAAAAGGTATTTTACGATAAAATTGATATTTTCGGCGACAGAGCCTTTTAAATGCAGAAGTGTAAAAAATCAAGTAAGTGTTGATAACTGCTTAGCATTTGATTTTAGAAAAAAATTGTACTTGAAATTTTTTCTTAGAAAAAGGTCCTCTATCACCACTTAAAATATTCGCGGTGATAACGGGAACACCCTGTATATGTCTAAAATTTCATTAATCTAAAATCAAAACTAAAGAATAAAAGGGGTGTACCATACTTTGTTTACACCCGGTATATCTTCAGAAATGAAAATTTGCTTACTGGTGCATTTTGCTTTGTAATTTTTGCAAATAAGTAACTAATTAGTGCTTTAATACCTTTGCTAAGCTTCGGACAATCATACATTTTTTTGTAAATAGGGTCAATCTATTTCAAACTTAAAACTTGAACCGTTAATAGCAAGTATCAGAATATATTAAATGACTTTAACTAGACGTCAGTTTGTTAAGATGCTATTATTAAGATCTTGATTAATGAAGATGCTGCTACTGACGTTTCTATTAAATATTTATAATATAACTGTTAAAATCACTGTTAATCTATAATGGGAGAAAAATTAATTTAATCAATAAAAATGAAGACGTTGACTTGTGTGTTGCTTAATTTTAATTTAATTGATCATTTAGTAACGTATTTAACTTCAGTTTCTCAGAGATTGTATCTGATCGACCTTGAACGATATTATCATCAGAATAATCCTCGCTAACGGAATAATACGGTTTTTATGGTTCTGGATGTGATATCTATGTAAATTGATGTCATTTAAATCTTGTAAAATAGTGTAATGGGTTCTTAGAGCAACAGCTGGATTTATTAGTGTCTGCAAACAACAGTTACCACTTTTTTGCACTATAAGATGAAACAATTAGATAATTATTACTTAATCATAAATTAAGCCATACTACAAGAAAGCAGTAAAGTTTAAGAGAGAGATTGCAATGGAAACTGTCTATTTGATTGTTATAACAAAAGCGTAGGAGATGGTTTTGGGATTATGGATTATTTTATAATGTCCAAAAAGGACTTAAATAACTTTTTAATACAACTCTATTAAATGTAAATTATCAAGGATTTAAAATAGTAATAACAATTATAGGATTCCCCTCACCTTTCTATAGAGTTCTTCAGTAGGTACTAATCACTCCTGCAACTTCTTTGTATTATGCGATCGAGCTTTGGTCTTTATTACTAAATAGTTATTTAAAAAAATATGTATTGTCAAATGTCTTATTGGATTTTACATACAGTGCTGCGCAGAAGAATGGACACAAACAAATATCTAGAACTGTATGAAACATATTAACAATAAAATTTGGTATCTGAACACTATCGTCTTCCGAATTCGATGGGAATATTGAGGTTTCATACGATTTTCGGTTCTACCGGAAATTGACTTAAACTTTGCAATTTTAAATGGAACACCCTGTATATTTTTATATCTTTGTTGTTAAAAAATGTATAAGGTAATTCGCTTACTATATGGGTCTAATGTTAACAGTTTTCATAAAAATTCTGAGCGATATTTAAGACCTTTAAAAGAGGCAATAAAAAATCGTTTGAAATTTAAATTGACCATAAATTAATTATCATTGCACTAGTTACATTAAAAAAATATCATACAGGGAGTTTTTTACGCTTGGTCAAACTCGTGAAACTTTAAACATCGATAACTCATTTTTTTTAAATACAACACCCTATATTTTTTTACACCGTCTTATAGAAAATTTAATTGTCTTTCAAAAACATTGAGCCTGTATTATACCCAAAATTGGTATTTTCGGAGATATCTGGATTTTATTGTTAATTATTAGAACAACGTAATATTTTTAAGTAGGCTATGAAGGAAGACAGCGGTAAGATTGAAAAAAAAACAAGAAAATTATAATTTTATCTTTGTCCTACGAGGTTTTGACATTTTTATTATGAAGACGTAATTTTACCATAAGATGTCTTAAATAAACTGTTATAAATAAAAATTATGTAGGTATTAAACATAATTATACATTAAATATAAATATAAAATAGTTTTTGTGATACTACATTTTTTAAATCTTGTTTAATAAATGTTTGCAAATGGTATTTATCAATATTAAATACATAATTAAAGGTCCTTAAAATTATTTATCACACGATGTAATTTGACTTTTTCTTCAGATAACATATTTACTGCAAACATTGTATCAATTAAAGTAGTCTGTGAAAAAAATTCAAGACTAATAATATCACTTTTATTAACTGTCGATGAAAACAAAATGCACAGATAACAAGTAAGGCAATACCTGCCACGTAAATATAAAACAATAACTTAACAAATTTTTTCTGCGTCCGTCCAGAAAATCAGTTGTTTCTTGTTTCCAATCGTTTTTAGGCTGGAAAATACATCTTTACTTGCCTAGGCCAGAAAGTAACTGGTTGCCATGGTAATAACAACTCTTAGGCCGGTAAAGTAACTGGTTGCCATAATAATAACAACTCATGACGGTAAAGTATCTGGTTGCCATGGTGATGAGTTGTTTTGTTGATTTGCGCTGTCAAACAAGCGTTGTTATACCACCCAGCGAGTTTTCACCTGTAGTTTGTTAAGTTATTGTTTAATTATAGATGGTGACGATAGTGATGTTGGTATCAGTGGCGGACTAAGAAAAAATATTGTACGTAACATACCCGTAAAGTGTCTTTACTGGACTCGTATGCTTTCAGGACTCGCCTAAGACTCGTCCAAAAACTGTCTACTCGTCCAGTAAAGTACCACTTTACAGTCTTGTTACGTAAATATTTATTACAATAAAATAGACAATAAATTATGTATTATATTATAAAAAATGTAAAGAGCAATCATTGATGTATTTTAAAGAATAAAGTGATTAAAAAAATCAAATTTCTCAAAATCTATAGAATGTAAATTGAAATCGAATAAGATATTTAAAAAGAGTTTTTGCCCATTTAAATATTTTGTAATAACGACCATAGTTCCGTATTTTAATAAAAAGAAGTTATAGAACTGGACAGTTCTTACTGGGACACCCTGTATACGGAGTTGTAGGTATTTATTAAAACTTGTACTCATGTTTAAAATAAACCAGAAATATATGTTTTTAAAGTAAGTGGTTTTCAAACACTTTTATATTTCTTTAATAAAATAATGAAAAATAATCTTAAAACACAATGGAGACTAATTAAGTCATAACATATTTTATTTTATGCTCCGTTGAAACACTCACCGTAGCCACATTTTTTAATGCCATTAATAAAACCTTGTAGTAGTTAAAAGCAGTTTTTATTTTTTAAGTAGTTTGCATAGACTAATTACGTATACGTATAACAACAGCAATATGCTTGAGAGAAAGTTTGAGACGGATATTTAAAGATGAAAAATATTAATAAAAATCTCACGGCAGAGAGCAGTCGTAAGAAATATGTCAGTGTGTTAAATAGTAATTTATTATCTTCAATCATACACTTCATATGCAGGTTATTAAACTTTTTATTGTTGTACTAAATTACCATTACGAAGACTCATTTGGTTCGGTAGGTGCGATTTGGAAATCGCTTAAAGCGAAATTTCAATGTCTACATGTAACATTCTTCCTGTTTCCGTTGGATATGCTGACATTAAAATTAATTTAATAAAAGCCACCATGACTAATTACGTATTCACAACAATAATATGCAAAAAAACTCCCAAGTTTATTATCTTACGTTTATGTTTGGTATAAGTGGTAATGAACATAGATCGTTCCTGATTATTTAAAGTAATTTTGCGTCACAATCCACAAAGTTTAATTTGTTTTTTATTTTTAAGGCCATCGTTCACTGCTTTTAATGTTTTTTTTTTGCGTTTAAAATGTGGACTATTAAAGCCCATACGTTAAATAGAAATTGCTAATTGAATGCCAACTGAAATAAAATAATACAAATGTGATCTCTTTAACATTGCTATAAAAGATTTTTTAAATTTCCTAATGTGAGTAGGCTGTTAACATTTAGTAGCATGTAATTTAAACGACATCAGGATCAATGTATTTTTATTGTCGACAAGATGATTTACCCGGCGTTGCACAGGTGAGTACAATTATTCTCTTTTATCAATCAAAGACTGCGAGCGCGGCCGAGACTCTTGTCTTTTCGTTAGTAGCAGATTTACTAATTACTTTTTTAACTTGAATAAGCCTAATAATTCCAAATCATACACATATGACATACTCTGATCAATCATCTTTGCATTTTCTTATAATTCCTTAAAAAAATAACTATTTATTGCTTAAAACTTGAATAATAACTCAAATTTATTTTCTTTCGTCTTGTTTCAATTAAAAATGTACTAATACAAATAATACTTCATGTACATTTATTACTAATTGTATACAAAACAATCTTTACTTGTGAAATACACCGCGCCGTATCGTGTTATGGCCAGGTATTTGTCGACGTAAGATCGAATCCCGTCCAAGTAATTATTTTTATTTTATTTTTTTTAATATGTGCTTGTACTTAAAGTTTGACGTTAGATCTGCAAGGTCCTAAATAGTAACTGTGCAAAATTGGTCCCGATCGGTCAACGGACCTAGGATTCTATAGCGAACAAACAAACAAACACACAAACAAGCTCTTTTATATACAGGGTGTGTATAAATTGGCGGAAGCGCTACACGTGACGATGTTCTTCGTAAAATTCTAAGTCGAAAATCTTGATACAAAAATGTTGTACCATGCTTTCTATGGCCTCAGGAACCATTTAAAGAAAAAAAAATTGGCAACATTGCATACATTGACTTGCGTTTGGACATTTTTTTATCAGCAATTTTTACTTAGGTATTTATAATTTTTGTTCGAACTGAAAGCCTTCAGTTCGTAAACATAGCTGCAAACTTTTGGGTATCGTAAAACACAAACTAGAAATAATTACGAGAAAAACAGAGATGACAGGTAATGACAATGTTACCATATGTATTATTTTCATTCAAATCAGTGATTTACATATTTTCAACACCAATTTTTGAAAGGAAGAACACAATATCTAGGAAAAAATACTATTCTAAATTTATTTTTATTCCAAATTGCAGCTTTTTCATTTGCAAGTATTAAATAATAACGCTTATTAAAGGACTAAATGTCAAAACTTTGAAGACCTCTTGCAGACACAGCAAACATGGTACAACATTTTCGTATTAAGATTTTCGACTTAAAATTTTACGAAGAACATCGCCACGTGTAGCGCTTCCGCCAATTTTTACGCACCCTGTATATTGTCGATTATTTGCTCGTGGATTATCAACTTGTTCATGTAAAAAGTTATTGAGGTAGGTAAACAAAAGTACAAAATAATTTTTTCACCAGCTATATGCAAATTACATAGCGTTAGTCTGATATGTTTACTTAAAAAACAAATTTAGAGAATCCTCTATGACAGTCTTCGCCGTCTTGTTTGTACTTTCTTTGATGCTAATGATTACGAAATTATTTCATTTTTATTCAAGTTTAGTGTAGGAGTGGTTTTACCTGGGCAAATAGTTTTAAAGAAAACGGTACTGTTATCTATCTAGGATTTTTAGATTTATTAACGTCACTTTTTGATAAATAGAACAGGTTACATCTATTTTCAACTTTTATATTGAACAATCATCTGTGAATTAATTTTAGGGCTTTAAATGCTTTGATTATAGCCACTAAAAACGGTATTAAAATTAATTTGTTCTTTAAAATATCTAGTTTTTTACGATACTTCTTAACAAGGAACTTAGTACGTATTAGGGCTTCGAATTAACTGTTTTTAAAGTATCTTATATTGGGTCAACTGCGACTTTAAGACAACAGCAGATAATTATAATTTATGTGAAGTTTAATTACATAATTGTTGAGTCAATATTTTTACTAGTTATTAATAGTATATTAAGACGCATATTACGCACGATTGGAAAAGTTGCGCACGGAGCGGCGAGTGCGTATTTCCACGAGTGCGTAATTGCTTTACAACTCGTGTTTTGTAGCATACTTTTTCAACGATCACATAGTGCATACGATTTTAACGGCTTTTTGGGTAATATACCCATGTACTCGTAATTACTTCGTTTCATATTTTGTCTAACTATTGTACAGTGGAAGATAAATACATCGTGTTAATAGTAACTCAAGGGCTACAAATTGGGGCAAAGTTGCGTTTGCGTTATTATAAATGTAATTCATTTACTTTCCTTTAGAAATAACCAATTTCGAAACCTTTAAATCCGATGAAAGTAACCCAAATTTTTTTTTCGGACCCTTGTTGACATAATAAAATTCAATTTATGAAAGTCATGGCACAATTAATAAAAAAATTAATTTTTGTCCAAAAAGTATTTGAGGTTATAAAAATTAACTAAAATAGTGCAGTTGGATTCAAATTGCTTTCTCTCTCCAAATATTTAAAAATATACCATTTGAAATAACAAAGTTGGAGTCTTTTCCGGCGAAACCAGAAGTGAAACAAAAGTGCACATAATTATGTTCAGAAAATCAGGATTTTTACACATATCACATGTTTAAAATATCGATTGTCTATAATCAAAACTAAAGAAAAAAAAGAGGGTGGGCCTGATTTCAATTATACCCGATATATGTACATACAGGGTGAGGCATCACTTATGGCACCTCCATTTATTTTGTTATTGGAAAGAATTATCAAAAAACGTTTCAAATAAAACTTGTTTGATACAGTATTTCCCAAAATATTGTCATGTCAAATTTTTGTTATCTTTTTTTTTTAGGAGTTACGGCACCAATTTGTTTTGTTTTAATGGCACCATACATCTTTTTTTATACAATTTGAAAGACATTTTCTTTCTCTTTTCAACGCACTAAAACTTTTATACCCTTTTATGACAAAATTTTTAAGAAAATCGCAAAAGGACAATTTTGTTTTAAAAGCGTACGGTATTAATTATTTTATATTAGTTGGCTTTGAAAATTATACAAAACGGTAAAAAATTTATTACAGTACTTTTGTGTTTACCATTGTAACCTAATTAACTTTTTTTTTTCTTTTACAATTAACATTGCAGTCATTATTTCAATATATATTTTTTAAATGAGTATAAATTTTATATCACTACTCATAAGGTACTATTTATCTTACACATGTTGTGTTATCTCTTCTTTAATCATTATAATTACCAGCTTGATAAAGTGGGGTATCTAAAGACCTCTACTCACCTACCAATTTGTCGGTACAACCGACCGACCATTCACATAAATTGTTTAATGTGTAGTCTGTCACCCGACCAACCCGACAGTTGGACAATTTGGAATGGTCGGGTGGCCAGACCATCCAACAAGCTAACCGCCCCACCACATTCCTCTAGATAAGGACTATTAAACCGAAATTTTAACGCTATTTATAAATTTGTTATCCAAAAAATTGCATCAGAGCCAAGATAATAAAAAAAGTTATGACGTTTATGCTGTGTTGGTTGGACTGGTCTGGAGGTGTGTAGACAACACCCAACACGGAGTTCCCGACGGTCGGGTCCGACAAGTTGGATAATGAGTAGAGGCCTTAAAACGTATACCCGTAAAAAATTAATATCGCGTTTGTATTCTACAATGGTTGCATTTGGATCAATATAATTCGGGTTACTTTTTTAGACACAAAATTACTGTGCAAGTCAGATGATATAATTTTTTACGTTTTGTAATTGAGAACGTATATTTTTTGTCGTTTACATGAGCTTAACGATCTGCTCTAAATGTACCAATTATGTTTTTCTTCTGGCTTAGAACGACCGCGTATTAGAGAATAGGCAGGTGCGTCTATGGTAGGTTAAACATAACACGAAATACAGCTCGGAGCAAAGTTGGACCTAGATCTTGACAGAGAAACTGCAAAGAAAGTGCAGATATTTGCCGACGGCTCTCGCTTGATAACATTTGACTCATTAACAGTAAGTTTAATAGTAAAAAAAACTAATATATAGTTGGTTTGACATATTCGTTGCGGTCGATAAATGTCTCCGTTGCTAACTAGTTGAAGTTTAAGAATTCTGCACGTAAGTAATAATAATGATCTGTAACTAGTTGCATATAATTCTGCTTACCTGTAAATTTTGAAACGACGATTAATGTATGCCGAATTTGCTTGCTACAAATTATACAGGGTGTCCAAGATAACATTTCCAGCATGAGGATCTCGCTTATTATAAGAGATACAGGCTTGTTTAAATTTAGATGAATTATTCCTTTAGTATGAGAGCAGCCACAATCAATTTTTAAGTACAAAATTTTTCGTACTTCAGATGTTATAGCAAAAGATATGAAAATGTTGAATTTCTTTTTCCTCTCGTAACTTTGTCATCTTAATCATTAGACCAATTTTATAAGTACTTTCTTGAGGTACCTTTTAATGTAGAATTTAACTGTTATTTTGGACTTTTTTTTATCACTTACCATTTTTGAGATATTACCCCTAATTTCATTTTTGCTTATGGGTTATGAAATGGGCTATGGAACAGTTAAATGTGCTTTTTTTTTTAATGAGATATTACTTGCTATACCTACCTATTTTTATAAATAAGTCACAAAATCAAGTAAAATAGTTTTTTACCAATCACTTATCAAGCTATCTATAAAAAAAAAGAAACAGAAACAACTAATTAAATTTACAATGTGTCTGCGGTAACATTTATTGCAATTTTATAGTATACCGGGTGTAAATGAAGTGTGGTACACCCCCTTTTTTTTTCTTTAGTTTTGATTTTAAATAGATGAAAAGTTAGACATATGTTTTGTGCAAAAACCTGGCTTTTTAAGCCGTTGCACACATTTGTTCCACTTCCGGTTTCGCCGGAAATGACCCCAACTTTGTTATTTTAAATGGAACACCCTGTATATTTTTACATTTTTGGAAAGAGGAAGCGATTTTGGATACAAATGCACTATTTTGGTTAATTTTTATAACCTCAAAATTTTTTTAAAACAAAATTTAGTTTTTTATTAAGGGTGCCGTGGACCTGCACAAATTGATTTTTATTATGTCAACAATTGTCCAAAAAAGGTTTTTGTAAATTTTAAATGACATTTAGGTTACTTTAATCGGCTTTGAAGGTTGCGGAATCGGTTTTTCGACAAAAAGTCAACTTTTTTAAATGGAACCATGCTGGTACTGGCGGTTATTTAAATGGAGCATCTTCTAACGAATCCATCGATACCAATAACTTGTATTTTTATTAAGAGTTTGCTTCAAAAACTTCAAATTGTTGTGAAAATTTATTAAGAGATCCTGTTAATCGCAGTACACTGTGCATAACTACAACAAAACAAATGATCGTTGTTTTATGTTTAACTACTATAGTCATTTAATTAAAAAGTCTGAAAATCTTGGTAATCATTTTTACATAATTAGATTACTGCAATTAAGAGGATCTCCTAATAAATTTTCACAATAATTTGAAATTTTTGAAGTAGACTCTTAATAAAAATACAAGTTATTGGTATCGATGGACGCGTTAGAAGATGTTTGATTTAAATAACCGCTAGTACCAGGATGGTTCCATTTAAAAACATTGACTTTTTGTCGAAAAACCGATTCCGCAACCTTCAAAGCCGATTAAAGTAACTTAAATGTCATTTAAAATTTACAAAAACGTTTTTTGGACAATTGTTGACATAATAAAAATCAATTTGTGCAGGTCACGGCACCTTTTACAAAAAACTAAATTTTGTTTTAAAAAAATTTTGAGGTTATAAAAATTAACCAAAATAGTGCATTTGTATCCAAAATCGCTTTCTCTTTCCAAAAATGTAAAAATATACAGGGTGTTCCATTTAAAATAACAAAGTTGGGGACATTTCCGGCGAAACCGGAAGTGGAACAAATGTATGCAACGGCTCAAAAAGCCCGGTTTTTTGCACATATCATATGTTTAAAATTTCATTTATCTAAAATCAAAACTAAAGAAAAAAAAGGGGTGTACCACACTTACACCCGGTAAGTATATGTGCAAATTTGTTATACATATAATCAGGGGCACATTTACAAGCAATGAAAAATTTGACATGTAAGGTGTTACATTCTTTACCATAGAAACAGCGTAAAAACAGAAAATTCTAATTATTTATTGTTTTCTTGGGATTTTTGGTTCTCGAAGAAACCATATTCTTTTAAAATTATTTCAAAATTTCTGTAATTACGCGCATTCGTTGCCTTCTCTCTGAGCATATTCTCTCAGCTTTTACACAGTTTTTATGGCAAAGAATGTGGCATCTCAACATGTCAAATTTTTCGTTATTTTTAAATATAGCTAACATACGAGTATTAATAATAACAATACTACAAAGACTATCGAATTACACAACAATACTATAAAATTCTAATAAATGATAACGCAGACAATTTTGATACTGTCATTTGACATTTAGTTAGTTGTTTTCGTTGTTTAATTTCATTAGTAGCTTAATTTACTGTGGTGTTACGGCAGAAGTTGATATGTCACTTTTGTTCTTACATTATATGTAGACATAGGTAATACCTAATAAGTAACATATCATATTTTTCCCATCCGACTTTTTACAGATTAAAACATATCAATATTTGTCAGTACCATTCCGACATCAAATTGTTCCAACTTATAAAAACCCCTTTTAAAAAGACATATCAACTGAAAACAAAACAAAAATGAAAATTTTGGACTTATCAGCTTCTGCCATAACGCCACAATAAATGATTGGTAAAATAAAATTTTTCTTATTTTGTGACTTATTTATAAAAAAGATATAGAAACGGTTGAATTCCCAAAAATGTGCAGTTTTTTGAGACAAACTCAGAATCGTTTTCAAAAATATTCTATCATTTCCGATTTTCGAGTTATTAAAGAAAAACAGTTTTTTTGTTACATTTATGTGTCATATTGTTTTAAATATCGGATAAGTTGATGAAGGTTATATTTTTATGTACATTTTGATAGTACTAAAAAAAAAAAATTTACGCTCGCCGTTTAAAAGTTGACACAAACTTACCTTTTTTTAAATGGGAGCAGAAGTTGGCTATGATCTATTTAAATTCCTTATTTTTTTCCCTTTCCAAATATATTAGGGTTGATGTATTTATTTTCAGTAATACGCAAGTTACAAAGGTTTTTTAATTATTTTAAAGATGAGAAACAAAAAGTAGGCTGTGAAAACAAAAAAAAAACAAGAAAAATCGGAGATTATAGAATATATTTGAGAACTGTTCTGAGTGTGTCTCAAAAAACTGCACATTTTTGGTAATTTAACCTATTCTCTATCTTGACTATTAAGCGAGACACCCATGTAATGCCATCGAATTTGGACCACCCTGTACCTTCAGAAAGTACTAATAAAATTAATCTAATGGCTAACAGACGAGAGCTACGAAAGAAAAAAGAAGTTTACAATTGCATATTTTTTGCTATAACATCTGAAGTAAGAGGAATTTTGTACATTTAAAAATTGATTGTAGCCCTCTAATACTTATGAATAATTCATCTAATTTAAGCAAACCTGTATCTCTAATAATAAGAGCGATCCTTTGTAAATACAACATACAAGGTATTTAATGTTACTTTGACAATTAATATTGTATGTTCCCAGTTTTATAAAACAAATTCTATATTAATGTTCTTTATATTTATGCAATACTTTTTGGTTAAATCTTATGTTTTAGCTACATTTTGATATACTTGATTTTTGTCGTCTAACAATTTAAATTAACACACTATCGTTTATTTTTTAATAGTTATTTACTTTTTTACTATTTAATTAATGAGATTTTTTTGTGAAACATAATAATTTTTTATTGTTTAATAAAAAAACATCCGAGAATGAAATTTTCTCGTTGATATAGACTACAATTTAATTACCTTTAAAACACTATAACTCGTGTCTTAAACGAATAAAATTAACAAATAAACTATAATTAATTAACTCGTGTTTAAATTGTTGTACGCTTACCGCACTGTGCTAATTCTGATTGCGCTAATTTGAGTGAAAATTGTTGCATAGCGTTTAAAAGATATTCGGCTGGTAAACATTCAGTTCATATTCAATTTTTAAATCTTCCATATTATCTGGTAACATTTTGTATACCTTTCTTTTCAAATAAGCCCGCAAAAATCAAATGGGGTTAAATCTGGCGACTGTGGGGGAAACTCAATAACCCGTTTTTGTTAAATTCAATCTATTTGAAATTATTTTATGACGAAAATTTGTAACATCCCATCCAAAATAAGGTGGTCCCATTTTGCTGAATAGGTACGAAGTATTACTTATGTTCTGGAAAATTGCTTGCATGGCGGGTATAATTTCATTTCCTAAAAGTTCTAAGTATAGTACGCCATACAGCATTTGATATTTCGTCAATAAAACAGGCCAATTTTTTTTTTTTTTTTAAATGCCACATATGATGTTTATTTATCCAGTGACGTTATTTAATATCGATAATTCCACTCCTGTCATTAATGTCAATGCAAATGCATGCGATTAATCACGTTTGCTAGCGGATAAATAGGAACCTAACTATCGGGTGATCGAAAATGATTGATGCCAAGGGTGTTAGGAACTTTGTTCAAACGGATGGTAACCCATAGCGGAAAACCAGTAGCGTAAAAAAAAAAGTTTGTATTGACAGAACGGGTAATAATATTCTCCAATTAAATACGACAGCTACAGTTTTTACTGACAAAAAGATGTGCAAAGCGTTTTGTTTAAGAGAATTAGCTCCAAAAAAAAAAAACAATTTAGTGAGGCTACCTTAAATCAGTTCCTTTATTAACATGCATACATATGTAAATATTGGTCACACACGAAATGACAGAACAACCTGAACGCACAGAAAACGAAAAACTGACAAGTGATTATTACGAAAAGATGCAAATTATAGCGAAAAGCTACTAACCACACACGAAATGACAGGTCAACCTGAATGTCACAGAAAACGTCAATAATACTACGCCACTGATATCCTAGTTTTACACTGAGATACCAACTAAAACTTGGTTATTTTATTTTCAGTCTGAAGTTAGCGGGCATCAGTCATTGTTGATCACCCGATATTTGCAGTCGAATAAATTTCTGTTTACCTTCACCATAGCAACGCAATGACATTTTAGAAAATATCAGAGGTTAAGTTTTCTACAAATGGTTTAAACGTCACACTTCGGTCGTGGAATTATCGCTACAAATACCATTCGAGGTTAAAATTTTAGCAGGCCAAATTTTTATTTGTAACACTCGTTGTTGCTTTTCAATTTAAACTCGAATAAATTGACATTTGACAAATCAACTCGCGCTGTGTCAATTTATTCTCGTTAATTGTTACTAAGCAACAACTCGTGTCAAACAAAAATTTGTCCGGCAAATTTTAACCTCTTATGGTATTACCCCCGAAAATTTTGACCGGCCTAGGGCGGTAAAGACGTATTTTCCAGCTGTAACAACTGATCTTCTGGCATTTGCGTATGCAGAATATAGTTATTTATCCAACAAGACCGGAAAGTGGTAATTTACCTGATGAATAGGAAGTTCTGGGATGAACCGTGGCTAGTACTGGAAGCATACGAGTTCAGGAAAAACACTTTCCGCCACTGACACCTAAATCACTATCTTCGCCATCGATAACGAAAAAATAACTTAACAAACTACAGCTGAAAATTCGCTTGGTGGTATATCGACGCTTGTTTGAGAGCGCAAATTAGCAAAACAAATCATCACCATGGCAACCAGTTACTTTCCGGCCTAGGTCGGCAAAGACAACTTATCACCATGGCAACCAAGTACTTTCTGGCCTAGGCCAGTAAATATCTTTTTTCCAATCTAAAAAATGATCGGGAACAACTGATTTTCTGGACGGACGCAGCAAAAAATCATTTTCAGAAAAATTATTATTTCAAAACAACAACTGTTTTAGAGAGATATTTTGAAGTCGTATAGATAATTTAATTTGCATTGTGGTTTAATATCTTATGATGTTATGCAAAAATACAATTTTTTTATGGTTGAAACGAAAAAAAAAATTGGCAAAGTGTTCAAAAATTAGGTTGCTATTTAAAAAAATTAACGATTGCAAGCAAGTTATACATACAGGGTGTAGACGACTTTTAAAATTATACCATTGAAATTGCTATGTTACGTGATCCAAGTCTACACCCTGTATACGGTCATCAAAAAAATAAGTATATCAAAATACCTATAGCTAAAAATTGACCATTTTTTTAATGTAATTTCGAATGTTCATAAAATTTATATTAACGCCGTTAAATCAGTGTAACCAGATTTTCGGCTCACCCTGTATTGTGAAGAAATTTATGTACATAGTTCTGTGTTTTTTTTTAAGTAATAAAGTAACTTAAAAATTGTGCAGTTTGCAAAAACATATTGTTACTAAAAACCAAAAATTTTTTGAGGATGATCGCGTACATAGTATTGGTTTTTTGTTAAGGTTAATGGCTGTCACTTTCCGTTTTTTAAGCATATAGAATTTCATGTATCTATTTCCACGAATAAACATTGTTGTAAATATTTTACGATGTGTTTGTTATTGTTTAAAACAATTTTTTAAAGCTGCGGATTAATGTGAGATAACTTGGTAGAATAGTTATTACGGCAATAAATAAATTGTTAATTATTGTCGTAAATAAGATAGAGTACGAATACTTTTACACAATCGAGTTTGTTTTCACTTAATTGTCCTATTTATTTGTTATTTATTAAGAATTCTAATCGCATACCTCGCGGTGGATAACTTACACTTATTTATTTGTTTTGAGAGAAAATAAAATCTAGATCTCTCAATAATTAACCTTAATAATTTAATATAAAATTATCATATTTATGTTTAACGAACCAAGGCGATCGAATGCCGACCAAGACTTTCTTTAATTTTTTAGATTTTAAACGTTAATGGTCATACCTGCTGTTGTTAAGGGAAAACTTGCTCAGCTTTCATACGGGAATACCAACTTAACAAGGTATTTGCGTTTTTTCATTTACGGTATTTGAAAATAAAATTGTACTATTAGAAATTTCTGTGCTTCGGTTAGTCGCTATTTTTAATGTTGACAATGTTCGCATTATGCATGCTGCGGTATATTAATCTAACGCAGTGTGTAGTACACTTTGCAGTTTATTCGTTGTAGGATTTCTGTATAGGCTGAGTATCCACTATTTTCTTTTTCTCGATATTATAAAAGCGAAGAGCTTTTATTTTCGCCTAGGGCCCACGACGATCTCAATCCAGCACTGGTTGTACGCAACAAATGCATCAGAAGAAAAGTGAAGAAAACCACAAGATAATTATTCAGGGTCTTTAAATTACTAGTTAATAAAACAATTCTTAGTGCTATGCTATTTGTTGTACAGGGTTGGCAAATTTCTATGCTTTCATAAGGAAATCTCGGTAACTGTAAGGGTTATACAAAAACGGACCCCGCTTCCTTGATCTCTTTTTTTGAGAAAAAGTTAATGGTGAAAACTAAAATTGGTTACCGTCTTTTGTTTTCGAACAATCGCCGATAACTCGATTTTTCGACTTTTCGTTTTATGAACATATCTCACTTGTTTATAAAAATAAACAAAAATAATTTTAACGTTCTACAGGCACTTTTTTGATAAGAATGCAGTGGCGTAGACAATTTAAAAAAAAAATCGAAATTCGAGTTGCGACATAAAGTTGTATTTTTTAAAATAGAGCCCATAGTTGGCTGTGGCATGTATGATATGTAAGAACGTTTTATTCAAAGTAATAATTCTGAAGCTGCAAGTGAAACATATTTTAATCGTTACCCAAAAAGATGACGACTTAATAGATCTATTTTTGGAATAAAACAAATTGTTATTTTGGGGACACATTAAAAATAATTTATATAAAGATAGTAATAATAATATGAATAAACTAAGAGAAAATTTTATTTAATTAAATTAAGCTTAGAGGTACTACTGTGAACTGTGAATGTTATTGGACTATCGGAACGTTTGAGAAAGGATGTGCGTCGAAAAAAACTGGCGAGTGGGCCAATAGTTTTGTATTGCTTCACGATAACGCCTCTTGTCATCACTTCTTATCCGACAGTTTTTTTTTTTATACAGGGTGTTTGAAATTCGAGTTTAAGCATGGGGATCTCGCTTATTATAATAGCTAGAGTATAGGTTTAAATTTGGCAAAGTTGCTAAATTCGATGCTTATTGATAATCCAAAGAGAAATTGGAAATATCTCAAACGGTATCCGAGAAAATTAGGAAAAACTGGAGAGTCCATTTGTGAAAATCGTTTATAACTCCTTTGGAGGTTGAAATATTTTAAATGTGTAAAAAGTTACTTGGGCAACTTTTTAAGCCGAATCGGATGGTGGTCACAAATTTTTCCTAGGCCGATTCGTTTTTGTTTTAGACAACGATTTAATGAAAAACTTGTATGATTATTTTAAGTTTTAACATTGTACATACATTTAATATACTGTAAGGTTCACCTACGCCAAATTTTCTAATTGTTGTTAAATAAATAAAAAAGTTTTAGCACATAAACTGAATAACCACAAAAAAACAATGCGCAGTTACCAAACATGCCTCACATGTGCAAGTCACTATGACATTGTTTACGACACATACTGTAGACAGGATATAATGGGACTGCTTAACCGCTATTTTGATGTAAACAAACTTCAAGTACGGGGTAACAGATGGCCAAAATCTCTGTTGTCCCACTATATACCATGTCCCAGTATATACCATCTTCCCCTACATATATTGGCTCATTTTACAAACGGTAATTTAATTAACTGCTATAAATGTGATATGAATTGTTGTTTATTGTATTGCATGATATAAAAATACCTTTTTGTAGTTCTGTCAGCACAGCGAAAGTTCCCAGTTCCCATGATCTTGACTCATTTTGTGAAACAAAAGTGCGAGTTTAATGTAAATTGGATGAGAATGGCATAATTAAACTTTATCAAACGTCTTTTGTATAAATTAACACCAGAAATACTAAAGAAAGTGAGAATTGTCATAATAGCAGTTGTGAAAGGAAAACTTTATTTGATATGTGTATATTTTCAACAAAATTAAGTTGCAAGATATTAAGGTGTGGTTCCAGTTTTTACTAGTTGCATATTTCTTTTATTTGCCTTCAAATAAGTTATTTTTACATCATTAAACTCTTAGATATCGGATAGATTAATCTTTCGTACTTAACATGTGGACGCTTAAGTTTTTTTTTTTGTAAACAGTAATACAACATATAAAATTGACTAATTTTATGCATATAATCATAAAAATACAAAGTAAAGCTCATTTCATCCGATACTTGCTTTTGGTGAATACCGGGTGTAACTGAAATCAGGCTTACCCCCTTTTTTTTACTTTTTTTTTTAGACAAACGAAATTTTAAACATGTGATATGTGCAAAAAAAACGGATTTTCTGAACATGTGCACTTTTGTTTCAATTCCGGTTTCGCAGGAAATGGCCCTAACTTTGATATTTCTCAGGGAACACCCTGTATATCTTTACATTTTCGGAAAGAGGAAGCAATTTTGAATCCAACTGCACTATTTTAGTTAATTTTTATAACCTCAAATAATCTTTAAACAAAAATTTATTTTTTTGTTAAGTGTGCCGTGATCTGCATCAATTGAATGTTATTATGTCAAGAAGTGCCCGAATAGCGTTTTTGTTAATTTTATATGACTTTTGGGTTACTTAAAATAGACTTTAAAGGTTGCGGAATTGTTTTTTTTGACAAAAAGTCAATTTTTTTAAATGGATAGTTACGGTTACTTAAATAATTTTATGGCGAATTTAACAATACCAATACTTGGTATTTTAATTAGGATATATTTCTAAAAATACAAAAAAAATAACTGTTTATTTAAAAAAACTTTGCATCTGTTAATTTCTGTTTTGTTGTTGTTCCTAAAAGTTTTAATTAATTTTTAATTGTTAGTGATCGTCGTGAAAAGAGTCAACACAATAAAAGCATTTGTTTTATTGCTATTTAGCATAATCAACTATGATTATTAGGGTATCTTACCAAAACTTTACAATAATTTCAAATTTAATGCCTGCTCCTAATAAAAATACCAAGTTATTGGCATTGTTGAATTCGTCAAAAAATACTCTATTTAAATAACCGAATGAGCCACTATCGTTCTGTTTAAACAAATTGACGTTTTGTCAAAAAAAAAACAATTTCGCAACCTTTAAATCCAATTAAAGTACCCAAATGTCATTTAAAATTAACAAAAATGTTTTTTGAACAGTTTATAATATAATAAAATTTAATTTATGCAGGTCACGGCACACTTAATAAAAAATTAAATTTTTGTCCAAAAACTATTTGAGGTTATAAAAATTAATTATATAATGCAGTTGTATCCAAAATTGCTTCCTCTTACCAAAAATATAATAATACACAGGGTGTTCCATTTGAAATAACATTAGGGTAATTTCTGGCGAAACCGGAAGTGAAACAATAGTGTACATATGTTCAGAAAATCCGGTTTCTTGCACATATTACATGTTTAAAGTTTCGTTTGTCCAAAATTAAAACTAAAGAAAAAAAGGGGGTATATTGGCTATTCTGTCACATTGTTTCTTTCTTTTTTTTCTCTTAAACTACAAGAGTCATAATATAATCAGTTAAATAGGCAAAAATGTGTAGCGTTTTGAGTTGAATCTATTTTTAGAACTATTTAAAATATGGTTGTGGCTATTTGCACCTACAGTAGGTACGAATACTTGGCTATTTGCACTTACTGTATAGGTATATACCGGTTGGAACTGAGTTCTGGTATACCCTTTTTTCCTTTAGTTTTAATTTTAGATTAATAAACGTTTGGACATATGATATGTGTAAATAAGCGGAATATTTTAACAAATGTACACTAACATCTTACTTCAGGTTTCGCCGGAAATTACCCTAACTTTGTTATTTCAAATAAAACACCCTATATACAGGGTGTTTCTTAAATACTGAGAAAAAATTGTGGAGGCAATTTATTATCGAAAATTAAGGTGGGCTTTTATATAACTCTTTTTCCCTTAGACGTCTCCTTTCATAGTTACACCCCTTAAAGGGGAGCGGTAAAATTAGGTTTTTATTTTATTTCTCAAATTTAAAGATGTGTAGGAGAATGACATTTGGTAGATGTTTTTTATACTTATTAAAAGGTTTCCCATAGTAATATTTTCAATTATGTCCCACCTTTACAAGGGGCTTAAAAGTGCGACCACTGTTGGTCTTTTAATCGGAACTTTTTAAAGGGGTTAACCATTTTATAATTTTAAAAAATTCTTTAAAAACTTTGTTTAATTAGAAACTGTTTTTATTCTTTAAATTGTCTTGCAAAACCTACAGTTTTTGAGTAAAAAATAAATAAGTATACATAAACTATTAAATATTTTAAAATAAAACGATTCATTTTGGTGGTTACCATGGTTTGTTTAAGTTCATATTGAGTAAAATTGACGGGTGTTTTCATGTTATCATCAAATGATGTGGAATTATACGGTTGGGATATATTTTTTCATGAAGACACCTGGCTGCTAATGAATTACCGTCAACAAGACCCTAAACGAAATACATATCGCACATCTTAACATTTGTGTAATTCATTTTAAAGAACAAGAGTTTACAACATGAAAACACCCGTCAATTCCACTCAATAATTGTTTATAATAGTTTAAGTCTTTGAGGCAGCCTTTCCATACAAATAAGTATATGTTATTGGTCAGAAAATACTCTATTTAAATAATCGCGTATACCACTACCATTGCATTCAAAAAATTGACTTTCAGTCAACAAACCGATTCTGCAACCTTCAAAACCGATTAAAGTAACCTAAATGTTAATTAAATTCTACAAAAAATGTTTTTGGATGCTTGTTGACGTAATAAAATTCAATTTATGCAGGCCACGGCAAATAAATATTTGCCCAAAAACTATTTAACGTTATTAAAATTAATCAAAATAGTGCAGTTATATTCAAAATTGCGTCCTCTATACAAAAATGTAAATATATAGGGTGTGACATTTGAAATAACAAAGTCAGGATCATTTCAGGCGAACCCGGAAGTGAAATAGTAGTGTACATTTGTTCAAATATTCCGGTTGTTTACACATATCATATGTATAAAAGTTTATTTATGTAAACTTAAAACTAAATACAAAAAAGTACCACAACTCAGTACCTACCCGGTATATTCCTTTACAGTAGGTGCAAATAGCCAATTATTCGTACCTACTGTAGGTGCAAATAGCCACAACCTTAAAATATTTCGAAAATAATCGAAACAACCCGATTTTTAAATTTATTTTAGATATGTGTTGTTTTTTGCGATAATTCTACGAATGTTTATAGGCGATAATGCCAAAATGGCCAAAATATAGTGAAACATCTTGTAGAAATAATTTTTTTAAAAGGTTTAATTAACTTTTTTTATAAAAAAAATTGCCTTACACGGAACGACGAATTGAAGGTCACAGTGAATACCAAAATTAGAATTTTGAGGAATGTGTTTAATATACTTATATAGGTAGGTTACTGGCTTTTAATCTGAAGTTTGTTGAAATGAACCTGTTAGTAACGGTATATTGGGCAAGATATTTTTTTTAGACTAGCTAGATTAGCTACCGTATTATCGAAATCTTTTTTATAGCTTCAGCCTGTTAACATTGAAATTTACGCACATTTTTCCAAAGATAAGCGTTTGAATCCATTTGTGTTTCAAAATGTTCCAATCCCTCTATATTCCGTTTAACGCGCATATGTTAGTCAGTTCTGTAGTTTTAAAACTAATTTAGTTTTTCACGCGAGACTTCGAGTATATTTGTTTATTTACCGCATCAAAAATTTACTTAAATAGTTAAAAAAAACTAGTTAGCCTAATGAACTAAACACATTTGTGGACTGATGCTCGAATATATTAAATAAAATGTGTCAAATTTTTTTATTATAAGCGCGATTTAGCATACGTGAACAGGTTCTTGTTAAATGCAAATGAGAAAAAAGAACAACTTGTTAGTTCCTGGTTCATTTTTGGTGTTACAGTAAACTCAATTTCGTAAATAAATTTAAAGTTTTATGTGTTCTATTAAGCATAATTAATAAAGTGGTTTAAGTATTATTTGATGAGTTTGTTTCAAAGTGGGGCGTCTTTTTTTTTGTTATTGCAAATAATTGAAGGGTTTGCATTCCAATAGATTTAAAAATATTGGCAAGCACTACTAGACAACTTTTATGTATTTTGTGGTGTTCATTATCTAATAAAAGTCATCAGTGATGGCTGAAGAAAATAAAGAATTTCTAATATCGAAATGGAATTACCCCATTTTCAAAATAAATGAATTTTTGTAAACGTTTATTAAATGGCTAATTTTTCATATAAATCATCCTTATTTTTAGTAATACCAACAAAATATAATACCTACTATTTCACTTAAATATTTTTTCATTTGATGAAAAATAAAAGTAAAACATTAAAAAAAAAAACTGCAATCGTCACTAAACCAATAAGTAGGTACCCAAAAGCAGCTGTGAAGGTCTTTTTTACTGCCTAGGCAGTAAAAAAGTATAATGTGCTACGCTCATTGGTTGAATTTGGAAAATTGAGCGTGCTTTTGTTCAAAGATACATATTTGACATATGAGAATCTGACAGATGAAGTAAAACTTTATGTATTTGCTTGATTTTTCGCTATTTCTTTGACGATTGCCGATAAAATTTAATATGCACCTCGGCAAGTTCCTTTTCATCACTCGTGTGGTTAAACTATTTTAAAGATTCTGCAAAAAAAAATTATTGGGAATTTCAGCAAAATTATACACATATCTTAAAACTGTTCATTACTTTGTATTTATTTTTTGAGTTTTATTTAGGATTTAGCATTTAAAAGTATTCATGGTGAAGAGGAGATATACAGCGTCTGCAATAAATAAAAATGTTTTTTCTACGACCACTAATGTAAATGATTCTTACCGTACAGCCCGCATGCATAAAGAAATGATCAAAGTCTACTGTAGACGTCAGACACTGGGCCGTATGCATAAAAATAAGTGAATACTTATAAGTATTAAGTATAAGTAAAAGTAAATGCGAGATGTGATATGCATAATCTTTTACTAGTACTAGGTAGCAAATGCTGGAAAATCTTAAGTAAATACTACTAGGTTTTACTTAATGATTCAAATATTGTCATGGTTAATCACAAGAAAAGAATAACATTTGTAACAGTCCATGTTAAAATCATAATTTGATTGTTATTATTAAGAATTTTCATAATTTTAGATTCAAAACAATAAACGGTGTCTTTTTAGAATTAACTAGGAGTATTATAAACTTTTAGACCAAAATTTTTTCTCAACTAAGTGCCGCTTAGTAATTGTGCAATGTTTTATCTTTTCCTTATGCCAGCTCGCCTGATGTCATTCTCTTCGTCGTGTTGGCCTTCCTCCTCTTCGACACTAAGATTATAGTTAACTTGATCTTCTTCATCGAATGTGTTATCACCTAGGTGCTTTGCAACGTTATGGAGTATAAAACAACTTACGGTAACTGACGGAATTATTGCAAACTCTGTTTTTTGCATGTATTTTGTTGTAATGCTTTTGGACATCATTATCAGGATTCCTGTATGGTGTCATAATCCACGGAGCGATTCAATATCCCTCGTCGCAATTATGACTGCAATCTTTTCAACTAATCCAGATTTTCGTAACACCCGACTGTCATGAGTAGATACAGCCTGGATTGGTAGCATCAACACTTAAGTAATTCGTTGCTATCACAAGTAGCTTGAACGTTAATAGAAGGCTTGGATTTTTTATTGATATATTCGTCAGCGTGCTCTGGTGGTCTGAGTATTTCGACGTGTGTATAGTCTAAAGCTCCTAAACAACACGGAAAATTAAATTTTGTCTGCCAATCTCTTTTTGCTTTATCTACTTCACCCATATTTTTTGGAAATTTGATCCAGCCTTCCGTGAAAGAGCACCACCTCTGGTTTCGTCCACGTTGCCCAAGAATGTTTCTGCCAAGTACTCGAAGCGACGTTTTTTCTTTACTGAATAGTGCACGATATTGTCGACAATCGTGATTTCGTCGATTTTGAAAGATTTTAAGAGCTTCAACTTGCACGAACAACGCCATGATTAAAACTGATGCTAAAATAAGTACGGTGACAGGCAGACTTGAGATTGTACTAGTATTTACTTAAAGTTTTAAGTAAATACTCCATGTTATGCAAACGGTTTTTAAGTATTTACTGAAAATTAAATAAATACTACTCCTAGTAAATGCTTGAACTTTATATGCATACGGAACCGAGTATTTACTTGCAAAATCAGTAGTAAAAGCTTTTACTTGCTTTTATGCATACAACCCACTGCCTGCATGCATATTAACTGAATTATAACGCACGGTAAGCAAAACGCACACTTGTCTAGAATGTGAAATTAGACTTACGCCAAAATTGACAACGTAATATTAGCCAAAAAGCCGTTAAAATCGTATGTGTCATGTGATCGTAGAAAAAGTATGCTACAAAACACGAGCTGTAAAACAATTACGCACTCGTGTTTCTCACAACTCTTGTTATGTAATATACTATTTTATTATACTTTCCTTAAAAAATTTAAATCTTAATAAAAGTTGGTGCATGGCCTAAAACTAATTTTTCCGACGACCACTATGTAAAGCGAGTAATTTCGCGCGACTTACTACGACTGAAAATGACAAATTGCGCATGACACCGGAAATTGTGTGCAAAGAGCACTTTGTACACAATTTCCGCTACTTTACACACGCTAAACGCGCTGTCAAGTTAACGTCGATTGAGTCAGCAGTCAAATTTAACCTCACAAGTGTCAAGTGTCACCCACGTCAAAATTTTTTTATTTTCACAACTTTTTTGCAGAATTAATGATTATGTCTAACTGGTCGTCGGAAAAGCATAGTGTACAACACGTGCTGAAAGAATATTTCACACTCAACTGTCATATTCGACTTTCAGCACTAGTTGTACAATATACTATTAAGTTAATAAAAATTCATATGAAACTAGATTTTAGCGGTCTTAGAAATATTCGCCATTATTTGTTTTTGGAAGTTACCAAATTTTTTTAAGAAGAAGTGGTTTAGAAATAAAAAATATTACCTAATACGAAATTTGACGTTAACATTCCACTTTTTATTTTTAATGGAATTTTAACATTCAAAAAGTTGCTAAAAAAAAACTTTTTATCAATTATTTCTCGGAAAATTTTATTATTAAGAAAAGTTGGTGCATGGCCCAAAACCAATTTTAGGGAAAAAAAAGATCGATAACACAATAAAGTTTAGCGATTTTAGAAATTCTTGCAAGAGCAAAGTTCCCTTATTTTAAGAGTTACAAAAATATTTCAAAGGGAAACGATATTTTGTATTCACAGTATTTAGTACTACTATTATTTTTGAATTATAAACAATCTTTCCCTACGAACTTTTTTAAAACTCTGATAAAATGGGCATTGGGCACTTTATTTTTTTGTAAAATCGCTAAAATCTAGTGTCATATGAATTTTTACTGAACTTATTTTCATCTTAAAATAGTTTTATGCACCAACTTTTACCAAAAAAGTTTTTTTCGGAGGAATCGATAAAAAAAAACTTTTCCATGTGTTGCAGACTTTAAGAATCACGCTGTATATTATAATAAATCCATCATATCCTTATATTTTTTTGATGGACATGCACCACAAAATAAACATGTTTGAAATGCCGTTAATCATCAGAACTTCCATTGCCAAAACAGTAGGGTTTTGAATTATCTTGACTGTAGATTGTTAACATATTTATACAGGGTGTCCCAGCCAAGACGAATTATTCGATAGCTCTGTTATTAGTGATAATATTAAAAAAAGTTAAATATAAAAGTTGTTTGTTATCATTTACTTCATAACCTAAAATTATTTTCAACTATACACAGTGTTTTGTTTTTGCGCTCTGATACCAAACATTGTTTTTTTATATAGAACACCCTGTATATTTTGCAAATTTTGGATGTAAAATTAAATTATCTTTTAAAAATATTATAGATTGTTTATGTCTAAAATGAACCGTTTTTGAGTTATTAACGGTTTTTAGAAAATTTTGACAGATGCAGACCTTTATAAAAATATTTATGTTTATTAACATAACAACACCAGAGCAATTTACTCTGGTAATTTATTAGACAATAGTGTCATAGTGATTGTTGACTAGTTACATTTTTAAAATAATATACAGGGTGTTCGTTATACTCGGTCCATTTCGCTAAACTTTAAACGCATGTAAGTCATTTCTTTTTAAATGGAACACCCTATATATTTTTAAATTTTCTTGTAGAAAATTTAATTATCTTTCAAAGTTGTTAAGCATGTTTTATGTCTAAATATAATATTTTTGAAGTTATTTCGTTTCTTATGATTATTTTTTAATATTATTACTAATTATTAAGTATATGAACGTCCGTTGTATATAAATTGTAAAGCGAAGAAATAAAAATCTGGTATTACTGGACGGTATATTTTATTCAACGTCTACTAATTCTACGTTTCGCTCCTTATTTTTAGGAGCATCTTCAGGGCTATAATTTTATTAATAACAAACAATTAATTTATAAGTCCAATCTTGGTTTCCGGGTTTGGAACCGCGTCTTCTATATTTAGAAGTAGTTCTAAATATAGAAGACGCGGTTCCAAACCCGGAAAGAAAGATTGTATTATGGATAACGGCCGCGAAAGCCTCAAGAATAAAATAATTTATAAGTCATTCTTAATCTTAATATTTAAAATTATTGTTTTAAAAGGAAATGAAACTAACAGCTATTAAAACTTGAAAATTGATTAGTAATGTAGTTTTTTCAAATTTTAATAGCTGTTAGTTTCATTTCCTTTTAAAACAATAATTTTAAATATTAAGATTAAGAATGACTTATAAATTAATTGTTTGTTTTTAATAAAATTATAGCCCTGAAGATGCTCCTAAAAATAAGGAGCGAAACGTAGGATTAGTAGACGTTGAATAAAATATACCGTCCAGTAATACCAGATTTTTATTTCTTCGCTTTACAATAATTATTACTAATAACAGAGCTATCGCATAATTCGTCTTGGCTGGGACACCCTGTATAAAAAGTTTATAGTAAGTTCTGTTTATTGTTATCATTACCTTAATATTTTTCCAAAAATAGACTTGCCCCACTTTCAAAGTAAACGGCTCATTTATGGAGTTTAATTGTGTAGATTGCGTTTTGATTAAATCGGCTTACAGAATAAAATCCAATTACGAGCTATCACAAAAATATCAAAAATGATTTGAATGTAAATTTCAAGATTATAGGAACTTAAGATAAACAAACAATAAATTACTTATTTTACATATTATTCAAATCGCGATTAAAAAAATTACTTTACGCTATGCAGGTTAATCCGATGTAGCAGATAAAATATTTTTTAAATATTTCCTAATTATAAAGATATTTAAATTATACACTGGCTTTTGTTTTACTTTGTTTACGGTACAAGCACACACATACCTACGTAACTGAACAAATTGATAGTTATTATTATGATAGATCAGGTGAAGATAATTGCTACGTTCATTGGTTTGAGTTGCGCAACTTCATTTGAGTTTAAACATGAAATTTTTATTTAAGTGCCATGTTATTAAATAGAATTAATCCAACGCTTGGGGCAAGAAGTCCTTTGCGTTACTGTATGTGTATAGCGTGTGGTAGACTCGATATTTAGGTTTTTTTATTTATACCAACTTCAAATATTACAGTAATGTTGAATAGGAATTGCATTGCCGGCTTTATCGGTAAAGTTTTTTTATCGGTATAACCGATAAGTAATAACTACTGATAATACCGGTAAAATGAGGAGAGCTACATCTTTTGAAAAAAATCTGAATTAGTGGGCTATTTTTAACGTACAAGGTTAGATACAGGGACCCGAACCGCAAAGAATAACGGTAAGTTCGGGTTACCGGTTCGATAAATTTAATTTTTCTGTTTACGTTTCAAATCACCGATTTTTATTTTATAATGATTCGGTAAAAGGTTCGGCGGCAACGGTTCAGTTCCGGTTCCGTTTCAATGCAAAATATGATGACGATGCATATTTATAAATTGAACTGTCTGATATTTTCCATTTTTGGTAAAATGCTATCAAAATTACAAAGTTAAAAAGTTACATTGTCATTTAAAAAAAATTGGTCCGAACCGTTGTGTGAACCGGTTGAAGCGGTTTGAACCGGTTCAAACCAGTCGGTTCGGTTCGATTTTGCGGTTTTGTGATTTTTTAAATGAAAGGTTAAGTTCCGGTTCACGGTTGACGAAAAAAGCACCGGTTCGTTCCGGTTTTTGTTCCACTTTCGGTTCGGTTCAGGTCCCTGGTTAGGTTAGGTTAGGTTAAATAAATAAAATGAAACAAGGGGCTGCTAATGCCCCTACGCCAGAGGTTCTCAATCCGTGGTCCGCGGAACACTGGTACTCCGTGAAGCCGCTTCAAGTGTTCCGCGAAAAAATCAAATAATTAAAAATGTTTACAAAATGAAAATAAATACAATGTAAAATAATTTTTGTTTGGTATTGTAATCAGCAAAAGCGAAAACAATCAATCCAAATATAATAAAAAATCACTGATTCTTGCACCGAGAAGTACTTGTCATAAAGACAATGCCTAAGAAACTAAACGAAGTATTGGATCAAGTAGTTTCCATGGTTAATTTTATTAAAAAGCCGAATTTTCAAACAACTTTGTTCATCCATAGACGCAGACTACGAATGTTTACTTATTCATACAGAAAAGTGAGGTGGTTGTAGCGTGGAAAGGTTTTAAATCGTGTGTTGCAATTAAGAAATGAATACCGTTTTTTTTTTTTTCGAGTTAGAAAATCACGAAACTTTTGGAAAATATCTGAAAAATGATAATTGGTGCAATAATTTGGCGTATTTGGCTGATATTTTTGGTTACTTTAATACTGTCAATATAAGTATGCAAGGAAACAACGAAAACAGTCTTACATCGACTGACAAATTATGTGCAATGAAAAAAAAAACTTTTACTATGGAAGAGACACGTAAGAGAGAAAAAACACAGAAATGTTCCCCTCTGTGCAGGATGCAAACGAGGCATTTATTTCTTTAATAATCGAACATTTAACAACAACAAAAGAAAAATTTGAAAAAATATTTTTCATTGTTAAACACTGAACAATTCGATTGGATAAGAAATCCGTTTGCTTGTTCCGACTTCTCCAGTTTTACTTTGAACGAAGAAGAAGAACTGACGTGGCTCTCATCAGATCGTGGATTAAAATTGAAGTTCATTGAAAATACTACCTACTGAAAAATTCTTGATCTCTGTTAAAGATGAATACCCAGGTCTAGCAAAAAGAGCTCTAAACACATTATACCTTATTTCCACGTCATATCTTTGCGAAAAAGGATTTTCAACGATCGTTTATATTAAAACAAAGAAACGCGAGAGACTGGGAAATTTAGAAGAGAAGAGGCGAGTGGCTTTATCATTTATTCGTCTCAATATTGCTGAAATTTCCTAAGATCACCAACGCTCATTTTAAATGATTTTTAAATAAATATGTTTGCATCAATTAATATCGGTATATTATAGTTTTATAAAAGTATCACTTTGAAACAGGGTTGGCCAACCCCGCGCCCACAATGCGCCCGCGACACGATTCCGTTTTTTCTCTCTTCAATAATGGAGATATTTTTGCGAGCTATGTCCTTTTCTTTTTCATTGCGCCCACTATTTCAAAAAGGTTGGCCACCCCTGCTTTAAAGCTTTTGTTGTATTGTAAGTGTTCCGCGAAAAAAAGTCAGAGTTTAGTGTTCCCCGACTTTAAAAAGATTGAGAACCAATGCCCTACGCCACTGACATCAATGATATAATTTATTTTGAGTTCCTTATATCAAGTTACCCCCTCTAGGCAAATAAAAATAATTGGCAAAATACAGTAGGTGGTTAATAAAATAAGTTATTTTATAGAGCCCTATATGCATGTTCTCTGTTGGCTCTCAATGAGTTCGCTGCTAGAATCGCTGCCAGTTTCAGCCCGGTGAAATTTTAGTGCGTCACTTTTTGTTTTCAAGTTAGTTGCAGAATTTTGTATTCACATACATGTTAATAACTATTATCACCTTAAAAAAAAGCATCAATTACCAAATAATTGAAATCAACGAATATCAACGTAAGATTTAATTTAACATGATTTTTTGGGTGTCAGGATGAAATTACGAAGAAGAAATTACACGTGGTAGATAAAATTAAGGCAATTTCGGGACAGTTGCCCTAAGGCCAAAAAATCACCTTTCAATAATTTTTGACTTTTTAGTCTCCGAAAAAATGGAAATGCATAGCCAATTCAATTGAGAATAACGCACGACATTCAAAATTTGAATATTACGACCAGTAGTTTACAAAAAAAAAAAAATAAGCAAAACCATGTTTTTGGCCATCTCTCCCGACAGTGCGGGTGAGATGCCCCATATAAATGGGAGTGATGCCCCGGCCTTAAACAATCAATGAAACCAAAAATATTTAATCCAAAATATATTTTTATTGATATGTTACGAATCGTACGCTCGATTGATCACATCAACTTAACACACTCACGATGTCTTTATGTACGACGACGATAACGACGGTAAAGAAGGACGAACGTTTCGATGCTTAGTCTGCTTGTTCGTCTTCTTAAAATATTGAGCTCGACGTCGGCTTTAAATTTTTTTAATGTAATTTATTTACGGAACTAAGAAGTTTGTTTAAGATTACAACTTGACTGGTATTGAATGAGAACTTGTATCGAATTAATGCATGTATTCGAATGAGAACTTGAATTAAAATGTATTTTGCAACTTGACTTACTACCTAACTATTACAAAAATGTCATTCCTTTGCTACGGTTGGTCATCCTAGCTAAGGGATTTGTCCCTGAGCACATGTTGAAAAATTTTGTTTTTCAATTCTTCTCTGAATAGTTCTGAAGACCATTGCCTTCTGGTTTTACAAGATGTTTTCCTCTTATACGTCGTAGGCATCTCTGAACACAGTTTATTTTTCATAAATAATGTCAATACATATAGTCTTTCTAGGATGCTTGGGTTACAGTATTAATTAATAAATTGATTGGTTGTTGCTGTATTGTGTATAAGGAATAGATGTTCCACCGGGGCATCTGTACCTCGATAAAATGGGGCAACTCTCCTTTTAGTACGGGTTAGATGCCCCAGGGGGGAAAAAATATGGAACTTAAAAGATACCGGTGTATTTCATTACAATAATAACCTTAACAATGTATTTGAGAAGCTGGCTAAAAGTATTCCATGAAAAATAATAAATTTCGAATTGCCTGTATATTTAATTTATTACTACATAATAGCGCCATGTTAAAATCGTTGAACTCATCTTTATTTTGTTGAAAACCGCACACCACCCGAAATTTTTGCCAACGGCAGTATGCCTTCCAGATAACAACTGTTACGGAACAGTAATACAGTACAAATTTTGGCATCTGTCATTATGCAAAAATAGAACAACCGAGGCATCTCTCCCAGTAGGGCAACTCTCCCGGAATTACCTTACATAGCAAAAATTACACACGGAATAAATTTCACAACGAAAAAATTACACACATTCAAAATTTCACACTGATATAATTTAAAATTGCCTTCCAAATTTTGAGTTTTTAATTTTAATGATAAAATTTGATGCTACTATTATTTGTAACAATTACAAAAGATAAATATTTAGCCGACTTCCATTTATCCTTTACCTTTCAAAATTTCATAATACTAACATTTGACTCGATTAAAATGTATTGGTGTTTGGTTGTCACATAAAATTAAACAATTCTTTCAAATTCTTAAGGAGATTAAAGAGATTAGTGAGACAGGTATCAAGTTATCGAAAGAAATGAATACAACAGGTCAGCGGCCGGTTTTTGAATATTTTCAGGAATTATTTCATAGCTTATACCGAATGTTTCCACAATATGATACGTGGTCTACACCCAATTTAGTGAAATTGTTAAGTAATTGACAAAAAATGGAATAAAGTCTTCAAGTAAATAGTAATGATTTCTATTTACTTTACTCAAAAAGTCACTAAATTGTTTACTGGCGCAACTACTACTACTAGAGGCAAAGGTGGTAATATGGGCCCTGTTGGTAATATGAGCCCCCTCAATATCACGATAATTACGTCGTGTATTTTGGCAATAGCGACGGAAATCAAGTGGCGTGTGTTGATACTTTCGCTACAACATTGTACAAACGTCAGTGTCTGCTGTCATAGTGGAGGTTAACTGTTTATTGTATTTTCGCCCTGAAGAAAGTTTTCAAGGTAATACTTTGTAGCCATATTTCTGCAACTAGAGCTTTATATTAAACAAGTTGTAAAGATTGTATTAATTCAAATATTTTTTAATGTATGAATAACATTTGTAGATTATAAATTTTTTGTTTTTAGACAAGTTTGCGGTTAATATGAGCCCCAAGGGGCCCATATTATGTAAGGGTCCCATAATACAACCATGTAATTTTTTTTGCAGATGTTCGGTGTTCTTCAACCTGACCAAGACGACGCAATGTGCCTATTTTGCGAAGGTCTTTTTTCAAACTTTTTTCATAATGAATGTACCGGATGTGAGAAAGATAATTACGTTTGTGATTTTTGCAAATAATTTAAAATTGTTTAAAATAAAAGTGATTACTATCTACACTAAACCATTTTTTATTTCTGGAATGCATTTTTATTTGCTTTTACTAAGGGGCTCATATTACCAGCACATTTCTGTTTTCTCAAAAAATACACCATTCTGTAAAAAATATATTATCCTTTGACTTGAAGTCAATATCAGTATTTTTACTGCATAATTAGATCAAAAACATGTCGAAGTATATTTTCTGTAAAATTCAGGCTGAAATAATGTTTTCTCTGAAAGTTTCAACTAATTAACAAAATGGGGGCTCATATTACCACCTTTGCCTCTACTACTAAACGACACTACGTTGCAAGTAGCTAAATTCCTTTACTTGATTTAGTAACATGCATTAGCTACTATACCAATGTAATATCGACATTAGGTTAAAATGTTTAATTCACTCAGTGTGAAATTTATTCCTTGTCTAAGTTTTTCCCCGTGTAATTTGTAATTTCTGCCCTGTGTAATTTCTTGTGTAATGTTTGCTGCGTAATTTCTTTTTTTGTAATTAAATCATGTAACCGATTTTTTGATGCAGGTAAATGATTTAAATGTTTAATGCTAGATCAGAGTTGCATTAGGTTTAATTGAAGTAGAAATAACGTAATTTAAAGCTAATTTTAAAGTATGGGCCTAAGGTACCAAATTTGTAAGGTTTGGAAAATTGCTCGAAAACAATTGCTCGAATAACAATTGCTTGAATACAATTGCTCGAAAAATTGTTCCTTGAATGGAAAGTGTCCCGAAAGCTTAGTTGCTCGAATAACAATTTCCCGAAAAGAAAATTGCTCGAAATAATGAAATAAGTAACTTAAACTGAATAACAATATAGTCAGAATCAGCAGTTATGTAGTATGTACTATTTTTAAATATGTATAGTGTTTATCTCAACAAATTAAAAAACGTTCGTAACTTGTACCACATGAGTTTTAAAAAGTGTCACACTTTTTTTTGTTGGTTCTCACAGCCTACTATACAGGGTTTCCCATTTAACGTGCACAGCATGAGGATCTCGTATACGGTAAGAGATACAAAGTTGGTTAAATGGGTGAGAATGACCTATGATTTAAAAGCAACTATTCCATGAAAAAAAATCTTGAAAAAAAAATTCAGTTTTTGCGCTGATCGTAAAAAAAAACAAAAAAATTACGTTTTCGATTTTTGCTTATAACTTGCTTATTTAAATTCATACCCAAAATATTTTTTGACATTATTAGGACACTTTTTTGCGTAGAATTGAAATTAGTTAATAAATTTTGCCTATTTTCATTTGTTTTTGTTATTTGAACATCAACTTTCTTATTTTAAATACGGGTCGTAGTTGGCTATGACACCATTAAAAAGAGATTTTTTTTCTCGTTTCATTGATGTATGGGTTGTTAGGTTTATTTTTTTAAATAAGCAAGTTATAGCAATATTATTGTATTTGTTACGTTTAATCAAAGTGGCCATTGGAAAACAAAACACAACATCACATAAATAAACTAGCTGTACTTAATTCAACACATAGACACCTAAATAATTTAAGATATTTTTCAGATTACATAATAATTTATGATTTTTCAATAACAATTACTATTGAATCTAAATTATAACATGCGTCCAAAGTGTAGCCCACTCTCCATTGGCAATGCAAATTTGAAATCTGCACTTTGTAGATAACAATGTTTTCCTAAGCATATTACTTTCTGTTTGATGAAATGTTTTTAAAACAGCTAATCATAAAAAGACAGTTAAAACCAATTACAAAATTAAGATTTGCTAGTTTAACAAAAGTTTACCAAATAAAAAGTAATATGCTTAGGAAACCATTGTTATCTACAAAGTGCAGATCTCAAATTTGCATTGCCCATGGAGAGTGGGCTACACTTTGGACGCATGTTATAATTTAGATTCAATAGTAATTATTATTGAAAAATCATAAATTATTATGTAATTTGAAAAATATCTTAGAATATTTAGGTTCCTTTGTGTTTAATTATGTACCTACAGCTAGTTTATTTATGTGATGTTTTATTTCATTTTCCAAAGGCCACTTTGATTAAACTTAACAAATACAACAATATTGCTATAACTTGCTTATTTTTCAAAATAAACCCAAAAAGCCATACATCAATGAAACGAGAAAAAAAATTCTTTTTAACGGCCTCATAGCCAACTACGACCCGTATTTAAAATAAGAAAGTTGATGTTAAAATTAAAATAACAAAAAAAAATAAAGTTAGGCAAAATTTATTAACTGATTTCAATTCTACGCAAAAAGTGTCCTAATAATGTCAAAAACTATTTTGGGTATGATTTTAAATAAGCAAGTTATAAGCAAAAATCGAAAACGTCATTTTTTGGTTTTTTACGAATAGCGCAAAAACTGTAAACTTTTTTGATGATTTTTTCATGGAATATTTGCTCTTAAATCATAGATTATTCCCACCCATTTAACCAATTCTTTATCTCTTACCGTTTACGAGATCCCCATGCCGTTCAAGTTCTGGGACACCCTGTATTATCTAAAAAAAAAAAAACTAAAAAACCTTTGTAACTAGCGCATTATTGAAAATAACTACATCGACCCTTATAGATTTGGAATAAAAAAAACATAAGGAATTTAAATAGGTCATCGCCAACTATAGCATCCATTAAAAAAAAAGTAAGTTTGTGTCATAACTTTTTAAACAAATGTAAACAACTTTTCTTGTACATTTAATTATATTGTATTTATAATATTTATATTACTTTAATAATTTTTTTTCAAGTAACTTATTTTATTATTTCGAGCAATTTTTTTGTCGAGATTTTGTTATTCGAGCAACAAGGCTTACGAGGAACTTTCCATTCCAGGAACAATTTTCTTTCGAGAAATTTGTATGTTTAACATTCTTTATTTTACAAAAATATTGAAAAAACTTCTTAATACATATTTTTGCCAGTTTTAACGCAAACTGTAAAAAAAATGCAATAGTGAATTTTGTATAAAACAAAGGATTTAAAAAAACTAACCTAAGCGGTAAAAATTTATCCAAACCAATCGTACTATTTTCAGTAATATTGATGTGCAACAGTCAGTTTTTATCTTGTAAAAGAACAGTGCTCAATAAAGCGTGTAATTACTAAAAAAGCGTTTGCTTTTAAAAAATAATTGCGCAAATTATTCGATAATATTAATGAGTATTATTAAAAAAAAATATTCACTGACCTTTTAGATGCACCCAGAAGCGATAGACCAAAATATCCGTTTTCTGTTCGACAAAAGTGAAAAAAAAAAACTAATTCAATTCACAGCACCGACACGCGCCATTAACTATTTATAGCAAACCGATTAGAGTTATTGTATTTACTTCCGATACTTTTTTGCGGACTTGAGTGAGAGCACTGGCGGACTTCTTGGTCCGCGGCAGGCCCGACATGAAATGTTCAAGCGTTGCTTCTGCTACTTTTCATTGCGAAGAAAGTGTTGTATCTTGCGGGAGATTTCTACGGGCAAGGTATGGTGGTTTATAGAACGTATATTATACGAAGCCGCCTGACATCCCGCAAGATTTTCTGACCATGCCAATGACATTGGGCTCTTTTGTGGGTCAGACAAGTGGGCCGCGGTGCATCATATCAACATAATGCTTGTGTAATTAGCGAATTTTACGCGCCTTTGAACAGTTGGAAATGTGTGTGTAGAATGCAGCTACATGAATTATTAATTGTTATGATTGCAGTAGTTTGAAATGTGAACATTACTATTCGTTTTATTGTATTAGACACAGAACGTGACAAATTATTGATAATAAAGAACAAGCAGGAGTAGGTACTTCTGTTGATGGCGCAAATATGTCGCTGGGGTGCCCTAACATTAGACACTGAGACATTAACTTAAAAGCTCCTCTGCTTCTTAAAATTTAAAATAGTTTGTTGAGCTGTTTATCGTTAAAAAACAAAGTAGATATTAGACATAATTTGAATTAATTCGGAAGTGTAGTCAGTTTTATTTATAAATATGTATTCCTGTTACGGTGGCAATATTGGAACGGTCGCTTTCTTCACTTTAACGAGTACAAATTGAATGCTCGAAAATATTTATTTTTTTAAAATTTTTGTTTCTATAAAAAAGTGCAATTGCTATGAAACATTTTTTTTCCATAAAAGTAATAATGCTATAAAAATAATTAGTTTGCTGTAAAACTTAAGAAACACTATACACAGTGGCGTACGCAGAACAATATTTCAGTGGAGGATACCTACTGTTTTAATTTGCAAAAATAATACTGACTAATTTCAAACGGGGCATGGTAATAGTGCAATTACAAAATTACCTATGGGTGCCAGACACAAAAGGTGAGTTGTAAGAAAGAGGTGCGGGGGTCCAGTGGGGGCAGCAGCCCCCAAGTAACTTTTTTTTAAATTTTCAAGATCAAACGTACCCAAAAATAGTATTTATAATTATAAGTAAAATATACAAACATAATATATTTTGTATGTATGGAAAAGCAGTCTGTCGCGCAATTTTGAAATGCGGTAATTATAATTTTAGTTCTTTTCGAACTTTCGGGGGAGAATTATCTCCCTAATTCTTCCCTTGCATACGCCACCGACTATACATAATTAGTAAATTCTTTATAAATAATGACATATGTTTTAAAGAATACACAAAAATGAGGGAATATTTTTATTTTTGCTATAAAAAAAAGTCAGGTTAGGTTAGGTTAGTTTAGGTTAGGTAAGTTTACGTTAGGTTAGGTTAGGTTAGGTAAGTTAGGTTAGTTTAGGTTAGGTCAGTTTAGGTTAGATAAGGTCAGGGCAGGTTAAGTTGTGTTAGGTTATGTTATGTTATGTTAGGTCAAGTCAGGTAAGGTAAGGTAAGGTTTTTAAGTATTTTGGTAAATGCCATTTAAAAAAAGTAAAGTTTGGCTTACATCTTAAAAATCAAGTGTGCCATGCTTTTTGCATATTTTTTTCCAATTCTTCGTAAAAATATCTACAGGAATCATTTCACATTTTAATTTTAACGTGGCCATGGAACTATTTGCCGTTAAAAAATCATCTGTTTTTAGTTTTTTTAAATATTTGAAAAAGTAGACGTTGTAGGTCAAATGTCAAAATGGCATTGTCTTGAAATTCTGCCCAACTTTGCTAATTTAACCGACTATGTAACTCTTATGACAAGAAAGTTACGCTTACAACACTTGTAGATTATTCTCACCCTGTATAATAAAATGTTGTTGTATCATCAAATCTTTAAGCCCGTATGGATTTATGGGATACAACTCTGGGGTTGCGCAAAACAAAGCAATGTGGCAACGTAATGGCAATTATTAAAAAAATTCAAAATCAAGAATTATAGTTATCGTGACTGGCCCTTGGTATACAGGGTTCTCGTTTTTCGAGGGCCACTATAGGGATCTCGTAAACGGTAAGAGTTACGACTTCGGTTAAATCAGGGCAAAGTTGTATATTCAGGTGCTTAATAATCTTACGTAAACAGAACTTATCTAGCTTTTTTAGTTTTTTAGAGATGGGGAAAAAAATAAAAAAGTGGATTTTTGTTTTTCGCCCGTAAGTTTTTTATTTGATGTCAAATTTCATTTCTGTGAAAACTTTTTCATGGCCACTTTTTGCAAGGAATCAAATTCCCCAATTATATCTGATTTTAACACCAATTTGTAGAGCATTTTATTGTGAGTTCGACAATGTGCAACACTTGGCACTTTTTTGAAACAATTGTTGTTAAAAATGGCAAAAAAAATATATTGTTTAAAACAAATCCTAATCGGCATGGTAAATAATTGTCTTTGTCCCTTTTTCCTTGGAAGCAGGTGAGTAAACCGTATGAAATTACTATTAAAGGGATTTAATTAAAAAAATCAGTATTAATAAATATGTTAATAATGCATTAACATTGTTCACTTATTAGCAAATATTTTTAGAATATTTTCTTCGTTTAAGTAATAAATTTCTCTAAAATGTGTATTTAATCTCTTATTTGACATACAATTATTTGTAACAAAATTTTCGTAATCAAATAATATAAGTGTTCATAGTTTACAAATAAACGTCCAGAAATCTGTTCACGCTTTTTGCTTATTAGAAGTCATTAACGCTGAAAAAAGGCATAACTCGTTATTTTTTGTTACAAATAATTGTATGCCAAATTAGGATTAAATACACATTTTAGAGAAATTTATTACTTAATCGAAGAAAATATTCTAAAAATATTTGTTAATAAGTGAACAATGTTAATGCATTATTAACATATTTATTAATACCTATTTTTTTAATTAGTAATTTTATGCGGTTTACTTACCTGTTTCCAAGGAAACCATGTCGATTAGGGTTTGTTTTAAATAAAATATTTGTTTTTGCCATTTTTAACAACAATTGTTTCAAAAAAGTCCCAAGTAAATACATTGTTATACATTATCGAATTCAGAAAAAAATTCTCTACAAATTGAAGTTAAAATCAGAAATCAGCGTCCATAAGAAAAAATTGACCTGATGATGGTTATAAAAAAACGAAACGTCGCACGGAAAATATAATTGGGGAATTTGATTCCTTGCAAAAAGTGGCCATGAAAAAGTTTTTACAAAAATGAAATTTGACATCAAATAAAAAAGTTACGGGCAAAAAACAAAAATCCACTTTTTTACTTTTTTCCCTATATCTCAAAAACTAAAAGAGCTAGATAAGTTCTGTTTGCGTCAAATTGTTAAGCACCTGAATATACAACTTTGCCCTAATTTAACCGAAGTCGTAACTCTTACCGTTTACGAGATCCCCATAGTGGCCCTCGAAAAACGAGAACCCTGTATGTATATGCGAAATGATAACCTACACCAGTGGCGTAGACGTGGGTGTCAGGGGGGGTCAGAAGCCCCCATAGGTTCGCAATAAGTCGTTATGGAGCTGGAAAACTGTAAATGCTGTGCTAAAAAAAAAAGATCTTCGGCTGATTTTACCGTTTACTAACCCCCCCATGATGAAACCATCAAACATCTTGCTGCAAAAAAACTTAAAAAGAAAGTAGTGACCTAAAAAATAGGCCCTCACCTCTTTTTCTACCCTTATTAAGCCCTCCCCCCATGGAAGCATCCTGCCTAGGCCGTTGACCTGCACGATGATCTAAATGTCCCTATTGTAATCGAAGAAATCAAGAAGTATACAGTAAAACATGAGGAAAGGTTACACCGCCATCCCAATCCTAAAGCCCTACTATTGCCCTACAGCTTCTGCATAATGTAGACATTAGAAGAAGATTAAAAAGAGTAATAAAACCTTTTGAATTAGTGCAGTGAAATAGCTGTGCAGTGTAAAGCAGAGTAGTGCAAATTATGTGAACAAGTGAATAGTATAAAGAAAACTAAGATGAGCCACTGGGACCACTTAGTACCTATGTAATTTTAGGTTGATAAGATCAAAAATAAACTATTGGTTAGTCAAGTTATGGCTAATTTAAGTACATAATAATAATAAATTTGAATAAATAATAATTGACACATTTAAATTTATCCAAGAGATGGAGTTTGTATCATAACAGTTACTGGGTGTTATTAATCAAATATTGATCAAACTTTCATTGCACTCACAACTCACAACAAACAATCGTAGGAAGGGTGTAGCCGTGCAAGCTGCGTTGTGAAATTTTGTACTTCTTTCGTGTCATCATGAATAAATGTTGGTACGACGAACAACTCACTTTGTTTCAATCCCCATCGCAAAGATCCACTCTTAAGGAATGGTATCAGGACCATCGACACAAATACGAGACGTGCTACCATCAAAGAAAACTTGCTGATAAGGCGATTGCGGAATGTGACAGGATCCGAGATGAAATTAGCGAGAAGACAGACGTTAACAAACGCGAAGTTGATCACAGATTAGAGGCGAGAATCCAAGACATCGAATTTAACAAGAAAGAAATTTTGGGACAACGAAAAGCGGTTCACAAAGAAACAGACCATCTCATAACGTACATTCACCGTATCGAAGATCTGGTAGCGGCTTTGGAGCGGATTATTCAAATTCCTCGACAGTGTGTTATAATCCGGGAAGGAAGAGTCGGTATTGATTTGTGCCACGACAATGTTGAGCGTCAGTTGCTCAAAGAAATTCAGCTAACCGAAGGAGCCCTAGCTCTTCTGCGACGCACGCTGGGACAAGCCAACGAACAGGTTCGACTTTTAAGATCTTCAACGTACTTCCTGGACCGTGATTTGGAAAATAAAGACGACGTCTTGAAGATCGATAACCACAACTTAGGCTTGAAGCAGACAATTCTAGATCTTAGCCGATATCACGGATTCACCCCTATAGATCCATCCAACGTAACTCAAGAGGAATGGGACCAATTCACTCGCTTAAACATCCAACGCGCGGCCAAAGAAGTAAATAACTCCTGTGTGCTGCGTTCGTATGTAGATAATGTGCTTAAAAAAGTCGTGCAGGACTTGAGGAACCAGTACGAAACTTTAAACGAAGTGTTCCGCCACAGAATCGACGAAACTAAAGAAGCCAAAACCAAACTAGAGATTCAACGTTCTGAGATTAATCGACAAGCGAACGAAATGACGCGGAACATAAGCCGATTAGAAAAGGCAATTGCGGATAAAAAACGGTTTATGTCGTTAACGGATATTCGGTGTGGAAATAGGGCGCTGAGGCTGGGAGTGGAATTATGCCGGGATTTTGTTGAAGGTGATCTGGTGCACGAAGTGCGCGATCATAATGAAAATATGACAACCCTTCAACGTACGTTGGCAGAGGCGCAAGCAATTTTGAGATGTCTTCTGACAACGCAGGTCCAACTCGAAGAAGACATTAACGTGAAGATTAATACACTTAAAATTGATGAAGTTGAGTGTATGACGCTTCGTCAGAGTATTGACTACCATGCTTTTTAAATATGCGTGAAACGATAATCTTAAAGAGTGTTGCATTCGGGTAATTACGATGCATATGCAATATGTGTTCACGGAAATCGTTTCACCTAAATATGGGGAAACAAACATTTTTTCGTTTTAAAAGACATATTCAAATAAATTAATCACCAATGGTTTGTAAGAGAGTTAAGATGCCCGTTTTCGAAGAATGCCCTTCAGCAACTTCATTACACTGTCAAGGGAGATACATTTACGAATTCTTCACTTTTTGTGCTTTTGAGATGCAAAATCTTTTCGTGTTAAGCGTTTTTTGTGTGGTGTTAAATGGAAATAAATGTATGAAACCACATAGTATACAGAGTGATTTAGTTTGAGTGTCGTACCCCTATAAGTTTGTTATTTTAAGAGGAAACCGCTATTAAACTTATATTTTTGTAAATCGTAAACAATTCTCTACCGATTGACGATCAAATGTTTTTGCTACGAAAATTTCCTTCACCTGTCAAATTTGCGTTTTCAACCAATCACTAATCTTAAATCTTCTAGAGACTACCAATAGGAGCATTATTACAATTTTACATTCTCTTGTCAGATGTTGATCCTCCTGTCCAATTTGCGTTTTTGACCAATAACAAACTCATATTTCCTAAAAACGACCAATAAACATAATCATACACTGGTAATATCCTTTTCGCAGTTAACAGATTTTCAAGTGTTTATTGGTCGTTTCTAAGAAATCTGAGTTTGTGATTGGTTGAAAATATAATTGTGGAGAGGGAATTTAATATTTTGGTCTTGATAATTTTTTTAAGAATTTCAGCGACCAGTAGCGTTACTTTAATGTGGATTAAACCACACCCCTGACGCACCACTCTGACAGTACTTGTAAAATTTGACATAACATAATTTGACAGGTAGGTTAGTGAAGAAAATTTTCTGAATCTAAAATTTTTGACAAATCTTCACTCATGCAAGTTGAATCAAGAAAAATCACTCGTGCATTAAAAAATAAACGTACCTACACGTAAAATTCTTGAATCAATTAAGTTTAAATTTTTTAAATTATTTTTCACAAAATCGTTGTATTTGGCTAAACTAAACACGATCGTTGTAGTAATTGACATTTTATAACCTGTCTAACTGTGTTTTATTATTCATCGACAGAAAATCTTTATTTTGTGAGCATTAAATTAAAAATGGACCTTCCCTCAATTTGCTTCTGTGAGTGTGTATTTAAGGCGTTTCAATTTAATGCTCATAAAATAATGATTTTCTGTCGATGAATAATAAAACACAATTAGACAAGTTATAAAATGTCAATTATTACAGCGATCGTGTTTTGTTTAGCCAAATACAACAATTTTGTGACAAATGATAAATAACTTTTAAAACTAATTTTTCTCAAAAATTGTAGTACTATGTATACTTATATTTTTAATGAATTTAATTCTTTAACGAAACCAATAAAAAACTTACCATGTAATTTCAAAAAAAAGTTGACAATCGACAGTCTGATATATTTCATCGTAGAAAAACATAAGAACGTCATTCGATGGAGAATTTTTCACGATTCACAGAAATATACGGTTTATAGGGGTTTTCTCTTAGAATAACAAAGTTATAGGTATGCGACAGTCAAACTGGATCACCCTGTGTAGTAGAGAAGCGATTTCCTTTGTATTTGTCATAATCCACGTCAAATGAAGTAAGTCAGGTTGTTTTATGTGACTTATTTAAAGTTCAGTATATTTTAAAACGCTTTTAACGTTTTAGTAGTTTTAAAATCGTTTTACGTGTGTATTTGGGAGTATTTTGTATTGTAATGAGTGCGTTATTTACGTCTCGTGTTAGTTAAAGTCATATTTATTCTTATACAATTTTTTTTGACGTAAGTTAATATTTATAAGCAATATACATAATTTTTATAAGGTGGAAATATTATTGTCTATGTTTAAAACTAAAATATGTGCTGAATAAAGTTACGTACAAATATATTAATTATTAATTTATTGATATTTTTTATTACTGACTAACGCCTTTTAATTTCACCAATGTTCACTGGTTGTTTAGTATTTTATCCGCAGTGTTTTGTCAATAGTAATTACTTTGTCCAGACCCTTACACTAACAAGGGCGCAAGGCCCTCGCTTTGAGTTTTAGGGTTGTAGACTCTCGTGTATAATAAAGTTTATTGGAAAACTCTAAATTTAAGTGCGAGATACATAGAGATTAGAAAAATCAAAACAAAATATAAGTTTATAATCAAACTTAGTCAAAATGTTTTCCTAGTTCGATTTTTTGAAAGATCGTGATTTTTAAGACACGAAGCAGACTTAAACTAGTAGTAGATCATGGTTTAATTAGGAAAAAAAGTATACAGGGTGTTTCAAAATCGAACTTAACTTGCCTATTATAATAGCTAGAGTATAGGTTTTAATTTGGCAAAGTTGCTAAATTCTGTTGTCATTAACCCATATGAACCTACGGTCCTTTTAAAAGGACGTTTTACTTATGTCAAATATTTTCTGTTGGTGTCGGTTGTGGCTACCAACTCATAGATTGCGTGACCGTATTTGTCATAAGAAATGTCTATGTTATGTTCTTTCATAAGCCAATTTTACATTTTGTGATTTTTGTCGACCCAAGCCTTCTTTAATTTAGACTGTTATTTTTTCGGTGAGAACATGAGTGACTATCAGCATTGGAGGTAAGTTTTATCTGATTATTTGATATTATATTTCAATTTCCCTTGTCGTACACTTGTACTAAACACCAAGAAGAACGACTAAAGCAAAATGCAGCAAAAAGTACAATTCGTTTTTTTTAAATGCGCCCCCAACTCTTACAGTCCTTTTAAAAGGACGGTAGGTTTATAGGCTACTGTAGCTTTATTATGGTCGTTCCGTATTTTTTCACTTTTAGTCGATGGAAAAGGCCTCTCACGCTCAATGAACTTCTCGAGGAAGTTGAAAACATAGATGACGTCGCCGATATTCCAGACGTAGTGGTCATTTTTCCGCCCGAAAATGCCAATGATTACATCACAGACGAAGATTCGGGTGAAGAGGACAATGTTGAGCTAAATAACTTACCAGGATCTCAGTTGCGAGGAAATGTTGAAGTTATAATAGATGAAGAACAAGGTGATAAAGATGTGGAAGAAAATTGGAATAGTGAAGATGAGTTGCCGTTGTCTACGCATGTACAAATGAAATTGAAAAAGATTAAAGATTTTCACTTTTCGCTTGACGTTGATCTGCAAGAAGCTTTTCCGAAATGGAATCAAATATATACTACAAGAAATAACCGTTCTTCTGCAGATACATTCAAGTTATTTTTTGATACAGATCTTATGGATGATCTTGTTAGGTTTAGTAACCTATATGCCCAACAAAAAAATCGTTCAGGTGATATTACAACCGATGATATGTTTTGCTTTATTGGTGCTCTAATACTGAGTGGCTATTGCTCTGTTTCTCGAAAGAAAATGTACTGGCAAAATTCCGACGACACTCACAATAGACTTATATCCTCGTCAATTTCAAGAGATCGTTTTCAATATATCATGAGCAATTTTCATTGTGTGGACAATAACAATTTAGCAAAAGACGATCGATTTGCCAAAGTAAGGCCACTGATTTCGTCTTTGAATAACAAGTTTTTAGATCATACTCCTGTTGAAGAAAATCACTCAGTTGATGAAGCCATGGTGCCATATTTTGGACGCCATGGCTGTAAGCAATTTATTAGAGGAAAACCCATAAGATGGGGTTACAAGTTTTGGGTTGGGGCTACTCACCTGGGCTATATAGTCTATTGTGAACCATACCAGGGCTCTTCTACCGATTTGCCAAAAAAATACAAAGACTTGGGTCTAGGTGCATCCGTCGTTTTGCAATACGCAGACATTTTGTCATCGACGGGATTTGACAATTTTCATCTTTATTTCGACAATTTTTTCACATCTTTGTCACTGATGAAAGAACTGACTTCCCGAAAAATCAGGGCTACTGGTACAATAAGGGACAACAGAATCACAAAATGCCCTCTAACAGATTTGAAAGCTTTTAAGAAAAAAGATAGAGGAGCGTTTGAATATGCACTAGTGGATAATGAGTCAGTTTTATGCCGATGGAATGACAATAGTGTCCTAACAATTGTTTCAAATGCTTGCTCCGTGCTTCCTGTCAATAATCCAATTCAGTTTATAGTATTTGTGGAGCCAATCATTTACTTTTTTGTTCACCAAAATCGGACCACAAACAACGGAGTTACAGCTTGCGGCGTTTTTTGTGTGACACCCTGTATATTAATATACAGTGTGTACAAAAAGTAACGTAACGGATCAATATCTTGTCTTGTGATAACTTTACAAGAAAAGTTTTAAACAAAAGTTGTTTGTGATCATTTAGCATGTAACCTTAAATTATTTTTAACTATACCGGGTGATTCAGTTTGACTGTCGCACCCCTATAACTTTGTAGGTATTGAAAATAACCCCAACAACCCTTATATATTTGAAATCAGCTAGAAATTCTCTATTAAGTGATGTGTTTTTGTTACCTCTACGATGACGTATGTCAAATCCGCGATAGGCAACTGTTTTTTTTTAAATTACATAGTATACATTTTTTTGTTGATTCGGATAGAGAATTTAATTCTGAATCCGACCATGTACTCAAAAAGTAGGCGTACATAAGAAAATTTTCGAGAAAAATCAGTTCAAAGTTTATTCAAATTATAGCAAACAGTCTATTTAACATAACAAAAAACGATCAAATCTTAAAAATTATACTATCAATACTATCAATGAAAATGTATTAAAAATTAATTTTTAATAAAAATAAAAATAAATAATAAACGCCGACATAAAAAATTAGATTTTAATGTAATCAAAATGGCCGCCACTGCTGATTTTTCTCGATTTTTTTTTAATGTATGCCTATTTTTTGAGTACATGGTCGGATTCAGAATTAAATTCTCTATCCGAATCAACAAAAAAATTGATACTATGTAATTTTAAAAAAAACAGTTGCCTATCGCGGATTTGACATACGTCATCGTAGAGGTAACAAAAACACATCACTTAATAGAGAATTTCTCGCTGATTTCAAATATATAAGGGTTGTTGGGGTTATTCTCAATACTTACAAAGTTATAGGGGTGCGACAGTCAAACTGAATCACCCGGTATAGTGTTTTGTTATGTTTTGATACGTCACGTTGTTATTTAAATAGAACACCCAGTATATTTTATAATTCTTATATGTTAAATTGAATTCTCTTTCAAAAATATATAGGTTTTATGTATCTAAAATCAGTCATTTCCTCACAAAACAACAACGCGTGTTCTAAACATAAGATAAAACGTTTGAGGTTATGTATTGCAGAAGGAGGAAATTTATTTGAACATCTATTATTTGTTTTCGTTTTTATGAGTTTTTGTTTTTACGTTATTGTTAATACAGTATACCGATCTTTTAAGTTATGTCATACGTTAATTACATGCTTCATACATATTTATTTAAGTTACTGTAAAAAAATGGTCTTTTTGTGGGATATTGTTGTACTAAACAAGTAACCTTCCTATTTAATGAATTAAAAATTCGCAGCATACCACGTTTGTCCTGGTTATTGAAGTTCATTTTTACGAATTTATTACGATGACATAAAAGACTTTGAAAAAGTTTGTTGATTGGTTGTCATGGAAACGACATAAACTACAACGACCGGGCAGCCTGATTTTTATAGTGGTCGTTGTCCAAAACGCAATTTTACAAATTTGACAGTGAATGTAGAAATAAAATACCCTGAGTGATACATCAATAAATTCAGAAAAAAACACTTGAATATGTAAATGTCATTAATCGCCCATAAGAAAAAATAAAGTTAGTTGTCATAAAACAAAAACGAATCGGCCTGGAAAAAATTAATGATCGTCATTCGATTCGGCCTAAAAAGTTGCTTAGGCAGCGTTTTTACCTGTTCCAAATATTTTATACACTAAAGGAGTAGAATACTATTTTAAAAAATCGTATTTTTCGGTTGTACTAATTTGCTCGGATACCATTTGAGGTACAGGGTGGTCCAAATTCGATGGGATTGCATGGGTATCTCGGTTAATATTTAAGATAGAGAAACGGTTAAATTACCAAAAATGTGCAGTTTTTTGAGACAAACTCAGAACCGTTTTCAAAAATATTCTATCATTTACAGTTTTCGAGTTATCGAATAAAAAGTGTTTTTTTGTCATATTAATAATGTGTCATATCTCCGTTATTATTGTAAATATCGAAAATATTTATTAAGAATATTTTTAGATATTTTATGTTTAATTTAATTATACTAAAAAAAAATTTTTACGCTCGCCGTTAAAAAGTTATGACACAAACTTACCTTTTTTTAAATGGGAGTAATAGTTGGCTATGACCTATTTAAATTCCTCATTTTTCTCTCATTCCAAATATATAAGGGTTGATGTATTTATTTTTAACAATACGCAAGTTACGAAGGTTTTTTTTTTTTTGGGGGGGAAATCATAGTAGGCTGTGAAAACAAAAAAAAAACAAGGCGTAAGACTTTATAAAACTAAAAAGTAAAAAACTTTCCTAACTTGCGTATTGTTAATAATAAATACATCAACCCTTATACAGGGTGACTTGTGGGAAACGGACGTTAAATTTATAGCCGCGAGACCTAAATCAGATTTTATTGTAGTTACCGAGATATCCCACAAATACTAACTTCGGTTTTAAACTACCATGTACGTGTTGTCTGTTGTAAAATTACCTGAATAAAACAACAGAATTTTCTAAAATGATTTTCCATAGCGGTACAATCGCCATTACAAATATAATTAGCTGCGACAGTGTAGTTGAAGGCATGTAACGCACATCTCTGTGTTCTACAATTTATACATGACAAGCAATAAATATAAACAAGTTTCTGTGCATTATTCAGTCAATAATGCTAGCCATAAATGTTATGGCGAATATAAAAGTTGTATTTACAATATAATAGATTAGATTAAACTACCGCTAACAGTTTCTATCGGTACATTTAAGATGTTTAGCAGACTTTACTGCATCAATAAAATTGTCCACTTAACTTAAGAATAATAATATTATGTACAAAGAAATTTACAACGTTTTCTAATTTGGAGTATTTTTACTCTTAAAAATGACGTTACAATAGTAAACTGAAAACAGTTAAGTTGTAAAGATAAACAAATATTGCTTACTGCTACCTGAATATTAAGCATATGAAAGTGATCTATAGACGATGGCAGGTACTAATTATAAACAAATGAGTTAACAGCTTCATAGCCAACCACAATATGCTTTCACTAATGTGGGACAATTGTGCGTATATTTCGTACGAAAGAGAGTAAGAAGCTTCTAAACTAGTAGTACGTATTTGTATTATTACTACAGATCGACTAGTGTTCACTCTCATTTGCGGTAAAAATGAAGTGAAAGATGAACGAATCTGGGTAAATAGGACGTTAGGCTTTATGTAGTAAATATGACAGGTGTGAAATAAATATGAGATGTTATGGATGTCGTGCTCTGAGACTGGATCATGTCACGAATCTGTTGTGCTAATATCATATGTACATATACAGGTTCTGTTCTGTTTTGTTCTATTTTGTTCAGATGTGTGTCGATTTTTTATAGTGTAAATAAACAATAATAAATATTATATACAGGGTGTCCCCGTTATCACCGCGAATATTTTAAGTGGTGATAGAGGACCTTTTTCTAAGAAAAAATTTCAAGTAAAATTTTTTCCTAAAATCAAATGCTAAGCTGATATCAACACTTACTTGATTTTTTTACACTTCTGCATTTATATGACTCTGTAGCCGAAAATATCAATTTTATCGTAAAATACCTTTAAGCTTTTTAATATAGCATGAAATTCTCTACAAAATTAGTTTTATTTATTTTTTGTCTACAGGCAATGGTTTGAGAGTTATAAAGCAGTTTGTACAAAAAAATGTAAAAAATTTACAAAATTTAATTGAAGACCTTGGTGCAAGAAGGGGATATGTGCAAAAAAGTAAAAAAATAAGACTTGTACAGAAATGGATTTTAAAATTTGCGCTTTTCATATGGTGCAAATGTGGGATAAAAAGGGCTTAGAAAAATAATTTCTATAAGCCCTACTTATCCCACATTTGCACCATATGAAAAGCGCATATTTTAAAACCCATTTCTGTACAAGTTTTTTTTTTTACATTTTTGCACATATCCCCTTCTTGCACCAAGGTCTTCAATTGTTTCTTAGACTTTGCAACCACTGTATCTTTAAAACGAAAGGTTATACAAAAAAACCGACGGCCCATTCCGGATAGCAAATTTTATGGGCTACAACTTTGGTCAAGTGAAATTTTTTGAAAATCAAAACGATTTTCCGGAAAAGCTGAAAATAAGGAATAGAGTGCAAAAACAAAATTTCCTACATATATTGTTTTGTATTTAAAAATGCTTTTAAAGAGAGTGCGATTACGTGATTGAAAATGATGGAGGTCATTTTGAACACTTATTGAAGTAATTTTGTGGTTACATGTTAATTTTATTGCGTAGTACTTTAATTTTGGGAGGATCAGTCCCAGTCTATTAGCATATAGTTACTAAGAACAACTTTTCTCCATTCTGTCCTATGTTTTGATTTTTCTTTCCAATTTTTAACCCCCGCCCTGCTAAGGTCGTCCATCACTTCCTGCATCCATTTTGATAAGGAAAAGCGCCAAGAAAATAAAAGAAAATAAGAGAGAATGGATAGATAATAAAACGAGAGAAATTGATCAAGAAGGGTCTAAAAAAACACGAAAAAAATTTACAAGAAAATTAAAGAACAAAACAAAACATATAAAGGTAAAACCAATGGAATAAAGAATCGAAATAGGACAGTGTGATTCTGGAAGATAAGGAATACAAACAGGTATGGAAAGTTTACTTTAAAGCAGGGCTCGAAACCGAAAAAAATTTTGGTTAACGGTTAACCGAAATCGAGAACTTTATTTTTATAACGGTTTTTGTTGAAAAACCGGTTTTATTCGTAAAAACCGGTTTAGTGTAAAAAACCGATTAAAATTATAAACCGGTTTAAAAAACCAGTTAAATTAGCCGGTTTTTAAAATTATTTAGATCAGGAATGCAAAGTATGAAAAGATATTATCTATTTAAAATTTTATAATATATGTACAATCAAGCGTTCAGTAATGACTTATGGTAAACTAATCGCATTTAATACAGATTTTGTATATTTCATCGTAATTTTTATTAAAAAAAGATGTAAAAAAATCGGTTTTTTATTATTTTGGTTAAAGGTTACCGTTTTTTGTGCCTTTAAAAATAACGGTTTCGGTTTCGGTTAAAAATCACTTTTTTTGACAAAAAATAACGGTTAAAAAACCGGTTTCATGCCCTGCTTTAAAGAGTTACTAACGGACCCCGACCTAGGCGGAGAAGAATTAATGTAAGAGAAAGGTGAACAAGAAAGGGATACAACAGATGTACCAACAAGAGAAGAGGTAAATGAAGTTATAAATAAAAGTAAGAACGGTAAAGCACCAGGAATGGATGGCATTAATGTAGAACAAATACAATGTGGAAGGAACGAACTGAAAGAAAAAGTATATCTACTAATTAGAAAAATATGGAAAGAAGACGAAATGCCAAAGCAATGGAGAGCGGACAAATAGTAACATTACATAAAAAAGGTGACCAACAAATATGTAAAAATTACCGAAGGATAACCTTACCTAATGTAGCTTATAAAATCTTATCGTCAATAATACAAAGGAGTTTAGCCAAGAAAACCAGAAATATAATTGGACAATACCAATATGGATTTACACAAGGAAAATCAACCATTGATGCAGCTCATACTGTAAAGCAATGGAAAAAACATATGAGCATAAAATAGATCTGGAAATGCTCTTCATAGACTTCGAACAGGCATTTGACTCTATAAAGAGAAAACTCATGTCGGCACTGGAAGAATTAGGTGTATCAGAGAAACTAAGGAAAATAATTGTAATGATAATAAAAAGGACTGCTATTTGTATCAGAATCCAGAAAGGAGTTACGAAAGTATTTAACAAAGGACTAAAAGAAGGAGACTTCTTATCAACCACTCTATTCAACCTGGCAGTGGAGTACGTACTAAGAAAAGTGAATAAAGGTAACCTTCGAATAGATGGACGACAAATCATTGCATATGCGGATGACAGTGATTATAAGCAGGGCTCGAAACCGAAAAAATTTTTGGTTAACGGTTAACCGAAATCGAGAACTTTATTTTTATAACGGTTTTTGTTGAAAAACCGGTTTTATTCGTAAAAAACCGGTTTAGAAAAAACGGGTTAAATTAACCGGTTTTTAAAATTATTTTGATCAGGAATGCAAAGTATGAAATGATATTATTTATTTATAATTTTATAATAAATGTACAATCAAGAGTTCAGTAATGACTTTTGGTAAACTAATCTCATTTACTACAGATTTTGTATTTTTCATCGTAATTTTTATTTAAAAAAAGACGTTAAAAAAACCGGTTTTTTATTATTTTGGTTAAAGGTTACCGTTTTTTTTGCCTTTAAAAATAACGGTTTCGGTTTCGGTTAAAAATCACTTTTTCTGACAAAAAATAACGGTTAACCGGTTTTTTAAACCGGTTTAAAAAACCGGTTTCATGCCCTGATTATAAGTAAAACAAGGACGAAAGAAATAATAGATCAAGGAGAAAAAATGGGATGGAAAGTAAATCAGACAAAAACAAAATGAAATTTGGAAGTAAACAAGTAATAGGAAGAGCCAAAATCGGAAATCTGGAATTCGAGGAAGTGGAAACATTTAAATATTTGAGAGTTATGATATCCAGAATGGGAGAAAGAAAATATGAAATAAAAGAAAAAATTACAAACGCCAATAAAGCTTTCTATGCTAATAAAAAATTACTGAGAGTAAAATGCTCACAGAGATCTAAAATAATCATCTACAATACATCAATTCGGCCTATATTACTGCTATATATACGCTGCTGAAATAATGACCATGACAAAAAAAGAAAATAAGGATCTGAGGATATTCGAAAGGAAAATCATGAGGGCAATACTTGGACCAATTGGAGTAACGGATACGGAATGCAGAATTAGAACAAATGCAGAAATCACGCAAGAATTGAAGGAAGAAGACATAATAACAAAAATAAGGCAGCACAGGGCGAGATGGTTGGGACGTCTTTAGAGCAGATGAGGGCACCCAAATCAAGTCAGAGTTACAATGGGATTTCGGAGGAAAAAGGAGACGTGGCAGACCTAGGTCAAAATGGATAATAAATACTACTATTAATAAATACAATTATGATAAAATGTAATTTTGAAGTAACAGCATTAAAAATTATCTTCGTGTTCAAATTTGTATTCGTCAACATTTTAAAGTATTCCCACATTCTTGGCTTAACAAGATCTTGCTTATTTTAAGAGCTATACAGGGTGTCCCAGTTTACATTTTTAGCATAGGGATCTCGCTTATTATAAGAGATACAGGTTTGCTTAAATTAGATTAATTATTTCTATGAATGAAAGAAGCCACAATCAATTTTTAAAACTACAAAATTCTTCGTACTTCAGATGTTTTAGCAAAAGATAATGTCGATATCCTTTTTTCTATCGTAACTTTTTTATTTTAATCATTAGATCAATTTTATTTGTACTTTCTTGGGGTACTTTTTACTGTAGAATGTACCTGTTATTTTAGAGTTTTTTATCACATACAATTTTTGAGACATGTCAAAATTTTCATTAGTTGTAAATGTGCCCATAATTATAATATGATAACAAATTGGTTACAAAGACTATCGAACTGCACAACAATACTATAAAATTCTAATAAATGATACCGCAGACAAATGACATTTAATTAGTCGATTTTTGTTTTTATTTTCATCGATAGCTTGATGTGATTGATAAAAAACGATTTTCCTTGATTTTGTGACTTATTTATAAAAATAGATAAATCAAGTAACATCTCATTAAAAAGAGAAAAATATAAGACATCCAACTTTTCCATAGCCAACTTCGCGGCCCATAAGAAAAAATAATGTTACAGGTAATATCTCAAAAATTGTAAGTGATAAAAAAAATAAAGTAACAGTAACATTTTACATTTTTATATTTTTTACTACAACATCTGATGTACGAGAAATTTTGTACATTAAAAAATTGATTGTAGCTCCTCTCACACTTGGGAATAATTCATCTAATTTAATCAAACCTGTATCTCTTATAATAAGCGAGATCCCCATGCTGAAAATGTAATCTGGGACACCCTGTACAGTCAGTTCAAGTAGGCAATTAGGGCAGAGTTGCATAATTTTGCGCTGAATAAGAATCTGGAAAAAAAAGTTGCCATGGCTCTCTTAGTTCAGGAAAAATAGAAAATTTGCCCAACATTTTCTGGTAACATGGAAATTTGTTTATAATACGCACCATAACTTTTCAACATTTTATGTTATGAAACTTATCTGCAAAACACTCCTCGTTATACATCGACTTTGTAACTATTAATTTCTTATTTACTACGGTCCATTAAACAAAACAAAATTACTCATTACAAAAGTGTTAACATAAGAAACATATTTTTACAAACCCTGACCTTAAAAGCTTCAAAATAAAGGCTACCGTTTTTTGAAAACCTTCAAATGTGAACAAGGGGGAAAGATTTGGTTGACTACAGAACTAACCCTACCATATTGTCACATCTGTACTTTTTAATATTATTTTCAAAACGCGGCAAGATGAGTGCTTGTCGGTTCGAGCACATTGGAGCGTAATTGAACCTACAATAAACCCCCAAGAGCGCCGGGCGTGCTCAGGATGTAGTTGAAGATTACTTTATTGATGTCATTTGGACTTTCCAACGCTTTGGGCGAAATGTACCGCCCAATTTGTAACGGTCGCGCGGGAAAGCGTCTTCAACGTGGGGGTGGTTTTTGCGAAAACCTGGACATTCAAGATTCGTTGGTCGGACGCCGTGGTCCGAGGGTCAGTTGGACTCCTCTTCCAACGATTCCCGCCTTTCGGGGCTTGGAGGAAATTCGTGACGCGGATCTCGAGACTTACGGTCGAGCTTCTAGCGGTTTTCCGGTTGCGAAGTAAGTTTCTTAGTTGCGTTCGGTTCTAATATTTAGAGTCGCGCCCCGCGTTTGATTTAATTATTTAGAGTAATTGTGTCAGTTTATGTAAAGTGTTTAGTGTTTTTATGTTTTTATATAATAAATATATTTTATGCCAAGCGAGTGTCTCATTTCATTGAGCGAGTGAGTGTGTTAGAGCTTAGCCCCCATAATTCAGCGCCGCCCCTGGGCATTTTGGCCCGATCTCAATAAGAGCCGCGACAATATATTACACAAATCATGCGTTTTGCATTCGTGCGCTGTCTATAAACCCTATTCAGTGAAGTCTTTTTTTCAGATACAAACTAGACGTTCACAAACAAAACTAGTTTGTGTTACTTTTTCCCGTTTGCGTTTAAAAAAAATTATCGACTTCGGTATTTTGTTTTTGGTTTAAATTTTTATTCTCTTTACATACTCGAAAAACCCAAATTAAAAAGAGTCGGGAGTCAGTAGTTTTTCCGACTCCCGACTCCTCAAATAAGCTCCAACTCCTCGACTTCCGACTCCCAACTCCCGACTCCGACTCCACATCCCTGATTAAAATAAGCGAGATCACCATGTTGAGTCTCGAATTTTGGACAACTTTTATAGTTAATTCTACATAGTAAAAGTCGCTTTGTTCTTTATCTAGCACTGATTTATCTACACTATAATTACGGTAGTAATTAACAAAACATCCTTATTAGTCTGGCAGTTCCTTCTTTCTTTTACTTTTAATTTGCAGATGAAATTTAAAAGGTAGTGACGCAACAGCCGTGCCATTATTAATTCAATTTTCCCAACAATACGAATTTTATAATGTTGTTTCGTTTGTCTCGGTTTATTTTTCATACTTTGATAATTTTCGACAATGCGATCGATGTATCTCGGCAGTAATTAGCTTTCTAATTTGATAAAAAGTTATTTAACAAGACGGAACGCGGGACTCGACCAAAATAAATTAGTCTAATTAAAGCGTTCTTTCCTGAAATACGTTAATATATCTTAATATTGGAAGTAATCAGTAGATACAGTGTGTACAAAAAGTAACGGGTCAATAATAATAATAATAATAATCTTTATTTGTTCCGAATATCCCAAAACAGGTGTAGAACTTGTCACAATAATAATTTACGTACATTACAAATAAAATACATAGTTAATAAAAAAGAGAAAAAACACAGAAAAATGATATTTAAATATAACATTTTATAAAGTCAGCATCATTTAAATATTCGCTTACTCCATAGTAAGCTTTAGAAATCAGAACTTTTCTTAATTTCTTCTTCAATTCGCGGGTGAGAAGATTTATTATACTCTCAGGTGATGTGTTAAATTTATTATACAGGGTTCTCGTTTTTCGCGGGCCACTATGGGGATCTCGTAAACGGTAAGAGTTACGACTTCGGTTAATTTGGGGCAAAGTTTTATATTCAGGTGCTTAATAATTTGATGCAAACAGAACTTATTTAGCTCTTTTAGTTTTTGAGATATTGGAAAAAAAGTAAAAAAGTGGATTTTTGTTTTTTGCCCGTAACTTTTTCATTTTTGTAAAAACATTTTTTTAGCCACTTTTTGCAAGGAATCAAATTTCCCAATTATATTTTACGTGCGACGTTTCGTTTTTTTAAAACCATCATCAGGTCAATTTTTTCTTATGGACGCTATATCTGATTTTAACGCCAATTTGTAGAGCATTTTATTCTGAATTCGACAATGTATAACAGTTGGCACTTTTTTGAAACAATTGTTGTTAAAAATGGCAAAAACAAATATTTTATTTAAAACAAATCCTAATCGGCATGGTAAATTATTGTCTTTGTCACTTTTTCCTTGGAAACAGGTAAATAAACGCATGAAATTACTAATTTAAAAAATAGGTATTAATAAATATGTTGGGAATGCATTAACATTGTTCACTTATTAACAAATATTTTTAGAATATTTTCTTCGGTTAAGTAATACATTTCCCTAAAATGTGTATTTAATCCTTATTTGGCATACAATTATTTGTAACAAAAAATAACGAGTTATGCCTTTTATCTGCGTTAATGACTTCTAATAAGCAAAAAGCATAAACAGATTTCTAGACGTTTTTTGTAAACTATGGACACTTATATTATTTGATTACAAACATTTTGTTACAAATAATTGTATGTCAAATAAGGGATTAAATACACATTTTAGAGACATTTATTACTTAACCGAAGAAAATATTCTAAAATTATTTGCTAATAAGTGAACAATGTTAATGCATTCCTCACATATTTATTAATACCGATTTTTTAAATTAAATCCCTTTAATAGTAATTTCATACGGTTTACTCACGTGCTTCCAAGGAAAAAGGGACAAAGACAATTATTTACCATGCCGATTAGGATTTGTTTTAAATAAAATATTTGTTTTTGCCATTTTTAACAACAATTGTTTCAAAAAAGTGCCAAGTGTTATAAATTGTCGAATTCAGAATAAAATACTCTACAAATTGGCGTTAAAATCAGATATAGCGTCCATAAGAAAAAATTGACCTGATGATGGTTTTAAAAAAACGAAACGTCGCACGGAAAATTTAATTGGAGAATTTGATTCCTTGCGAGAAGTGGCCAGAAAATGTTTTTACTAAAATGAAATTCGACATCAAATGAAAAAGTTACGCGCAAAAAACAAAAATCCACTTTTTTACTTTTTTTCCTATATCTCAAAAACTAAAAGAGCTAAATAAGTTCTGTTTGCATCAAATTATTAAGCACCTGAATATACAACTTTGCCCCAATTTAACCGAAGTTGTAACTCTTACCGTTTACGAGATCCCCATAGTGGCCCTCGAAAAACGAGAACCCTGTATATATAGCAATAATTGTGGAGACAACGTTTTTTTGAAGATAGGTATATTTGAAACAATCGGGTTTTAGGTTTTTTTTATGTCGCGTATTGGCTGCATGATTTCTTATATTCTCTTCGAACAGATCTACATTATTTTTTACGAAAAGGATGGCTTCGAGTAAAAGGTTAATATTTCTTTGTCACGAAAAGTGTCTTTACAGTGATCTCGGTAGTTTAGGCCAAATATGTTTCTTATACATCACTTTTGTATAATGAAGAGGCGTTCGGAGTCACTAGCATTACCCCAAAAAATTACAGCATAGCGTAACCTAGATTCAACATATGCATGATATGCAGTTTTGGCCGCGTTTGTACTGACCAATTTTTTTAGGTTTTTTAGTGCGAAAGGATACCGTGACAGGCTTTGTGACAGGCGTTCGATGTGGTATGACGAGTCCAGTCTAGAGTCAATACCTAAACCAGGGATGGCAAATAGGTGGCACGCGTGCCAAACTTGGCACGCGAGAGATTTTCGACGGCACCCTAAAGAATTCTATGAATAATTTTTTTTTTAATTTTAAACTTTTTCGAAAAGTTTTATTTATTTTTAATTAGTATGCTAATTATCTACAACTACATGTTATTTAAATATCAAAAAATTATAAATACGAGAAAATAACAACTGTTCTAATATCCATACAATAATTTGTTCATTACTATATCTTCATATAAAATACCAACTGTAGCGATGCACGGAACTTTTGATTGCATACAGTAGCGTAGCAAGGGGGGGCCGGTCCGCCCCGGGTGGCACTTTTTTTGGGGCAGCACTTTTAGTCTACCCAAATGGGGTAAAAATGAAAATTTCGGGGTAATGAAGGATCAGTAGATATAATAATCAGTTCCCGCACTAGCGCTATTAAATTCATAAAAATTAATTTTTGAAAAAGGAATTCTTACCGAAGTTAGAGAATAAAACGGGCTACTTGACCTTGCTTCACTGAAAACCCGCTCCCTTGTAACGACAGAAATTCCAAGTTTCTAATAAAATTTACGATACGGTACCAGCCATTCAATAAAATTTCAAACAATTCATTTATTTTAGGCATTAAATTCCATGCAGTTTTAAACTCTATTGTAACAGGGACTTTTCACCCTTATTAAAAATAATTTCGTGGGAGTGGGGGCGATCTGATTTTTTAAAAAATCAGAAAAGGTTCTACTGTAAAACTGTTATTTTGGAAGATGATAAAGTATTCTCCATTATCTAACTTGCTTTAAAACACGTTTGAACGTCTAAAATTTAAAAAAAAAAATCGCCTGCGGCGCATTTGTTTTCCCCCCACTTTTTTGTGTCGATCTCTGATTGCATTTGGCAAAAATCAAAAATTAATAACCCTTATTTATAGGGGCGGCAAATTTAGGGACCGCCCCGGGCGGCACAACCTCTAGCTACGCCACTGATTGCATATGTATTTAGTGACACATAAAATCATGACGTTGGCAATACTGAACGAAATAACTGACAGTTGTTTCTGGTAGGTAGGTAGGTAGGGTAGGTTAGGTTAGGTACTGGCACGGGGAAAAATTTGTATTAAATTTTATTTTATTTTGGCACACTGATCAAATCCTATTTGCCATCCCTGACCTAAACCAAGAAATGATATTTTATTAACAACATTTATAGTCGTGGAATTGTTTTTAAGTTTTAAGACGGAGGTTAATTTACTTTGAGAAAATTTTATTACTTGAGTTTTATTGACATTTAAGGTTAGATTGTTTAATGTGAACCAACGTTGGAGTTGGCCTAAGCCTAAGCAGTCAAAGAGTTTTTGTTCAGAATTTTTGGAATCCGAGTCACTAATAATAGCAGATGTGCCATCGGCAAATTGTATAAGGGAAGTTTTGGCAAAATCTGGAAGATCATTTGTGTACAGTATGTATAACAGGGGGCCTAAGATTGATCCTTGCAGGACTCCTTTTTTGATTTTCTTTTTGTTAGAATTTAGAATTTTACCTGACGAGTCTCTTCCGGCAACATATTGGTTTCTTTCCGAAAGATAAGATTTTATAAGGTTATGGGCGGTTCCTCGTATACCATAGTGTTCTAATTTTGTTAACAGTATCTCGTGGTCAACACTATCGAAAGCTTTTGAGAAATCAACACACATGACCATGGTGTGTTCGTCTTTATTTAGGGATTGAAGTACATTTCGGATTGCCATGTAAATAGCGCGGGTAGTTGTTTTGCCTTTCCTGAATCCATTTTGAGCGTTGTTTATTAAGCCAAAGTGTTCTACGTAATTTTCAATTCGGTTGTAGATTATTTTTTCAAATATCTTACAAATGTTTGTGAGGATGGCTATGGGTCTATAGTTTCCTATGTCACTTAAATCCCCTTTTTTGTGAATTGGTTTGATTTTTGCACATTTAAGTTTGTTAGGAAATATGCCATTTTTTAATTAGAGGCTTATAATGTGACTTAGCGGTCCAGATATTAAGTCGGCAGTATATTTTAAGAGGTTTGTTGGGATTTCATCTTCTCCTGTTGATTTTGTGGATTTAAGTGACATTATCGTTTTATAGACTTCCTCGTAAGAAGTGGGACGTAGATAGATAGACATATTATTATGTTTGAAGTGGCTGGTTTCAGAAATGGTCCCATCCGTATTGCCGGGGCACATATTTATAAATAGTTCATTTATGTTGTTTAGTATATCTAATGGGTTATCACCTGTATTTTTAACATTTTTGATGAAATTGTCTTCTTGTTGCCTTTTTCCCATGTAGTTGCCTATTACTTCACATGTCGCTTTGCTTTTGTTTTTTGTCGTTTTAATGTATTTTTCGTCCGCGAGTCGTTTTGCAAGACGAATGGTGCTTTTTAATATTTTTGAATATGTTTTGAAGTATTCCTCGGATATTCGACCTTTTCTGTAATCTAAAGGCGCATCCCCATTATGCCAAGAGTAACGTGGACGTGTTGGTTGGCCTATGCCAGTTGGCAAAATTGTGCCAACTGGCATGCCAAGCGGAACTGTGGACGCAGTGAACTGCGTGCGGTAGCGGAACTGGCTTTGCCAATTGGCATTGCCAGTTGGCATATATCGGCATAATGGGGATGCGCATTAAGTATAGTTGTCGTTTGTTAGAACAGGATGTTTTGACGCCGATAGTGATCCAGTTTCTGTGGTTTGACATTTTTTTAATGGTTTTCGATTTGAAAATAGTGTCAAAGAATTCTTTATATATTTTTAAAAAAATATCGTATATCGTCTTGTGATAACATAACAAAAGAAGCAAATAAAAGTTGTTTGTGATCATTTACTACAGTGGTTCTTAAACTTTTAGTAGTCACGGCCCCCTAAATATCCTTAAATATTTTCGCGGCCCCTACTTTGTAGTAACAATGATTATTACGATTTATTTTAGGCGAATCAAAGAAAATATCTCTCCGATGGTTCTAGCGCAATTACGTCCCGGACATTAATTCTCCTTTAATAACCTCCCGGACAATAACCCCCTGTTTAAAAACCTTCCCTGAAAATAATGAAAGCAAGATCACAGGGAAAAACAAAAGTGTAGACCGAGAAAAACCTTGCAAGGCGAAATTAAAAAAGCAGCAACGGAAAGAAACATCAAATGGAAAGAGATAAAAAGGCAAAACAAGACAAAAAAACATGGAAAAAAGTCAGAACAACACAACTCAACAGTCCTACACCCGTAACAGTAGAATTACTCATGACTAAATAAATTATTAAAGCTACAATTTTTAATGCTCGGTTTTTTACGTTTATTTTTATTTTAGTTCAGTCACGGTAATCAATTGGAATGGTTTTGAACTTAACGAAATTATTTGCAATCCCAAAATTGAATCAGGTATCAGGAACCGATCTATGCCTAATTTTTTTCGCATAAAAATAAATTGTTGTTAGCCTACCTTTCATCTTCTTGCCTGTACTTCCCGTGTAGCAATTCACAAACACTCTCGTTTACAAAATCACTTGAACAAACAGATTCGTGCATACGAAAAGGAATATTGTCCCAGTCTTCGGCCGGTACTTTTAACAGTACGAATTCCGGATATTGAACGTGAAATTTATATGGCAACTTATTATTCCAGTGCGTCCATTCGGATACCGTTGAGTTTCGTGTATAATTACTTTTTTTGTAGCCTCGCTGATTCTGCACGACATGAAGACGTAATAAATCGAGAATGCACATGACGGATAAACGGTATTTTAAAATTCTTTAAGTAATGTTGGTGTCCTGTAGCAATCACCCGCAGTATCCAGGCGTATAGACCTAGAAGAAGAAAAAAAAACAGATTTAGACAAAATAGGGAGTCCCAGCAAGACTCTCCAGCGCTGTAACGTCTTTATTTTAGGAGATAGAACCTTGAAGTTTGTTATAAAATATTTAGAGGGCCTTAAAATTAATATTAGATTTTACACACATTTCATTAATTTGTTTTTGAGTTTTTTTTAACAACTGACATATATTTTCCAATCATTTAAAAGTCTTAGAAACTATACTCATGTTACACAGGGATGCGCAAAAGTATGGAAACAGACAAATATCTAGAACACTGTTGCAGATATAACAATGAAATTTTGTATCTGAGCGTTATGGTATTTTTCGGATACGATGAAAATATTAAGGTTGCAATACGACTTCCGGTTCAACCGGAAACGGACTCAAACTTTGAAATTTAATTAGAACACCCTGTATATTTTTACATTTTTGGATTCCTCTTAAAATTTACTTAAAAAAATGTATCAAGTTATGTGGGTCTAAAGTCAACCGTTTTCGTAAAATTTACATTTTTGTGAAAATTTTGAGCGATACAGCTCTTTCAATTTTTTTCAACATTTAAGTTATTTAAAAAGGCAGTAGAATTTCGTTTGAAAATTAGATTGACAATAGATTATTTAACACTTTGCGCTAGCTACATTTTTAAAATATTATACAGGGTGTTTTTTACACTAGGTCAAACTTGTGAAACTTTAAACATTGATAACTCATTTTTCTTAAATACAACACCCTGTATATTTTTACACATTCTTGTAGAAAATTTGATTGTTTTTCAAAAACAACCATGTTTTATACCTAAAACTGATATTTTACGAGATATCGCGATTTTATTGTTAAATTACTAGGGCAACATAATATTTTCGAGTAGGCTATGAAGGTAGACAGCGGTATTTTTGGGACAATTGAAAGATAAATACAAAGAAGCTATAATATTACCTTTTCCTCACTTATTTTCGACATTTCTAAAAATGTTGATGTAATTTTACCATTTTTACGTTTAAATCGAGTTTTCTTAAAATTATGCATTTATTCATTGGACTAGTGTGATGAGACAATTACTAAATACTATAAACTAATTTTTTGTGTTTCTACAGTATGATTTTCGGTTGAACCGGAAACGGTTTCAACCCTAACCGTTTTTTTAAATTTTAAGGTAAGATTGGCCAGTGACTCTTGTTTAATCAGCGTTCTTTTCGCGTACTCAATACATTATTAATCTGTTTTAGGACTTTGCAAACGATCAAAATCAATTATATGAAAAATATTGTCGCCCTGATCTCAATATACATGTAAGATTGGTAAAATTACATCTACATTACAAAAAATTTCGAAAATTCGAAAGGAAAAGATCATATTACAATTTTCTTGTTTTCATCTTTCAATTGTTTTAAAATTACCGCTGTCAACCTTGATAGCCTACTCGAAAATATTACGTTGCCGGAATAGTTTACAATAAAATCGCGATAACTCGAAAAATATTAGTTTTAGGTATGAAATATGGTTAATGTTTTTGATAGACAATCAAAGTTTCTACAAGACTATGTAAAAAAAATAGTGTGTTGTATTAAAGAAAATCGAGTTATCGATATTTAAAGTTTCACAAGTTTGACCTAGTGTAAAAAATACCATGTATTATATTTTGAAAAGGTAGCCCAAAGTGTTAAATAATCAATGAATGAAAAATGATATGATCTGAAATTTTGGCTATGACCATATTGGCATCTGATCTGTTTAATGAAAATATTTTCAAGATGGCGACACTTCCGGAAATGCCGGAAGTTGACTTCTACTTTCTTATTTCAAATACAATGGACCATTTTTTATTGCGTATTTGGATTTAAAACGTTATTTTAGAGGGACTTTTATTAGCATTCCCTATACCTAAGTGCAGTCGTTTAGAAGATTCTTGGACTTTTTTGAACATTTTTTGATTTTCATTTTGATGCTTAATAGTATCTACTGTGGTCATCTTTTAAGAGAAAACGCTTAAATTTAGACTTATACATAGAAGAAGCCTTGAAGTTCATACTGGAATTTTTGCAATCGATGTATTTCTTACAGGGTGTCCAAAATTTAAGTTTCTTTTGGTACAACTTCAGACCACTAAAACTCGTTTTTTTTTCAAATACAATGCCCTTTTTTTACATTTTCTAACGCTAAATTAAATTCTGCATCAATATGTATTAACGTTTTTTATACCAATTTGCAATAATTTTCGAGTTATTAAGGAGGAACTAAATCTTATTGTTAGTCGAAGTGTCAATTTTTGCAGAAGTAATAATACACGTAATGTAATAATTACATCTCTTTCTAGTATACTAGCCGAAAACAATATAGCAAAATTAATTTCCCTCCATATTTCTCCGCCATATATTCGTTCATCACTCTTTATCATAGCAGTCTATCATTGTCTATTTTCAACCCTGAGAGCGTTTTCCTAGCAGCCTATTAGGATCTTAGCAGCTAAAGGCGTATATTTTATAGTAAGTATTACTTTAAGAAAAATTAAATATTACAAAGTTAAAGTTTTTTAACTGTAATAATCAATATAAATTTAATGTGTAAATACTTTTAATTATTTTTCATATTTCCTATTATAAAAAGGAGAAATAATATTTACATATTTACATATTTTTATTATCAAAATTAACAAAATAATCTATAATTAATATCTTAACATGTAGGTAGCCAAAAATATTGAAAATTTTGAATAATACTGTAAAATATTGTTTTAGTTTCTGTTCGGGTTTCTAATGTTCAAGTTTCTAGCATATCGTGGATCTATAATTTCCGGTAACAGACAATTTTCATAAAAAGTTATTCATTTTGATTTCATTTTGGTATCCCAAAAGCGCTTGTCCCTGTATATCTAAAATCAACTGAAATTATGATAACCAAAAATAAGAACAAGTAAAAGTAATAATGGCCATACCTCATCTATCACCATTCCGTGATGAGTCCAAACAATAAAATAACATTTTTCTGTATTGGTTACTTCTAGTAGATCCTGAACTTGGAACCAATTATTCGCGTAAATGGAGGGATTGATTTCTTTAGTTTATGTTTAGTTAAAGTACTCGTATTATTAGAAACACCTTAAAATTAAAGTAGTATTTACTTAAAAAACAACATAAGCAAATGACATTACGATTGACTAATCTACTAAAAAAACTTTTGAATCCATAGGGGGGTGGAACTGCTGTATGCAATGCTGTTCCGTACTTCGATTTAGTACCAAGCGGACTATCCAGGTGGCGCTAGTGAAAATGTTTAAAATAGTTACAGATTCCATTAATTTAAGTAGGGGAACAATCACACACATTATTATGATTGGTTGCTAACACAGTAGCGCGGAAATTTAAATTTAAAATGATAATAGATACCGGGCGTCACCTGTCATTTATTATAAAGTGAAAAGTAAAAATTTCATCTGCGTAATATAAAATATTTTTAAAAAGTTAAGAAAACATTAAACATGAAAACAAAATGTTGCATTATAAACTGCAGCAGTGCAGAAAAAAACATGCACAATTTCCCTGATCCCCATCGCGAGCCTGCTCGGTACAATAATTGGGTTGTGGCTACTGCAAATCCTAAAATTACAGGAAAAGACCCAGCAATGGTTAATAGACATTTTAGGATTTGCAAATTCGGTAAGCTTAGAATAATGCCAAAATTAAATGAGTTTCATGCTTATCCGTCCAAAATTAAGAAAATAAAGGTATCAGCGTGTGCACAGGTCTTTAGTACAAGTGTTGGTGCCGCTTTAAATGTGATGAGCCGAGGTAAATTGTAAAGCCTAAATGGGATAAAGGAGGTGGAGCTTGAAGGATTACATACTTCAGACCTTTGTGTTTTTTTTACATTTTTTTGGTTATACATAATACATTAATTTGATTTCTTTGTAATTTTAATTTTAATTGCTCATTGTGAACAATGATCTATTATCATATGTTTAAGGGTATATAAATGCTTTTTTTATATTTGCTGTATAATAAATGCATAAATGTTGTTATGTATTCGTTAATAAGTCAAATAGTTATAGTGTTTTTTTTAGTATAAAGTACTCAACTAAATATAATTGTTTTGGGAGAATCAAGAAAGAAAAAATGTCTAACTTTCAAATCTGTATTCAAAATACATTTTCATATTTAAAAAGCATTTATAATTTTCTTAATAATCCGTTGTAGATCATTATTATCTCATTTTAGCATAAAAATGTCAAAATAGTATGTAATGTGCGAGACTGATCTTTTTGCTGTAAAAATAATAATTATCAATTTATAAAAAATGTGAGGCGATATTGTAAACCACACAAAACAAATGTTTACTATGATTTTATCCATTTAAAATGATCAGTCAGCATAATGATGACTAATTAATTATATGCTCCTTTTTTGTTATTTGTTAACGATGTTATAGTGCTATGTACTACAGTATTATGAATATATTTTTGTGATTGTCTTAATTTTCGTTTATTTTTTGTTATTTTAATTTATAGTCGAATAATATAATGTTTTAGTAATTCATTAAAACAGTTTTATATTGTTTTTAAATGAATATATATGTATTTTTTATTTGAAATATTTAAGTTAGGTATAGGTTTGTTCAAGCAGGGCTATGTACGATCTGACGAACGGTCAGAGCATGCGCAGTATCGATACTACACATGCCCGACAGTTCGTCGGATTGTATATAGCCCTGCTTGAACAAACCTTATGAATTGGGCGCTAAAGTAACGTGCTACGGTTCATTTCTTTGCTGAATAGTTCAGAGCGATCTAACCAGATGGCAGCCTTACGGTTTTGTTTTGTAACTAGGAGATTTCCATTCTGCTTGTGTATGTTCTGTGGATCCATACTTAATATGATAAAATAATTTTAACTAATAATAAAAAATTAAACATACTCTCTTGCTCTAGCACATTTACGTCTTGCCGATATTTTTCGGCTATAGTAGTTGCTTTTACTTTTAAAAATGTTCGCCCCATAATTTATACTATAGATTCTATAAGAATAAATTGACGTTTAGATTTTCCTGTCATGTTCTGTGGTTGTTGGTTGTATGTTGTAGGACAGACATACGGCGATAAAATGATGGGGTATTGCAGCGCTTTCGCTTCGGAAAGTACAAGTGCAATTTTCTTAAAAATGGGTTTCTTAGTTCAAGTTTTTAGAAAAAGATTGTGAATAAATTTATTTCAAATTAACAACAATTATTAAAAACATGTTCCTTAACCGCGGTACAGGACGATATTTTATTTTAGCCAATAGTTTACACATATTGATGGTGTAAACAGACGTCAATTTTTAGCAGTTTTTAATATTTTTTTATGCTTAACAGTATTAACTTTTTTAAAAATCGATTCTGTACCGCCATTCTCAAACCAATAATCTGTTTACTTACAAATTTTTAAGTACTTTTGATAATTAGTGTGAGAAAAAAACTTGAATTACGAAAGCTCTTTTAATGCGTGCCTTTAGTTCCCCCTTAAGGTGCCTGTCCACGTGAGAGTAAACTACTCTCGATAGCAGCGTCGCCAAGGATACAGCCCCTGAGAGTAACTCGCGATTGGCTGTATCCTTGGCGACGCTGCTATCGAGAGTTGTTTACTCTCACGTGGACAGGCACCATTAAGAATTTTCGATAAAGTTAAAAGACATTGCAACATTTTTAAATAGTAGGCCTTGGAAAGACAACAAACACGTATTAGCCTAAAAAGAAAACTGACACTTCTGCTGTCAGGCAAGTAATTTTGAAGTTAGAGGTGGTAGAGGTGTGATATTTTTTTGTCGCTTGGAGACAAGCCATAAGTACTTGATGCTGATCTTAACTCAATATTGGCAATTTTTGAGTTGTGTCAAATTTCTTGCCGGGTGAGATATGATCGCTGTACTTGCAATAGTGGCTGTAACTGTAATTACCTTATGGTATACGCTTGCTGTACGCATTGAGACTGAAAATACGAGGTACCTAATAAAAACATTTCAGTATTGTTTTGACAAATTAAAAAGTCCTGACTCTGTTCAGTTTTGCCTTAGTAATAAGTCATTTTCAAAACAAATTTAATCCTGTTATTTAAAATTAAAGTCTTATAAGGGCGGCTTTAAAACTATTTTAGTGTCAAATTAGTCGTTTATTGTCAATTAAAAAGTATTAATAAAACTCTAGGGCGGTGCAAGTACGTATCCACGACAAATTTAATCTTGTCATCTCAATTAATAAGTGTTAAAATCATTTAAGGACTGACGCAGTATATTTGTCGTATCATTTTAAATATCAACGTTTAGCATCATTCTGGGGCGGTCTAAAAACATATTCAAGACAAATTTAGTCTTGCATCGTAAAATATTAGTAAGTCTTAATACAAATCTTGGGCGGTCCTGGAACATTCTCAGAACAAATTTATTTCTATCATGTCAATTAACAGTTCTTTATACGAGTGGTCTCCAAAGTGGGGTGCGCGCATCGCTGGGGGTGTGCAAGATAATTTCTGAGGTGCACGGGATAATTCGTAATACATTAATATTTTTATTTCCACAGCAAAATTTTGCATATATCTTGATGAAACTTTTGTGATTTTTAATTTTGGGGTGCAGCGGGGCCATCGTTATACTAGCGGGCCGACTTATTCAATTTTTGAGTGGTGAAGATAAAGGTCGATGCTAAGCATAAGGCGCTTTAATACTTTATGCCTGGCTATAGAATATAACGTAAATTATTACGTTAATAATTAAATATTACTATGTTTTTATTATATTTTATTTATAATATAGAAACAAGTTTTATACATGGTTTACGCCCGGACGCACTGAAACTGAAAACACGAGGTAATAAAAAACATTTCAGTATTGTTTTGATACATTTAAAAAGTCCTGACTCTGTTCAGTTTTGCCTTAGTTATTAATAAATCCTGCCATTTTTAAATTTTAAGTCATATTTAATCAAGTCTTAATGCAACCCTGTGACGGTCCTAGATTAATTTAGGTCAATTATTAATATTAATGCCATTTTAAAGCAGGGACTGAGAACGGAACGAAAACGAAAACGTTAAACGAAATTAACCGAATTTTTTTAAAGAACGAAAACGAAACCGAAAACGAAATTATTATTTTTTGTTCAAGAACGAAAACGAAATAAATATTTTCCAAAACCGGTTTTAACCGGTTTTGTCGCTATTTCAATTTTATTTGTTAAACACAAACGCGAATTTACCTTCTGTGCTGGGGAGACTCCACGAGGCAGTAAAAAATCTCACTTGAAATAAGTGAGCTTCACCTTTCTCCATATATTTACGTGAATATGTATTAACAACTTATTGTTTAGACGTGCAATTTCGTGTAACACAATTAACGGTACCTACAGATATTCTCTATTTCTGATTTGTTTTTTAGATCATCAATATAGAATAATATACACTTGATTGGATATATATTATCAATGTGTATCTTTTATTTGCATTTAGACATAATAATAGTAAAATTTATTCTTACTTCGAAAACGACTAATGTAAAAGAAGATTATTTGGAAGATGTGTTGCTAGTAAGGTTTAACGGAATGTGAAAATGTATATTGTATGGTATGTACAAACTATAAAGTTAAAGTATATTTTAAGTTAATATAAGTTTTTTTTTTAATATCATTTTTATTTATAACATTTAGTAAATTATCCACTTGAATTCATTCTTTTGTCTTTTTAAATAATTACAGCAGGATCTAATTTAATTCAAATGCATAGATTTTTAGTACTAAAACAAATTTAAATCGGCAAGCTATATTTTTATATTTTTAGATAAAGATCGTGTGTCTAAATTAACCTAATCACGTTGTGTTTTTGCACCTTACGCGTGTTAAACTTAATAAAATGGTTAAATGTGTCTAACGATTTGGCAAATTTAATATGACGAAATATGCTGTCCGTGAGCATCAAACCCCATCGTCATCGTTTATATTTTAGTTGAGAGTTGAGACGCAAATATTGTTATCGTATTTATAGAGAGTTTTGGTGACTAAAAAAAAAAATTAAAGTCCTCGATTTTTTGATGACAAAAAAAAATTAAAACCGGTTTTAACCGTTATTATTTCGGTTCACGAAAACGAAAAAGGAATTTTTTCGGTTAGAACGAAAAGATTGAAAACGATATATTTCGTTTTCGTTCCGAACAGAAACGAACGGAATTTTTTTAGTTTTTAGTCCCTGTTTTAAAGTAAATCACGACACTTTTATTAGGAAATTTGTTCTGCCGTGTTAAATTCAACCCATAACTTAGTACTTATTTAAAACAAATTTAGTATTTTCATGTCAATTAATAAGTTTTGAGTCATTTTCAAAACAAATTTAATCCTGTTATTTAAAATTAAAGTCTTATAAGGGCAGCTTTAGAACGATTTACTAGAAATTTAATTTGGAATCTAAAAAGTGAAAAATATACAGGGTGTTGGATTTAAAGTAAAAACGTTACATATTAGTGCGTAGAAACAAAATACTTGATATAGCTCAAAACTGTTGTCCGAAAAATGTTGTGCTGCTCTTTATGCTTTCATGGGAGGAGTTAATAAGGTGAGCTGAGGATTTTTTTTTTGTCACCAACCTCTTTTTAGTACAAAATTTACGGATCTCCAATCCTTCATTAAAGTATCAATATAATTACACTCCTACGGGAAAAGTTCTGATCGCAATAAATCGATATAGCGCCGGAAAACTGTAAACGTTGATCTAAAGAACTAAAAAAAGAGACTAGTGACCTAAAACAAAACTTTGCGGTTCATTCACCCCCCCCCCCCCCTTCCATTATGTAAAAGCATCCAACAACATCCCGTAAAAAAGGTCCTCGGCTCTTTTTGCCTCCCCACCATGAAAGCATCCTGCCTACGCCACTGAACGACACTGTGTATAATAAATCAGATATGAAGGAAACACGTACTAGGTGGATACTTTGTATATTGTATGTATTTTCATATGTGTGCTTGTGTATTTGTAGGTATAAAAAGCTTACAGTGTCGCTCCAGGCGTTCTAATTAACCTCTCTATTGTAAATGACGTCTGTAAAAATGACGTTTTATGCAAGTGTTTATGACATGAACAAACAAAGCGTCCTTAATATACAGGGTGAGTCACGACGGACGCGTCGGAGTTTTGTGGCGAAACGGTTTATATTTTCCAATTTCTGTCGCTGTTAAATTATGTAAGTCAATAAGGGCTACATTTTAAAAATATTTTCAAACATACAGGGTGCTCCAAAAAAGACTGGCATATCAAAGTTATACTGTTTATTATGGAACACCCTGTATATTTTTACATTTTTGGATTCCTCTTTAAATTTAATTTTGGATTCCTCTTTAAATTTAATTCAAAAAATGTAAAAGGTCATATGGGTCTAAAGTCAACCGTTCTCGTGAAAATTGCATTTTCATGAAAATACAGTATTTTCAAAAATTTTCAACATTTAAAAACTTTGAGAAGTCTGAAGAAATTCGCTTGGAGATAAGATTGACAATAGATTAATTAACACTTTGCACCACCTACATTTTTAAAATATTATACAGGGCGTTTTTTACGCTTGGTCAAACTTGTGAAACTTTAAACATCGATAACTCATTTTTTTTAAATGAAACACCCTATATTTTTTTGCACCGTCTTATAGAAAATTTAATTCTCTTTCGAAAACATTAATACTGTTTTATACCTAAAATTGATATTTTCCGAGATATCGCGATTTTATTGTTAATTATTAGGGCAAAGTAATATTTTCGAGTAGGCTATGAAGGTAGACAGCGGTAATTTGAAACAATTGAAAGAAAGGTTAAGTTTTATCTTTTGCCTACGCATTTTTGACATTTTTTTATAATGAAGAGCAATCTCACGTTTAAATCGAGATTTCTTAAAATTATTTATGCATTTATTTATTGGACCAGTATAATCATGATTACTAAATCCTATAAACCAATTTTTTTGTATGTTTATAATACGACACTCGGTTCTACCAAAATGTCTTTGCTTAAATTCTGGTTCCACGCATTTTGCAAACATTGTGTTTTATACAGTGTGCACAATGTTTAAACGTGAGATTGCTCTTCATTATAAAAAAATGTCAAAAATGCGTAGGCAAAAGATAAAACTAAACCTTTCTTGTTCTTTCTTTCAATTGTTTCAAATAACCGCTGTCTACCTTCATAGCCTACTCGAAAATATTATGTTGACGGAATAGTTTACAATAGTTTACAAAAATCGCGATATCTCGTAAAATATCAGTTTAAGGTATAAAACATGGTTAATGTTTTTGAAAGACAATCAAATTTTCTACAAGACTGTGTAAAAATATACAGAGTGTTGTATTTAAGAAAAATGAGTTATCAATGTTTAAAGTTTCACGTGTTTGTTCAAACGTAAAAAACACCCTGTATAATATTTTTAAAATGTAGCTAGTGCAAAGTGTTAAATAACCTATTGTCAATCTAATTTTCAAACGAAATTCTACTGCCTTTTTAAATAACTTAAATGTTGACAAAAATTAAAAGTGCTGTATCGCTAAAAATTTTCACAAAAATGTAAATTTTACGAAAACGGTTGACTTTAGACCAACATAACCTGATACATTTTTTAAAGTAAATATTAAGAGGAATCCAAAAATGTCAAAATATACAGGGTGTTCTATTTAAAATTTCAAAGTTTGAGTCCGTTTCCGGTTGAACCGGAAGTCGTATTGCAACCTTAATGTTTTCATCGAATCCGAAAAATACCATAACGCTTAAATACAAAATTTCATTGTTCTATCTGCAATAGTGTTCTAGATATTTGTCTTTTTCCATACTTTTGCGCATCCCTGTATATTGAAAATTACAGTATTTAAATAATAAACAAAAATTGTAATTATTTTTGGTATTTGGGAAATAGTCTAATCAAATATATTTCGGAACATTATTTTGCAGGAAACATTTTAACTCAAGTTTATTGCTTATAGATAGGTAACATCCTCCGACAAAATGAATGACAAAACCTCTCGCCTCAGGATTTTGTTCATGTCCTTTTGTCTGAGGATGTTACCAAAGCAACAAACTTTTGTCAATAATGTTCCCTATACTAACTTCAAAACAACTGAATGCCCATATTTTTTTTTCTTTGAAGATTCTTAAAATGAAAACGCTGCTAAAAGTTTTTAAAATAATCGCCAGTAAAAGTTCTATTTTTAAGAAATTAATATGTGGTAATTATCTAATCTCAAAAACTAAGGAACTGTAATTTTATTATTATAACTCCAATATATGGATAAACTTTACGATTTGCTCATTCGCCATCAATAATTTTGTTATCTAGCATTATTAAACACAAGCTGTCAGTAAACGTTGCATCAATAAAGAAAGAATACAGTAAAAAACAAAGTAACTCATGTCAACGAAAAAATTTAATTTTGTTACATCACCATGCTTCTACATGATCAATGTGCTTGTAATAGTGGCTGCAACCATAATTATCTTATGGTTTATTCTCGGACGCGCTGAAACTGAAAACACGAGGTAATAAAAACATTTCAGTATTGTTTTGATAAATTAAAAAAGTCCTGACTCTGTTCAGTTTTGCCATTTTTAAATTTTAAGTCATATTTAATCAAGTCTTAATGCAACCCTGTGACGGTCCTAGAATAATTCAGTCCAATTATTAATATTAATATCATTTTAAAGCAGGGTGGATAAAAATCATGATTTTTTTTTAAAAATCAAAAAAATCGATTTATTTGATTTAAATCAGATTTTTTTGATTTAAATCAAATGTACCATATTATCAAATTTTGTGACATATTCACATGCTATTTCTGTTTTGTGCTAATATATTTAATAACCAATATATTTAATTCATTGGTGAATTGCTGTCAAAATGAAAAATTAAATATAATGATTAAGCATTTTGAAAAAATCAGTGCTAAATGGTGATGTTTAATTAATTATATACAGGGTGAGTCATTAGTGCGGGATCGGTCGATTGTGGCTAAACGGCTTGAGATATGAAGTTGATTCAAATGCTATTTTATACAGTTTTTTCTAAACAACACAATAAAAATATTTTCAAATATACAAGGTGAGTCACCTTTCTGGAACTAATAGCAACTTTTATATTTCAAATACAACACCCAATTTTTATTTAATATTTTTGACCGCCTTAATTTTAGCTTTGCATCAATATAAAATACTACAGGTTTTCTAAATTATTCAAGGTTTTAAGTCTTTATTTAAAAAATTCTCCTCAAGTTGTTTTGAAGTACAGAGTTGTATTTGGTATGGAAATGCAGAAAAAAATTCTCTGTTCGCTCGATATGAAAAAATTTGAATCACACATACAAGGGTGTTTATAAATAGGTGGCAACTTCCATGATTTTGAAAAGCTCGTAACTCGATTTTTTCAAATGCAAACCCTTGTATTTTTTTGTCATCGAATTCGTCTTTAAAAGAGCTTCATATTTTGTTAACAGGGCCGTTCACAGAAAATTCGGGCCCCGGGAGAGCAACAAACGGGCCCCCCTTTCCTCTTAGAAAGGTATAAATTTAAGACTCGAATTTTGATATAGACAATGTAATTCTGTATTAAAAATACGATTTTTTTTTACAATATTTGTAAACAAAATATTGTGTATTAGCTCGAATCCGGGCATCCTTGGCAACACCGGGGCCCCGGGAATTAGTCCCATCTCCCCCCCCCCGTGATAGGCCCTGTTTGTTAAGTATGTCCTATACCCAAAACTCATACTTTTCGAGATATTCGACATTTTTCTTCAAATCGTCATTGAAGCAATAGTGCCGTGGAAATTGAAAAAAGTGACTGTTCACTTCGCTAACGTCACAAACTTGAATATTACTTTACAAGAGCAAATTTACAAGAGCAAATTGATATGGTTTATTCACCATTTCGTGTATTTAATTACTAACAGTAATACAATTTTGTTTTATTATAAATATTATATTGTATCTACTCATATAATCTGTGATTTAAATTGATAATTTAAAAAAAAACACTTGATTTAAATCAATGATTTTTTTAAAAAAATCACTTGATTTAAATCATGATTTAAATCGTGGTTTAAATCAATTGATTTAAATCTGCTCAACCCTGTTTAAAGTAAATCACGACATTTTTAGTATGAAATTTGTTCTGCCGTGTTAAATTCAACCCATAACTTAGTACTTATTTAAAACAAACTTATTGTTAATATTTTCATGTCAATTAATAAGTTTTTAGTCATTTTCAAAACAAATTTAATCCTGTTATTTAAAATTAAAGTCTTATAAGGGCGGCTTTAAAACTATTTAAGTGTCAAATTAGTTGTTTATTGTCAATTAAAAAGTATTAATAAACCTCTAGCGCAGTCCTAGTACGTATCCACGACAAATTTAATCTTGTCATATCAATTAATAATTGTTAAGACCATTTAAGGACTGACCCAGTATATTTTTGGGGCGAATTTGTCGTACCATTTTAAATATCAACTTTTAGCATCATTCTGGGGCGGTCTAAAAACATATTCAGCCAAATGTAGTCTTGCATCGTAAAATATTTTAGTCTTAATTCAAATCTTAGGCGGTCCTGGAACATTCTCAGAACAAAATGACCTAAATATTGTTATACAAAGTAATGAAGCTACTTTTTAGTTTTATTTTGAAGTAAATTATTTTAACGAATTAGACAACAAATTATTTACAAAAAACACCATACAGGGTGAGTCACGACGGACGCCCCGGAGATTTATGGCGAAACGGTATATATTTTCAAACTTTTGTCGCTGTTAGATTATGCCAGTCAATAAGGGCTACATTTTAAAAATATTTTGAAACATACAGGGTGCTCCAAAAAAGAGTGGCATATCAAAGTTATACTTTTTCTTATGGAACAACCTGTATATTTTTACATTTTTGGATTCCTCTTTAAGTTTACTTCAAAAAAGGTATTAGGTTATACCGGGTGTAACTGAAATTAGGCTCACCCCCTTTTTTTTCTTTAGTTTTGAATTTAGACAAATGAAATTTTAGACACGTAACATTTGCAAAAAACTGGATTATTTGAACATGGGTACACTTTTGTTTCACTTCCGGTTTCGCCGGAAATGGCCATAACTTTGTTATTTTAAATGGAACGCCCTGTATATTTTTTCATTTTTGGAAAGAGGAAACGATTTTAGATACAACTGTACCATTTTGGTTAATTTTTATAACCTCAAATAATTTTTTGACAAAAATTAAATTTTTTATTAAGTGTGCCGTGACCCGCATAAATTGAATTTTATTATGTCAAAAAGTGTCAGAAAAACGGTTTTGTAAATTTTAATTGACATTTGGGCTGCTTTAATAGACCTTAAAGGTTGCGAAATTGGTTTTTTGACAAAAAATCCATTTTTTTAAATGGAACGATGGTGGCGCATGCGGTTATTTAAATAGAGTATTTTCTGGCGAATTCAACAATACCAATAACTTGGTATTTTTATTACGAGCAGGCATTAAAAATTTCAAATTATTGTAAGATTTTGGTCAGATATCCTAATAATCATAGTTGACTATGCCAAATGGCAACAAAACAAATGCTTTTTTTGTGTTTTTTTACAAAACCGTTTTTCGGACACTTGTTGACAAAATACAATTTAATTTATGCGGGTCACGGCACACTTAATAAAAAATTTAATTTTTGTCAAAAAATTATTTGAGGTTATAAAAGTTAACCAAAATGGTACAGTTGTATCCAAAATCGTTTCCTCTTTCCAAAAATGTAAAAATATACAGGGCGTTCCATTTAAAATAACAAAGTTATGGCCGTTTCCGGCGAAACCGGAAGTGAAACTAAAGTGTACCCATGTTCAAATAATCCAGTTTTTTGCAAATGTTACGTGTCTAAAATTTCATTTGTCTAAATTCAAAACTAAAGAAAAAAAGGAGGTGAGCCTGATTTCAGTTACACCCGGTGTATAGGTCTAAAGTTAACCGTTTCGTGAAAATTTGCATTTTCATGAAAATGCAGTACTTTCAAAAAATTTCAACATTTGGAAACTTTAAAAAGTGTGAATAAATTCGCTTGGAAATAAGTTTTACAATAGATTAATTAACACTTTGCACCACCTATAATTTTAAAATATTATACAGGGCGTTTTTTACGCTTGGTCAAACTCGTGAAACTTTAAACATCGATAACTCATTTTTCTTAAATACAACACCCTATATTTTTTTACACAGACTTATACAAAATTTAATTATCTTTCGAAAACATACATCACCTAAAATTGATATCTTCCGATATATCGCGATTTTATTGTTAATTAATAGGGCAAAGTGATATTTTCAAGTAGGCTATGAGGCTAGACAGCGGTAATTTGAAACAATTGAAAGAAAAAAACAAGAAACTTATAATTTCATCTTTTGTCTACACATTTTTCACATTTTTTCATAAAAAAGTTGTAATTTTACAATTTTACGTTTGAATGGGCCACAATATTTTTCATATAATTGAGTTTGATCGTTTGCCAAGTCCTAAAAACTCATTGATAATGTATTAGGTACGCGGAAAAGACGCTGATTAAAAAATATTGATACTGACTTTAATATTAAATTTTAAGAAAACATGGTTTTCGGTAGAGCCAAGTGTCGTATTGTAAACATACAAAAAATAGTTTATAGGATTTAGTAATTATCTTATAACACTGGTCCAATAAATAAATGGATAAACAATTTTAAAAGACCTCAATTTAAACATAAGAATGGTAAAACTACAACTTTCTTATGAAAAAATGTCAAAAATGGATAGGCAAAAGATAAAATTATAAGTTTCTTGTTTTTTTCTTTCAATTGTTTCAAATTACCGCTGTCTACCTTCATAGCCTACTTGAAAATATCAATTTTCCCTAATAATTAACAATAAAATCGCGATATTTCGGAAAATATCAATTTTAGGTGAAAAACAGCCTTTATGTTTTCGGAAGATAATTAAATTTTGTATAGGTCTTTGTAAAAAAATATAGGGTGTTGTATTTAAGATTTATTGTGGTGTTGTTTTACACCACTTTAAGAATATTAATTTATTTGACCAATTTCAAAGGAATAGCCAAGACAAGTAATATTTTAAAAGTTGTCGCTACTTGCGACTTGTCAAAAAACGCATTAACAAAGTTGTTACTTCTACAAGAAATAGTCGTTTATAAAAAATAATTACATAGGCCTATTAACAGTATACAGGGTGGTGCTTTTTTCGATGCTCACCATTGCTATCTTGGAAACGGTAAGAGATACAAGGTCGGTTAAATTAGAGAAAAGTTGCACATTTTTATGGCGATTGAGAATCTGAAAAGAAATCCTGGATATTTTAATTCTTTTTTGATTTATTACAAAAAAACTGAAAAATGTGATTTTAGAAAAATATTATTATCTCCCCTACCATTGACGCTATTTCATTTAAACTTGGTAACTTTATGTTTTTGACCGTTCTGGGTTTGATGACGTCAACAGAAATTTTCTAAACCTTCTAGATTTCAAGTTGCGATAGTCAACTTTTTTATTTCTTATGGCCGCCATATTGGATTTTAACACCATCAGACAGACAAAAAAATTAGCTTTTCAGATTGGTAACCAACATACCTTTTTTCTTTCAAAAAACTTGTTGAAATTTTAAAATTTGTGTAAATAATTCATAAAAACGAGAATGCTCTGAAAAACAATTGAAATTATAATATAAATCAAAGTGATACAACATTTTATAGGTCTAATGATAACGAAATTAAGATTGTTGGAAACATATTTAGAAGATATTAGGCGAATTGCCATTATTAACAATTCAAAATCATCAGTAGTTTCAGCATGAAGGAGCTGGTCCTCACAACGCCCGCATTGTAAAATGATATTAATTTAGATGTACGGTTTCAAAATTCATGACTTGGTACGTTTGGTCCTGTTCATTGGCCTCCGCGATCGCCATGTTTAATGCCTATGGATTACTTTTACATTGATGTTGTTTATGCAACCCCAACGGAAGATATTGAACTTCTTCGCCGTAAAATCAAAAATGCTTTCGACTCTATTTCGAGACAAACTATCCTAAAGGCAGTGGACGAAATGAATCTGAGGACTAACCAATACATCATACATAACGGCGCGCACTTTAAACAATTTAAATAATTATTTATCTTGTGTTTTAAATTTATTGTCCTTTCGTTATTTTGTTAGACCTATAAAATGTTGTGTCACTTTGGTTTATATTATAATTTCAATTGTTTTTCAGAGCATTCTCGATTTTATGAATTATTTACACAAATTTTAAAATTTCAAAAAGTTTTTTGAAAGAAAAAAGGTATGTTGGTTACCAATCTGAAAAGCTAATTTTTTTGTCTGTCTGATGGTGTAAAAATCCAATATGGCGGCCATAAGAAATAAAAAAGTTGACTATCGCAACTTGAAATCTAGAAGGTTTAGAAAATTTCTGTTGACGTCATCAAACCCAGAACGGTCAAAAACATAAAGTTACCAAGTTTAAATGAAATAGCGTCAATGGTAGGGGAGATAATAATATTTTTCTAAAATCACATTTTTCAGTTTTTTTGTAATAAATCAAAAACGAATCAAAATATCCAGGATTTCTTTTCAGATTCTTAATCGCCATAAAAATGTGCAACTTTTCTCTAATTTAACCGACCTTGTATCTCTTACCGTTTCCAAGATAGCAATGGTGAGCATCGAAAAAAGCACCACCCTGTATACATGAGCCGCACATTTAACAAAATGAAACCTCGAAATCTTTGAATTTTTAAACAACAAAATATTTTGTTTCAAAAGTTCGATACGCTGGATCTCTAATTCGCACTTCCTCTGTTAGACTTTGCAATTTGATATATGTATCTATTTGCATTTTTGTCAATATTTCCAAATGTATTATTTTTGAAGGTTTCTCGCCTGGTTCCTCGTTAGCTTTCCGCTTCGCGGCGTTACTGAGAACTTGACAATTCAATTTTTTATTGTTAGTTTCGTGGTTGTGCACTAACACACTTCTGATTATGATGAATTCTTCACCAATCGTAAACACTTTTGCTTGGCAGCTTCTCACGCAGCATCTCCAAGATATTTCGCCACTTTGTAAAAGTTTGTGAATTTGTTGCAATCCACAATTATTAATGCCTCTTGGCCACGTTCAGTCAAACACTTTTTCACATCCATTTTCAACAAGGTTTTGAAGAGAAATGAAAGTTATATTGGAAACGAAGAAACCACCGTTTATTAGTATAGACATGATTAACTAGTAAACTAGTGATAAATAAGTCATTAGGCCTAATCCTTTGGCCGGGGACGAATTCGTGTGTGGGATTAAAGGGATCCAGGTAGCTGGGGACGAATTCGTGGCCGACCGTACGAAGACACACAAAGTCAAAAGTCAATTATCTGCTACTTATTTTATTTCTATTTTAGTTTGAAATCTGCTGGGGCGTGGACATGGGATTGTATACGAGGAAGTTGCAAAAAACAACGCTTAACAACTTTAGAATCTGCACAGAGTCTTCCAGTCTGTCGTTTAATATGTTCAAAGTATGGCACACTGTGGCCCTTACCAACCAAACAATTTGTTTCCGATAAGACTTTATTGGAATTGGATGTTGATAACATTAATTTACAGAAAAAGGTTGAGTCCGACAAAATAAACTATTTAATTGATGCCGCTTTTAATAGATTTAATAAGCGAATAAGGAATTTAAGTTCATCAATTATTAGGAATAGCACAGCAAAAGAGCTTAAAATTACGTTAGAGATAACTGATCTATCAACAACACGACCAACTCTAAAAACAAATGAGAGTTACTCCTTGCAAATTTCTGAAATATCCAATAACGTGCGGGTAGAAATAAAAGCTCCAACGTTTTTCGGTGGGCGACATGGATTGGAAACCCTGAGTCAACTTATTGTTTACGACGACATAAGGAACAAACTGTTAATAATGTGTAAGGTATCGATCAGAGATGAACCAGTCTATCCACACAGAGGTATATTGCTGGACACTTCAAGAAGTTACATATCGGTTCCCGCGATTAAACGAACCATTGATGGTATGGCTTCATCTAAATTAAATGTTTTTCATTGGCACATCACGGATAGCCACAGTTTTCCTTATGAGTCGAAATCTTTTCCCGAATTATCAAAGTTGGGAGCGTACAGTCCTAAACAAGTTTACACGGCAAAAGATGTTGCGGATATTATGACATTCGCCACGGAACGTGGCGTTAAAGTTTTACCGGAGTTTGATGCACCAGCGCATGTTGGCGAAGGCTGGCAGGATACGGGTTATGTTGCGTGTTTTAACTACCAGCCCTGGGAAAATTATTGTGTTGAACCACCTTGTGGTCAGTTTGATCCAACTAAAGATGGGTTATACAACGTTTTAGAGGGTAAGCAATTGTTATATGTATAGACTGATTTAAATTTGAGTGCGGTCATTGGGATCTTGCTTAATATTACAGCTAGAGCAGGGGTTCTAAACCTTTTGAAATGTTGTACCGCTTAAATAAACTGCTAAAAATTCACCACCATGTGCAGCATACTTCACAATTCGGATTTTGTAGTCATGAATATGCGTGCAAGATCAAAGGACAAACGTAATAAAAACAATCTTGTTAAAAAAATATACCAATCGTCCTAACCAGAGTTCATTAGTAAAACAATGAGACAGTTCAAATTCGTATTGTGTAAGAAATATCTGTATACCTCTGAACGTAGCTTAAAGAGACGAGTTAAAACTTTTCCTCTATTACTCTATTGCCTCAGTATGTGGAAGAAGGTTATTGTGTTCACTACCCATTTCATTACATAAAATTGTAAATATTCATAAATTAAGAGCTCTGGATTTAATAAAGTTTACTATCTTACTGATTGGTTGGTCTAACACATTGAATAAAAAGATAAAGGAAGGAGCTTTTAATACTATACTGCAGCGTTTGGGCGGCGACGGAAATTACGACATAAATGACCTCTGATGGCGGCCGGTTTTGACAGGTCAAACAGTCAAGAAATTTAGGGCTTTGTGTGCTACAATGGTTAGCTGCAGATCTTGTAGTCTTACTACGTCAAAAAATGTAGAAGATTAAAAGATTACGTTTCATAGGTAAGTAGACATTAATATTTTGTAGTGTAATCATGTATTGAAAATTTGATGTGGTCTGTCAAAATGGTATGTCATATCAGTGGCGTGCATTTGTGTACAGCATATTTTTTAACTCTCATAATAAACAATCCAAATATTGAAATATGCTGTCGTTTTTTTAATTCCCTCAACCACGAAAAAAGAAATAAATAAGTAAATAACAGGCTCAATTCAAAACAAAGCAAATATTTACATTAATAAATACATATTTAAAAATGTTAGATACGTCACTGGGAAGCGGAAACATGCATCCGCCATATTGAGAGGCTAACCTGGACGCCTTAGTATCGCTATAACGCTACTTCCTTTATCTTTTTATTCAATGGTCTAACACTGCTTTAGTTCTAGGGGCATTGATTTTGTTGCCAGTGCTTCACGATGTATGAAATAAGTTTGCATTTAGAGCAACTTCTTTAACATTAGCATAAACACCACCAAGTCTAACCGTCATTGCACGTGCACCATCAGAACATACGCCTACGTAGTTTTTCCAATTGATATCATGGCCTGTGACAAAATCATCGATTTTCTTAAAAATTTAATTTGCTGTGGTATTATTTGGAAGCGTTTCACAGAATGAACTACTCGCCTGGGTGGCGCTTAGCTGCAGGGCCGTTCACAGAAAATTCGGACCCCGGGGAAGCAATAGACAACGGGCCCCCCAGTACTCTTATAAAGGTTTAAATTTCATTTTAATAGTATTTGTAAACAAAATATTGTGTATTAGCTCGAATCCGGGCCCCTTTTGCAACACCGAGCCCCGGGAATTAGTCCCGTCTACCCCCCCCCCCCTGAAATAGGCCCTGCTTAGCTGTTAATAATAACATTTAAAAAGGATCAATTTTTTACTTTTTACTTGAAACTAAAGCACTTATTTTGTAAATTTAATGTTTTGGTTATCAGAGGACAATGTCAAGTGGTTTTACAATACCTAATTATTTATTTATGGCCCTGGAACCTCACAAGTGACATGATGAGGGTAACGTTACTTCCAGAACAAAATATAATATCTTTAGTATTTTAAATGAATAAACTAAAATTTAATTTTAAATTATTAAATATTATTCTATATGCGACCATCTCAGTACTGTCATCTATCTGAATTTTAAAAATCTGCTGTGTTTTATATTCTGAACTAGTGTTTCTTGTACTTGAGCTGCCGTTTCATTAATTCTCCGAGAAGCAGTGTCGTTTGATGGAGTAACAACATTTAATGTTGTTGCTGCTGCTGGGCCATGAATTTATGTTACAATTAGGGATTGTAATACCGGTAAATCGGTTTACCGGTAAATCGCAAAAAATGCTCTTCAAATTTTACCGGTACTTTGTCAATTTTTTACCGGTAATTCCGGTAATTTTACAATATCTTTCAAAGCATGATAAAATCTAAATCAAATAATCTAAAAAGAATTGACGTATTTTCAAGGAGAAAAAATAAGGGAAAACATACAAATGGCATATTATTGTTTACTCACTAGGTACTCGACCAACAAGTGTAGAATCCAAAAGAGCTTTTTCGGCGGCTGGAATATTTTCTACAAAAATTAGATCGCAATTAGGAGACGACAGTTTAGATAAATTATGTTTTCTACGTGCTTATTTTTTAAGAAAAGTTTAAAATAAAAAATATTGTTAATAGTTGGACAACATGTTTTTCGTTATATCATTTTATATTTTATGTTCAGAATAGTCGTATTTTCATGTATTTTTTGTAATTCTGGATTACAGTTTTTGAAATATTTTTATTTTATATTGTATATTATATTATTATTACATAAAAAAATATTACGTTGATGGCTGTTAACTAATATATTGTATGAAACTGATTGGAATAGTTTATAGGCTTCAACTATCTCAATCAGTTCCATAATAAATAAATGTATATGAATATATTTATTTTTAATATGGTTTTCGGAGTTTATCCGGGTAATATTTAAATTGGCTCGACGTTTCGGCAAGCTCTCACTATAGGGGGTACGCGGATAAACTCCAAAAACTATATTAAAAATGTTAGTAACCGCAAAAATCTAAAATGAAACAATATAATATAAATATATATAATAATATGGTTTACCGGCAAACCGGTTTTGATTGACAATTTTACTGAATTACCGGTAATTCAAAAAGTCGGTAAATTTACAATCCCTAGTTACAATATCTTTTGCTGCAGGTAGGATTAAAGTTTCCCCAATAGTGTGAGGTTTTCTAGTTTGAGCGATTCTAACTAACTAAATATGATGCTTCCAACGGCTTATGTGTTAGTTGCAGTAAACAAATGAACTGATTTTTTTATGTTTCAGTTCAATTCAAAAAAAATGAGAGTATGATATGTACCTGATTGCTCGCAAAACTAAAACAATCAATAACTTAAGTTGATATTTGTAACTAATTTCGTCTAATTACAACCTTTGTTCATTTAAAAATTAAAAATTTAATATTATCAAATGTATTGAGTCTCTGTGTACCACCTGGAATAACTTAATACCAGTGGTACATATACCACTGGTTGAGAACCCCTGAGCTAGAGCATTATATGTAAATTTGGAAAAGCTGATAGAATTCTTTTATGAAAACCAGGGATGGAAAACGTAACGTAACGATACCCAATAACGTTATAATAACGATTCAACTATAATTTTTTATACAATAACGTTATATAACGTTATAATAACCGATAACGTTTCGTTAAAAGTTATTTTGTATCGTTATTCTCTATAAATTAAATTTTTATATGGCGATCTTTTTATTTTCAGAAGATATAATATTTTGTTTGTATTTTAGAAATTAAAATCAAAATAAAATATCTCAACCTCAACGTAATTTTGTAGGTACTATTTTTTAAATTTACATTTACAGATCCCAAAAATAATTTCAGAGTTACAAGTAATAGTTATTTATGTACCAAGGCAGTAAAGTTCGACTTTTTATCACGAGTGTGGATATTATTTGCCGAGACGAAGTCGAGGCAAATAACCACACGAGTGATAAAAAGGAACTTTCCTGACGAGGTGCATATTAAATTTTTTCTTCAAGCGTCAAAGAAATAGCGAAAATCAAGCAAATACATAAAGTTTAACCTACTTCATCTGTCAGATTCTCATTCTCCTGTCAAACATGTATTGAACAAAATCACGCCCACTTTTACTAAATTCAACCAATGAGCGTAGCGCATTTTACGGTTGCTTAGCGACCATTATTGCACTAGTGATATAATGAGATATTATTGTACTAGTAAAATAATGACGTATTTTTACATGAGGCGTTCAGTAGAATAATATAGACATTATAAGACGCTTGAAAAAAAAATTATTTTTATACCAGATGTTTCTTAAATAATGCGAAAAAATTCGGGAGATGATACTTAATCGAAAATTAAGAGGGGTCTATCATATTTTTTCTTTCTTTAGGGTCTCCTTTCGGAGTTACACCCCCCTAAAAGGGATCGGTAAAATTGGGTTTTTATTTTATTTCCCAAATTTGGATAAATGTGGGAGATTTATACTTATAAAAAGGTTTCCCATAGTAATATTTTTAATCATCCCCCACCCTCACAGGGGGCTGAAAAGTGCGACCCTTGTTGGTTTTTTTAGCAGGACTTTTTGGTGGGTTGAAATCTAGTAATTTTAAATTTTCTTTAAAAACTTGATTTATTTAGAAGTTTTTTTTATTCTTTAACTGATCTCGTTAAACCTACAGTTTTTGAGTAAAAAATTATATGAATGTACATGAACCATCAAATATTCCAATATAAAACGATATTGGATAGAAGTGACGGGTGTAATTCATTTTGACGTTTACGCGGCGACAACGCTAAAACGCCTGTCAATTCTACCCAATATGAACATAAACATCATATTCACTCATTTATTTTTTTACTCAAAACTGTAAGATTAACGAGAAAAACTAAAAAATAAAAAAAGATTCTAAATAAATCAAACTAACAAAAACATTTTTTTTGCAAAATTTCAACTCACCAAAAAGTTCTGATTAAAAAACCAACAGGGGTCGCACTTATCAGCCCCCTATGAAGGTGGAAGATGATTGAAAATAATGCTATGGGAAACCTCTTAATAAGCATAAAACATCTACCAAATATCATTTTCCTACATTGATCTAAATTTGAGAAATAAAATAAAAACCTAATTTTATCGCTCCCCTTTAGGGGGGTGTAACTCCGAAAGGAGACGTCTAAGAAAAAATTGTTATATAAAAGACCCCACTTTATTTTCAATAAGGAATCTCCTTCCGAATGTTTTCGCATTATTTAAGAAACACCCTGTATATAACGTTATATAACATAACAATTCATTTTTTTAACGTTATTTATAACGTTATGTAACGAAAACAAATAATAAATAACGTTATACAATAACGTAACGGTTTAAAACGTTATTCCATCCCTGATGAAAACTTTTGTTGTTGTCATTAGAGTTGTGCGATATATCGATATATCGGTGAATTAGAACCCAGTAAATCAGTAATTACAGATTACAGCTTACAGCAATATAGGTACCCGTGAATAAATGAAAAGATGTTTAATGGTGCCTGTACACCTGAGAGTAAAGTACTCTCGAGAGTAGCGTCGCCAAGGATACAGCCCCTGAGAGTAACTCGCGATTGGCTGTATCCTTGGCGACGCTACTCTCGAGAGTACTTTACTCTCAGGTGTACAGGCACCATAAGAGTAATATGACAAACATATGCCTGATGTTTTGTTAAAGTTAATTAAATGGTAAATCTAAGTTAATGCATAAATTTTTAGGTTTGTACAAGGACTTCATAGAACAGTTTAATCCGGACATATTCCATATGGGAGGTGATGAGGTCTTCTTTGGGTGTTGGAATAGCACAGATAATATTGTTGAATGGATGCAGACTGTTCACGGCTGGGGAAGGACCCAAAAAGATTTTATTAAATTATGGGACCTTTTTCAAAGAAAAGCGCTGGAAAGTTTGGATAAACAAACCTCAACAAAACTGCCCATCATTATGTGGACCAGCATACTTACGGATAAAGAGCACGTGGAGAAATATTTACCCAAAGATAGATACGTTATACAAGTGTGGACGAAAAGCGAAGATCAAAAAATACAAGATCTGTTAGAAAGGGGTTATCAAATAATTTTGAGCAATTATGATGCTTTGTATTTAGACTGTGGATTTGCTGGTTGGGTTATTGATGGTAATAATTGGTGTTCGCCCTATATTGGATGGCAAAAAATGTACGAAAACAGTCCAGCGTCCATTGCTCGTAAGTAAATTTCGTTAAACGTCTCTTATTAGAAAACGTTTCAATTTAAATTATTTACTATATTATTTATGATTGTACCGGGTGATTTAGTCTCACTGTGAGATCCGTATAACTTTGTAATTTAAAACAAAACCCCTTTAAGCGTATGTCAAAAGTAAGGACCGATAGCTAATAACTCGTGATTGATAACAAAGAGAATATTCGTGCATGTTCAGTAGCTGCAACTGGTTCTTCCTGCTTATAGTAGTTTTAAGTTAATGTGGACCGCGAGATGCGCAAAGAGAGGGAATGGCGGTTGAAATTTAGACTTTCCTAAAAACATTGAGTAACGGCAAATGAGTTTACAGGTTATAATCACGTTGCTGAAACAGACGGATGTTTTTAGGTGTCGCAGTAATACACGCTTTGGACTAGTTTGGTTTCTGCGTCACTGTCCACTTTAAGTTAAAACAGCTCTAGCTACCGACATTAGGGTGACGGCGATATATCGATAAATGAGCCGCTCAGTTGCCAAATCGATTAACTCCACAAATGTATCTAGGCATATTTATATCGCTTTAGAATGCAATTTCACAGGTCATACACCGGAAACAAGAAAATTAATGCAAAAACAATGTACCAAATGGTACGACAAAGCTTGGCCGCATAGCCCGATGGAAACCAAGCCAGTAATCGGGAAACTTAGATTTTAAATTATTGAACATCCTCCGTATTCCCCAGATCTAGCATATTGCCATATTCTTGTAGCACTTAAAAGAGATTTAGCGTTTGGTTTAGGTGCATTTTGCAGATGATAAGTTTGTCCTACAACGATTTGCACGATCCAATGAACCGTCACGATTCTGCACAGTAATCAATTCGTGTTCCATCACAGTCTCCGACAGTTCACCGGGCGTTCAGTTATCCGTTCCATCAACTCTCAAAACAATACATGTACCGGTTTGCGGACGATCAGAACAGTTCATGAACAAGGGGACGAATTATTGTTACAGGGATTTTTACACGCATGCGCTGTTCATAACTAACGCGAGGTCTGCATCGCCCTCCCAATCCCATTTAGTTAGTACTGGATTCATAAGGTGTTTACCCTTGCGATGCGCACATTTCTATGGACCCAATAGACACAAATGTCATGTACAGTTAGGCCAGTCATAAAAGCGTTCCAACAACGGCTAATACTGGGCAATACATTTATTAGTACATAGTAAAAACTGTTCATTACCAAAGCGATCATGTTTAGTTGGTCAAATACAAAGATTGCTTAGATTTTACGAAGAATTTTAAATAATTTTAAACAAATTTTTCGCAGGAATGTTGTTTTTCATTTTAATCTGAAAAACTTCTGAACTAAGACGACTTGGGTAATTTTATTTTATGAATTAAATTCACCCCACTTTGAATAAGAGATCCCCCTGGAATTTTAATGACTTCTCGACCAAACTGCAATAACCTCAAACCTTATCTTTAAACCATTAACCCTTTAATTCAAGTTGAATATTTTCTCAGTGTATCCATTACCAAATTCTTTGGTATATTTCAGAACGCCACATTAAACAAGTGCTAGGTGCAGAGGCAGCTTTATGGACAGAACAATCTGATGATAGTACAATAGATAGCAGAATATGGCCCAGAGCCGCGGCATTGTCTGAGAGGTTGTGGGCAGAACCGTCAACTTCTTGGAGGCACGCAGAAAGTAGATTTTTAATCCACAGAGAAAGACTTGTTAATATGGGAATAAAGGCAGATTCGATTCAGCCGCGATGGTGTCTTTTAAATGAAGAAGATTGTCCGATAAATAAATTAGCATAAAGTAAAACGCGAGTTTTTTACGACCCCTAGGTGCTCTTTAATTTTATGTTTGCTTAAAGAGAAAATAAAAATCAATTGCCTGTTTTTGAGGCACTAAAAATTGTGTTTTTGTTTATTTTCTGTAATATTATTGTACCAGATTCGTTATAAATGTCTTTAACTACTACCACTAAATCATGGAAAAATTTTATTCTTATTATACAATAGTTTTCTGCTTTATAATAACAGATTATGTACACCCTTAGTATGTGTAAAGAAGCCCGATCTCCATGACAAATGTCTATCATTAAAATACGTTTACATTTCTATTTTAGTGTACCCAGGTAATGCGAAGCAAAATAGGGTAAGAATTAATAAAAACTTTAATAATGTAAGTTATTTTTTACATTTCATAATATTTTATGATTGTTCACGTACTATCAGGGTCTATCATAGCGGGGGGACTATTTTCCTGGGGCCCAGTGTGGCCAAGGGGGGCCGGATTCGAGTTAATACACAATGTTTTGTTTACAAATACCGTTAAAATTTTTGATTTTATCTGAAATCGTGTGGAGTGATACATTCCTTCCCACCCCTTTCCTCCTAGTTTTTTTATTGCTGCTTTCTGTTTCATCTTGAAAATAGTAACGAATTAACGATGTTATCGTACGACCTTGAAATCAACGCCAAACACTAATACCGGGTGTAAACAAAATGTGGTACACCTCCTTAATTTTCTTTAGTTTCAATTTTAGATTAATGAAATTTTAAACAATGATATGAGCAAAAAACCGGATTTTCTGATCATATGTACACTTTTGGCTCACTTCCGGTTTTTCCGGAAATTACCCCAACTTTGGTATTTTTAATGGAACACCCTGTATATTTTTACATTTTTAAAAAGACGAAGCGATTTTGGATACAACTGCACTATTTTTGTTAATGTTTATAACCTCAAATAATTTTTGAACCAAAATTTAATTTCTTATTAAGTTTTAATTTAATGGTAAAGGGTTATAGAAAGAATTTGGTCAAAAACAGATTATTTCATCCGTAGCTTTGTACCGTTCGTATCTCCTAAACAAGTCCTCAATCCATCATGTGATCCAGTGGCCTCTTTTGAATTGTTTTTTGATCAAGAAATTTGTGGATATCTAAAAAATATGGTCATTACATACGCACGTTGGTGGTTCAGTAGTTATAAATAAAACTACCTAAAAATATTCTATTCAAAATCTATACCGATAGATATTTTTATTCTTTGAAATGTGTACATCGTTTACAAGAATTGGGATTCGGCTATACCGGTACAATAATGGCTAATCGATTAGAAAAATGTCCTATAACGAATGTGAAAACTATGGAAAAAAAAAGAACGAGGAACCTACGACTTTTGCATGGATATAAAAATTATGTTACCGTTACCGCTTGGAATGATAACCGAGTTGTTCTTACTGTGAGTTCTTGCAATACAGTACACCCAATTGGCCAAGCTCATCGCTAGATATCCTCCGAAAAAAAGAAATTGCCTGTTACACAACCACATGTCATTTCTATGTACAACAAATACATCGGTGGAGTGGACGGTGAGAAGTACAAAATGGATCATTTGAATTTCAGAAGAAATATAGTTCAAGTCTATTTAAAAAATTACGGAACTACCATTGTGGGAGGAGGAAGGCCAAAATCCTCTTAATAAATTGGCAGTCAAGTTCCAGAGTCAATAAGATATGATCGGATCCGATCACTGGATAATTTCAGCTGTAAAGCAAAATAGATGTGCGCTTTGCAAGAAAAATGCCACTAAATGTTGTGAGAAATGCGGTGTCAATTTACAGGATGGAAGTTTTAAAAGTTTCCATGTTCGCTGAAATGTTTATAATAATAAATGTTCATAAATAATTTATTGTTTTTGCATGTATAATACATTATTATTTGCAAACGTTTTATTTCCAATTATACCTTACTGTATGCCGCCCAGTGTTCCAAAATTGGAACACATCAAAATACTGTAATATTTAATACTTTTTTGAAAAATATAAATGAATTCTATTATTTTGTGTTATTTTTATGAAGAATATCATACATTACCAAAAAAAAAAGAAAAAAAATTAATTCGGGCAAAAATGGGTTAACTTTTTCTCGAAAAAAGAGATCGAGGATGCGCGGTCCGTTTTTTGATACCTCTTATAGTTACCGAGATTCCCTATGAAAACATCGAAATTTGCCCACCCTGTACTGCGATTAAGAGGATCTCTTAATAAATCTTCACAATAATTTGAAGTTTTTGAAGCAGACTCTTAATAAAAATACAAGCTATTGGGATCGATGGATTCTTTAGAAGATGTTCCATTTAAATAATCGCTTGTACCACCATAGTTCCATTTAAAAAAATTGACAACGAAGTTGGGGTCATTTCCGGCGAAACCGGAAGTGAAACAAATGTGTGCATGTGCTCAAAAAGCCCGGTTTTTTGCACATATCATATGTCTAAATTTTCATTTATCTAAAATCAAAACCAAATAGAAAAAAGGGTGTACCACACCTCATTTACACGCGGTATTAACTAGTTTCGATGCTGCTGGAATACATTTAGTGCCACTTGTACGTATTTCGCAGCGTTGTCCCGCAACTTTTTGAATGCACTGTGATGCTCCCCAAAGTACCTACAATTTAAAATTGTTGTTGAAGCTTCCCTTTATCCTTTATAGTTCTTGAGAGATTACGGCCGTGAAATGTTGGTTCGTTGACTTTAAATGGCGTTAAATTTTAAATATTTTCAGCTTAGGAATACAGTTTACTTCGGTGTATTTAGCCAAAAATATATTCCATTCTACCTTTTTTAACAAAACAATGTAATTAAACAAAAATTTCATATTTAATTATCAAAAATTATTAGCTCTCTTACCTGCTTTATCTGCTGCTAACTAATCACCACATATCTCTAACCCAGATACATGGCGCAGCGCGCAGCACTATCACTAACATTAATTTTTATAAACGTTTTTCCAAAAATCTCCACATTTGATTTATGACGGAATTTATTGTTCTTAACCTCGACGTCGCACTTGAAACTAACATGATACACTTGTAATACAAACAGCGTCATTATTTACGCACGAAAAATTTGTGCACAAAAAAATAATTGTTCTCATTAGAGGAAAGTAGCTACCAGTAAAACTTTTTTAACGGGTTATTTAGACCGACTACAATAAAGCAATACTAGATGATTATTGTTCATTTGACCAGAACTGATGTGCCGAATGTTTAGGTGAGAAATCGAACTTATTTTGTGATGTCCCGATAATTTTCTAGTTAAGAAATCGCTACTATTCACAGTTTGTGAAATTTAAGGGCAACTGATTAAATTTATAACTGAAATTAAAATACATGATTCGCCAGAGCTATCAAAAAGAAGCTATAATATGGTTAATATGCACGTACTTGTTTAAAAAGTTTAATATTGTTTTCCCAAAGATGTTCAACATGCACATAATGACATATTATTAGTTTTAAAATTGTTCTCTGACGTAAACGAGAGAAATTTTGTTTCATTTTGATTTAACGCAGTATTTTCCGCTCCTATTACTTTGATTGTTTAATTAGCAAAACCCTCATTTAAATCTAATTATTTAGTGGTTTAACTGAAAAATGCGATTGTTTAACGTTTAAAGTTAGTAAACTGGTGTGGCCACCAAATGGCTTTCGCCATAACTAAACATATTGTGCGTATCTTCATACAGGGATGCGCAAAGGTATGAAAACAGACAAATATCTAGAATACTATTGCAGATATATAACAATAAAAAAAATTATCTGAGCGTTTTGGTATTTTTCGGATCCGATAAAAATATTAAGGTTGCAATGCGACTTCCGGTTCAAACTTTAAAGTTTTAAATAGAACACCCTGTATATTTTTACACTTTTGGATTTCTCTTAAAATTTACTTTAAAAAATGTAAAAGATTATATGGGTCTAAAGTCAACCGTTTTCGTAAAATTTACGTTTAGATGAAAATTTTGAGCGATACAGCACTTTCAATTTTTTTAACATTCAAGTTATTTAAAAAGGCAATAGAATTTCGTTTGAAAATTAGATTGACAATTGAATAATTAACTATTTGCGCTAGCTACATTTTTAAAATATTATACAGGGTGCTTTTTACGCTTGGTCAAACTTGTGAATCTTTAAACATCGATAACTCAATTTTCTTAAGTACAACACGCTATTTGTTTTTACACATTCTTGTAGAAAATTTGATTGTCTTTCAAAAACATTAACAATGTTTTATACCTAAAACTAATAATTTACGACATATCGCGATTTTATTGTAAATTATTAGGGCAACGTAACTTTTCGAGTAGGCTTTGAAGGTAGACAGTGGTAATTTTGAAACAATTGAAAGATAAAAACAAGAAAGTTATTATATTATCTTTTCCTTTCGAATTCTTGAATTTTTTTATAATGTTCCCTACCTAAACCTATTTAAATTTATTTACAAGTACATTATACATATACACTTATTTAATTTTTTGTTGAGATAAGCACTTAAATATTATACAGGGTGTCCCAGCCAAGACGAATTATTCGATAGCTCTGTTATCAGTAATAATATTTAAAAAAGTTAAATATAAAAGTTGTTTGTAATCATTTACTATATAACCTAAAATTATTTTCAACTATACACAGTGTTTTGTTTTTGCGATCTGATACCAAACATAGTTTTTTTATATAGAACACCCTATATATTTTATAATTTTTGGATGTAAAATAAAATTTTCTTTCAAAAATATTATAGGTTGTTTATATCTAAAATGAATAGTTTTTGAGTTATTAACGTTTTTTTGAAAATTTTGACAGAAGCAGACCTTTATAAAAATATTTATATTTATCAACATAACAGCACCAGAGCAATTTACTCTCGTAATTTATTAGACAATAGTGTCGTAGTGATTGTTGATTTGTTAAACTTTTAAAATAACATACATTCGTTTTACTCGGTCCATTTCGCTAAACTTTAAGCGCATGTAAGTCATTTTTTTTAAATGGAACACCCTATATATTTTTACATTTTCTTGTAGATAACTTAATTATCTTTCAAAGTTATTAAGCATGTTTATGTCTATATATAATATTTTTGAAGTTATTTCGTTTCTTATGTTTATTTGCGAGTATTTTACCTAAAATATCGGTAGTAGCCTTTGAAAATTGAAAACAATTTGTATGAACTGTCAACCAAAACACTTAATCGGCACAATTTTCACTATTATGCCATTAAAAATCCATATTTTTTAAGAGTTGTAGTTCTGATGTTATTTGCTGCCATTTATGCTGTGCATCTACAACTCTTAAAAATTATGGATTTTGAGTGGCTAATAGTGAAAATTATGCCGATTAAGTGTTTTGCTTGACAGTTCATACAAATTGTTTTCAATTTTCAAAGGCTACTACAGATATTTTAGGTAAAATACTCGCAAATAAACATAAGAAACGAAATAACTTCAAAAATATTATATTTAGACATAAAACATGCTTAATAACTTTGAAATATAATTAAGTTTTCTACAAGAAAAAGTAAAAATATATAGGGTGTTCCATTAAAAAAAAATGACTTACATGCGTTTAAAGTTTAGCGAAATGGACCGAGTAAAACGAACACCCTGTATATTATTTTAAAAATGTAACTAGTCAACAATCACTGATACTGTTGTCTAATAAATCACCACAGTAAATTGCTCTGGTGTTGTTATGTTAATAACTATAAATATTTTTATAAAGGTCTGCATATGTCAAAATTTTCAAAAAAACGTTAATAACTCAAAAACGGTTAATTTTAGACATAAACAACCTATAATAATTTTAAAAGAGAATTTAATTTTACATCCAAAAATTACAAAATATATAGGGTGTTCCATATAAAAAACTATGTTTGGTATCAGAGCGCAAAAACAAAACACTGTAAAGTTGAAAATAATTTTAGGTTATGTAGTAAATGATTACAAACAACTTTTATATTTAACTTTTTTTTAATATTATTACTAATAACAGAGCTATCGAATAATTCGTCTTGGCTGGGACACCCTGTATACTACATAACTATTCATTCTGACTATATTTGTTATCTTAGCCTACTATGTTAAAAAAAGGTAAGTTTGTGTCATAACTTTTTAAGGGCGAGCGTAACTTTTTTTTTAGTATAATTCAGTTTAACATAAGTGTATATGTATTTGTAAATAAATTTAAATACATTTTTCTAAGTGTAAACAAATTTAAACAACTTTTCTAGTACATTTAAGCAATTTCCCATTCGAGCAATTGTATTTCGAGCAATAATTGTATTAGAGCAATTTACCTTCGAGCCTAGTTTTATTTGCTGCCAACTGTGAAAAGTACACCTTAGAAATAGAGGTATATATTTCCATTTCATTGAATCGGCTTCAGTCTCCACTCATTGTGTAGATAGGGTATGCGCAATATATGTTTATTAGATATATGCTTCGCCGTAGTTCACACAAAACATTTACGTGCGAGTGAACTAATTTAACCCACGCCCTTTTTGTGACATAACCAAACATCAGCTTAAAAATCTAGTGTTGTGGTAAATGTTTGCAAACAAACGACAACTTCTTAACATACAAGCGTTATTTACAAGTGAAAATATATAGTTTTTGTGTTAATGAAGAAATGAATCCAACAAGGAATACAACAAATTATTGTAAATATGAAGGAAAAATACGACATAAAGTATGTGTAAAAGAAGAAAAAGAGGAAACAAACTCAGAGCTAGAAGAATGCAATTTACAAATTAATATAATAAATCACAATTATGTACATTCCAGTAGTAGCATTATTCAACTAAAGGAAGAAATTTTAATCGCTGAAATTAGAAGTGTAGATGAGGTTGGAAAAATAGAAATAAAAGAAGAACCATTAGAATCCAATGATATTCTAGAAAATTTTACTAATAAATCCTTTACACATGTTGGTAAGAATGAGAACAGTGACAATAAAGAAACAGAAATGATTGATGAAACTGCAGAGACAAAATACTTCAATAAATTAGATTCTATACTGAAAGACAGAACAGTAATTATAAATGATATTAATGACCTCAATATCGTATCAGATGTATTATCCTCAGATACAGCAGCATGCGATTTGGCATCGACACATAAAAGTGACATTATAGAAACAAAAAGTGAAAGCAAGAATAAAAATGTACATGCAGTTAAAGATTTGACAAGGCAGCTGGGAAAGGAATGGAACAAAAATATGGACAAAATATATACATGTACAATTTGTGATAAACATTTTAACTTATGATCAAACCTAAATACCCATATGAGAACACACCCTGGCGAAAAGCCATATAAATGTAAAATTTGTGAGAAATGTTATAATCGAAGTAGTCATTTAAGCGCTCATATGAAAACACACACTGGTGAAAAACCATATAAATGTGACATTTGTGAGAAATGTTTTTATATAAGAAGTAAGTTAAATGTTCATATGAGAATACACACTGGCGAAAAACCATATAAATGTGACATTTGTGAGAAACGTTTTAATTATAATATTGGTCTAAGTGCTCATATGAGCACACACACTGGCACAAAACCATACAAATGTGACATTTGTGAAAAAGGTTTTAATCGAAGTAGTAATTTAAGTGCTCACATGAAAACACACACTGATGAGAAACCGTATAAATGTGACATTTGTGAGAAATGTTTTAAGCACAGTAAAAACTTACGGGTTCATATGAGAGAACATACTGGTAAAAAACCATATAAATGTGACATAAGTGAGAAATGTTTTAATCGAAGTAGTCATATAAGCGCTCTTATGAAAACAACACACGCTGGCAAAACACCATATAAGTGTGATATTTGCCAAAAGAATTTTATAAATAGTTGCGATCTAAATGTTCATATGAGAATACACACTGGTAATAAACCATATCAATGTGACATTTGTAGAAAATGTTATATTAAAAGTAGCAATTTAAGGGCTCACATGAGAACACACACTGGCGAAAAACCATATAAATGTGACATTTGTGAGAAATGTTTTAATCATAGTATTAAATTAAGCGCTCATGTGAGCACACATACTGGCACAAAACCATACAAATGTGACATTTGTGAAAAAACATTTAAACGAAGTAAACATTTAAACAATCATATGAAAACACACACTGGTGAGAAACCATATAAATGTGACATTTGTGAGAAATGTCTTAAGCACAGTAAAAGCTTACGGCTTCATATGAGAACACATACTGGTGAAAAACCATATAAATGTGACATTTGTGAGAAACGTTTTAATTATAATATTGGTCTAAGTGCTCATATGAGCACACACACTGGCACAAAACCATACAAATGTGACATTTGTGAAAAAGGTTTTAATCGAAGTAGTAATTTAAGTGCTCACATGAAAACACACACTGATGAGAAACCGTATAAATGTGACATTTGTGAGAAATGTTTTAAGCACAGTAAAAACTTACGGGTTCATATGAGAAAACATACTGGTCAAAAACCATATATATATGTGACATAAGTGAGAAATGTTTTAATCGAAGTAGTCATATAAGCGCTCTTATGAAAACAAAACACGCTGGCAAAACACCATATAAGTGTGATATTTGCCAAAAGAATTTTATAAATAGTTGCGATCTAAATGTTCATATGAGAATACACACTGGTAATAAACCATATCAATGTGACATTTGTAGAAAATGTTATATTAAAAGTAGCAATTTAAGGGCTCACATGAGAACACACACTGGCGAAAAACCATATAAATGTGACATTTGTGAGAAATGTTTTAATCATGGTATTAAATTAAGCGCTCATGTGAGCACACATACTGGCACTAAACCATACAAATGTGACATTTGTGAAAAAAACATTTAAACGAAGTAAACATTTAAACAATCATATGAAAACACACTGGTGAGAAACCATATAAATGTGACATTTGTGAGAAATGTCTTAAGCACAGTAAAAGCTTACGGCTTCATATGAGAACACATACTGGTGAAAAACCATATAAATGTGACGTTTGTGAGAAATGTTTTAATCAAAATTATAGATTAAAGGCTCATATGAAAACACACTGCTTAAATACTACGTAAATGTAATATTTTAAAAAATGGTTTAGTCAGAATAAATATTTAAATATTCATCAGAGGACTTGCTGTTAAAAATCGTAGAACTGGTATATTTGTCGTAAATATTTTATTGTTAATAATCGTCTCACAGTTAAAGAGTCAGTTAATGGAGTCGAAGTTAAAGATCAACCCAGGGAAAATTTGTAGTAATGGTTTTTAGCTTTATTTGTAGGTACGTCACCAGTGGCTATTGGCACCTTTAATTTTGTCACATTACTGCACTCTCATATATTAAAAATTATACATTGTTGTACATATATTTTATAAAGTTAATTAAGGCATTTTTGTGGTCTGGACATTTTACAGACCCCAAAAATAATTTCAGAATTTACCTTTTACGCTGGCGAGACTCCACGAGGCTGTAAAAAATCTCACTTGAAATAAGTGAGCTTTACTGTTCTCCATATACATAAATATGTATTAACAACTTTATTGTTTATACTTGCAATTTCGTGTAACACAACGGTACAGATTATCTATTTCTAATTTGTTGATTGGATCATTAATATAGAGTATTCACCTGATTGTATATATTATTAATGTGTATGTTGTATTTGCGGTTAGATTTATTAAATGTAAAATTTCCTCTTACTTCGCAAAGGACTAATGTAAAAGATTTATTAGATGATGTTTTACTAGTAAGATTGACTGGAATGTGAAAATGTATATTGTATGGTATGTGTATGTACAAACTTCTAAGTTGGAGTATATTTCAAGTTTATTTATTATATATTATTAATGTATACTTTTATTTCCGTTTAGAGTAAATATAAGTTTTTTTAAATATCCTTTTTTATTTATAACATTCATGGAAACATTTAGTGAATTATCCACTTGAATTAATTCTTTTGTCTTTTAAAATAATTATAGCAGAATCTAATTTTCTAATTTAATTCGAATGCGCAGATTTTTAGAGTTGAGTGGTGACGTGACAACCGTGTACACGGCTCCGTCACATCATGGTAGTTTAAAGTAAAAAATTCAGCTGAAGTCAACAATTTTGAGAATTGAAGCTAAGTCATTAATAATAGAAAGAAAAGGAGTCAGCTGGAGAGATGTGCCACAATTAGCTAACAATAGGCAGGAGTGGAGAAACAACATAGAAATAGAAAAGCATACCTCGACACCGAAAGGTACAAGAGGAACCGATTAAGAAGGAGAAAAAGGACAAATTTAAAACAGCACTTGCTATATTTTTAGATAAAGATCGTGTGTACAATTTAAACTAATCAAGTTGTGTTTTTGCACCTTACAGGTGTTTTACCAAATAAAATGGTTAATTGTTAATGTGTTTAATGATTTGGTAAATTAAATATGGCGGCGATTCGCCAGTCTAAAATATGCTGTCCTTGAGCATTAAAACCAATCGTCGACATTTATAATTTTGCGGACGCAAAGATTGTTATCGTGTTAATAGAGAGTAGTAAAATTAAAGTCCTCGATTTTTTGACAACAAATAAAACTGTGAAACCGGTTTTAACCGTTATAAATTCCAGTTCTCTTGTTGTACTGTTCATTCTTTAGACAAAGGTATAATTTTAAACTTTACTTTTCATATGTGATACGTATTTGTTTTGTTTTGTCTTATTATGCTTTATACTGTAATAGATGTATATACATATTAATTTCAAAAATGTTTAATTTTTTGTTTACATTTAGGGGGAGGCGGCTTTTTTAAAGTTTGCACGCGGCGGCCCTGTCTACAGACATAATATGATTTAATCATATATCTTACATTAATTTTGAGGAATCTGCTAGTCGTCCAGTTGGATGATGTTGAAAATGAGCTGCTTGAGGAATTTCTAACATTTCTTGTAAATTCCGTTCAAATCCTTTCATGTCAATTGTAATGTTATGCAAAATACAAATAGCTTTAATAATTTTATCTGCAGTTTATTTTTTTTGTTTCAATCGCTTGTGATAACATGCGCCATTTCGAGAAAATTATTCCAAATGCACATTCCACTGTAGCTCGAGATAGTCGTTTATTAAAGTATTCGGATTCCAAATTTAGTTGTTACACCATAGGGTTTCATTAAATGATCTAATAAAGGGAATGCTTCGTCCGCAATAAAAACATACGGCACTTTAACTTCGGTATGTGGGAGGTAATTATCAGTTGGAATATTTAGTTGGTTTGTTTCCATTAAACTAAATAGACTTGAAGACTGAAACCTACCTCCATCACTTTGTTTTCAATATCCTCCGACATCAATAACGGAAAACTTATAATCCGCATCAACCACACCAAGTAACACAACTGAAAAAAAATATTTGTAATTGTAGTACATAGTTCCTGTATGACTGAGGCAATTTATAAGGACGTGCTTTCCGTCGAAAGCGCCAATAAAATTTGGAAAGTTCCATGTTTTATAAAAATTATTAGCTACTAGCACTTAGCCCGTCCTAGAACGGGAATATTGTATATCTTAAATTTAAACTATCACTTTTTATAATACCGTGAGCTGCAAGTTAGACACTGTTATGTTGCCGGTGAGTAAAAATTTACGGTTCATTAGACACAACTCAGTCGGTCAAATGAACCCGTAGTAGTTTACTGCGTTACTATATTCATGCGTTACAAAGTCACAGAGTCAGGCCGGACTTTTATATATATCTGATTTCAGTAAATTGTTGTTCTGTTGGTATCGGCATATGGCATATGTATAGGTTGTAGTTCAGTCCACAGTACTTGTACGTGTACGGTACTCTTTACTATTTTACTATGTTAAAAAAGGTAAGTTTGTGTTATAACTTTTTAAGGGCGAGCGTAACTTTTTTTTTAGTATAATCCAGTTTAACATAAGTGTATATGTATTTGTAAATAAATTTAAATAGGTTTAGGTATGGAACATTATAAAAAAATTCGAAAAGTGTAAACAAATGTAAACAACTTTTCTAGTACATTTAAGCAATTCCCCATTCGAGCAATTGTATTTCGAGCAATAATTGTATTAGAGCAATTTACCTTCAAGCCTAGTTTTATTTGCTGCCAACTGTGAAAAGTACACCTTAGAAATAGATGTATATATTTCCATTTCATTGAATCGGCTTCAGTCTCCGCCATAGAAAAAGGAAGACTAGTCTCCACTCATTGTGTAGATAGGGTATGCGCAATATATGTTTATTAGATATATGCTTCGCTGTAGTTCACACAAAACATTTACGTGCGAGTGAACTAATTTAACCCACGCCCTTTTTGTGACATAACCAAACATCAGCTTAAAAATCTAGTGTTGTGGTAAATGTTTGCAAACAAACGACAACTTCTTAACATACAAGCGTTATTTACAAGTGAAAATATATAGTTTTTGTGTTAATGAAGAAATGAATCCAACAAGGAATACAACAAATTATTGTAAATATGAAGGAAAAATACGACATAAAGTATGTGTAAAAGAAGAAAAAGAGGAAACAAACTCAGAGCTAGAAGAATGCAATTTACAAATTAATATAATAAATCACAATTATGTACATTCCAGTAGTAGCATTATTCAACTAAAGGAAGAAATTTTAATCGCTGAAATAAGAAGTGTAGATGAGGTTGGAAAAATAGAAATAAAAGAAGAACCATTAGAATCCAATGATATTCTAGAAAATTTTACTAATAAATCCTTTACACATGTTGGTAAGAATGAGAACAGTGACAATAAAGAAACAGAAATGATTGACGAAACTGCAGAGACAAAATACTTCAATAAATTAGATTCTATACTGAAAGACAGAACAGTAATAATAAATGATATTAATGACCTCAATATCGTATCAGATGTATTATCCTCAGATACAGCAGCATGCGATTTGGCATCGACACATAAAAGTGACATTATAGAAACAAAAAGTGAAAGCAAGAATAAAAATGTACATGCAGTTAAAGATTTGACAAGGCAGCTGGGAAAGGAATGGAACAAAAATATGGACAAAACATATACATGTACAATTTGTGATAAACATTTTAACTTACGATCAAACCTAAATACCCATATGAGAACACACCCTGGCGAAAAACCATATAAATGTAAAATTTGTGAGAAATGTTATAATCGAAGTAGTCATTTAAGCGCTCATATGAAAACACACACTGGTGAAAAACCATATAAATGTGACATTTGTAAGAAATGTTTTTATATAAGAAGTAAGTTAAATGTTCATATGAGAATACACACTGGCGAAAAACCATATAAATGTGACATTTGTGAGAAACGTTTTAATTATAATATTGGTTTAAGTGCTCATATGAGCACACACACTGGCACAAAACCATACAAATGTGACATTTGTGAAAAAGGTTTTAATCGAAGTAGTAATTTAAGTGCTCACATGAAAACACACACTGATGAGAAACCGTATAAATGTGACATTTGTGAGAAATGTTTTAAGCACAGTAAAAGCTTACGGGTTCATATGAGAGAACATACTGGTAAAAAACCATATAAATGTGACATAAGTGAGAAATGTTTTAATCGAAGTAGTCATTTAAGCGCTCTTATGAAAACAACACACGCTGGCAAAACACCATATAAGTGTGATATTTGCCAAAAGAATTTTATAAATAGTTGCGATCTAAATGTTCATATGAGAATACACACTGGTAATAAACCATATCAATGTGACATTTGTAGAAAATGTTATATTAAAAGTAGCAATTTAAGCGCTCACATGAGAACACACACTGGCGAAAAACCATATAAATGTGACATTTGTGAGAAATGTTTTAATCATAGTATTAAATTAAGCGCTCATGTGAGCACACATACTGGCACAAAACCATACAAATGTGACATTTGTGAAAAAACATTTAAACGAAGTAAACATTTAAACAATCATATGAAAACACACACTGGTGAGAAACCATATAAATGTGACATTTGTGAGAAATGTCTTAAGCACAGTAAAAGCTTACGGCTTCATATGAGAACACATACTGGTGAAAAACCATATAAATGTGACGTTTGTGAGAAATGTTTTAATCAAAATTATAGATTAAAGGCTCATATGAAAACACACTGCTTAAATACTACGTAAATGTAATATTTTAAAAAATGGTTTAGTCAGAATAAATATTTAAATATTCATCAGAGGACTTGCTGTTAAAAATCGTAGAACTGGTATATTTGTCGTAAATATTTTATTGTTAATAATCATCTCACAGTTAAAGAGTCAGTTAATGGAGTCGAAGTTAAATTAGGTCAAAAGATCAACCCAGGGAAAATTTGTAGTAATGGTTTTTAGCTTTATTTGTAGGTACGTCAGCAGTGGCTATTGGCACCTTTAATTTTGTCACATTACTGCACTCTCATATATTTAAAATTATACATTGTTGTACATATATTTTATAAAGTTAATTAAGGCATTTTTGTGGTCTGGACATTTTACAGACCCCAAAAATAATTTCAGAATTTACCTTTTACGCTGGCGAGACTCCACGAGGCTGTAAAAAATCTCACTTGAAATAAGTGAGCTTTACTGTTCTCCATATACATAAATATGTATTAAATAAATATTTTGGGTATGATTTTAAATAAGCAAGTTATAAGCAAAAATCGAAAACGTCATTTTTTTGTTTTTTACGAGTAGCGCACAAACTGTTCCAGTTAACTGGGACACCCTGTATAAAGACTTTTTTTTTTGAGTATTTGAGAATGGACCGTTCTACCTTTGACTATACAGGGTGTTTCACTTTTCCATGAGGCACTATTGCTATCTCCGTAAATAATGAAAATACAAGGTTGGTTGAATGGGGCAAAAGTTAGCTATTTAGGGGTGTATTTTAAACAAGATCTTGTTTTGTTTAAAAATTCCATGGCTTGCGTAATATAACGAATAAACCGAAAAAGATAAAAAAATTTAAACTTGAATATCTCGACTACTGTTGCGAATACACAAAAACGCCAAAGGAAAAATGTTTTGTAGATTTTGTTTGCTATGAAATGGCGCGGTACTTGACAACTGGGCGACGGTCAACTTAGCACACGATTTTACTGATTGTTTTTGTAAATATTGGTTAAATATACTTACTTCATTTTGTAGAACTATATCGTACATCGAAATTTGTAGAATCATTTACGAAAGATATGATCAAAAAACGTGGTCCGAAAATAATTAAAAAATGAAGAAGTATGATGGCACAATATTAGAATAAAGAGAAAAATACAGTTTTTTCATTTATTTATGAATATTATTTCGTAATTAACAAACATTTGTACATCAAAACAAAAAAGTATATAACATTCAAAACAACATAATTATTTTTGAATTATAAATCATGTTATAAGCAATACTCGTAAATAGTCTATTATATATTTCAAATTTCTTTTCGGATTATTAACGAGCACCAAATTAAGTTACTACGTCAAATTTAAACCTAAACTCTAGATGTTATTATACGCGAGATTCCCATGTTTAAACTTAAATTTCTAACACCCGGTATATTTGATATGTGTTAATATGTTTGTTAATTACAAAATAATATTAATAAATAACATCATTTAATTGACCTATTATTTAGTTTTCCAGCCAATAGATTATCAACGAGGTACTGCTAATAACATTAATTAAAGGGTGTTGGGTAAAAACAAGGAATGTCAATTATATCTTTACAATTCGATTTTAAAGAGTTTAAAGTCTAAAACTTTTTTGGTCTTAAAGCTGCATCAGCCAAACTTTTTTTTACTATATGGATCATATTATTAAAACTGAGTATTAATCAATGAATGTGAAAAATGATTTTCACTTAATCTATTATAATTGGATATTCTAATTTTATATGTATACTTTTTTGTTTTAATGTAAATATATTTGTTATTTACAAAATAATATGTATAAATGAATGAAAAAACTGTATTTTTTCTCTTTATTCTAATATTGTGCTATCATACTTCTTCATTTTTTAATTATTTTCGGACCACGTTTTTTGATCATATCTTTCGTAAATGATTCTACAAATTTCGATGTACGATATAGTTCTACAAAATGAAGTAAGTATATTTAACCAATATTTACAAAAACAATCTATAAAATCGTGTGCTAAGATGAGAGTTCAAAAATGTTTAAGTTCCTGTCGCCCAGTTGACCGTCGCCCAGTTGGCACGTCGCCCAGTTGACCATCGCCCAGTTGACCGTGTCCGAAATGGCGATAGTCAGATTTTTATTAATAAATTACCGTGCGAGATACCTATTGGACAAAACAACTTTTTTTTAAAATGGCAGTCGTGGTAGGTGATGCCTTAGATTATTTTTTTCTCTTTACAATGATACAATATTTTATATGTCTATTTCAAAAAATAGGCGAAATAACCTAAAAAAATGCAAAATCCCAAGATAAAAATCAAGGTTGCCATGGGAAAAAAAGTAACCGACTTCAATTATTATCGATATCCGATTTTAAAATTATTTGGATATATCGTCCACCCCTAGTCATAAGCATATAACATTACTAGTTTAGTAGTTTCTGAACTTTACTTCTAAATAGCGATTTTTTTAAGGGATCAATTTTTTGAATGTGCTTTCAATGAAACATCTGTCTTTATCCATTGGTTTAATTTCAGTAGATTGATTCGTTTTATTTTCAAGAATTTGTAATGTTTTTTTTTTCGACGTTTAATAAAGCTTGTCCTATTAAATCTGTTGATTTGTTTTTCTATTTGCTAGTAAAACTCTTGGTTCATTGGTAGATGGATGATCTTGTTGATGTTAGGGTACCTCTATATAACAGGGTGTGGCCACGCTTCACAAACCCTCCAAATTTCTAATAGCCGCTATGGGATTATATAGGTTTTCTTTTAATAACTCAATTTTTAAACGAAATTTGTAGGTAAAAACTCAATTGGCGTGCAGAAATAGATGCAATAATAAGTATAGCAATTAAAAAATGAGTAAAATGAAGGATTAACAATTGTTATTAGCTATTAATGTTTAAAAAACGTTTACGGAGTGCGTATTTCAGTGGTAGGCATGCAACCCATGATACACGTCGCGTATCATGGGATGTATTCATGTAAGGAATAAAACACAAGACGTTATAATAAACGTATTTTTTTATGTCCAATGAGCAACTGAAAAGTATAGGTTCATCAATTTAATTTCATTTTTTATCATAAAATTACATTATTAATCCCAATCATTGCTATTAAGTTCGATGTAGACCAATAATACATCGCACATTTTCTTAAAAATTAAAAAAATAATTGTATTTAACTTAACTTATGAAATTTATGTATGGTAATAACTTAAACAACTATCACTAATGTCTTTTAAAGTCTTAGAACACACTTAAACACTCCGAACACGCAAGAAAAAAATAAAATATGAATATTTGCCTATGCGCTCCATACTATTTATTTGAAATCTGGAGGTCTCAGCCTAGCGGCAAGCGAAACTCGACCGTATATACACCTCAGCCAATAGAAACTTGTTCCTGGTTGACCATACCCTGTTTATTATGGTACCCTAGCCCTAGTTCATGTAGGTGCAGCAGGACAATCACTATCTACAAGTGAGTCGTAGCTGTTAACACATGGCCAACTTCATTCATAATCCGCTCAGCTGCTTGCTTCGCTATTATCCACCGCATCCATGGATCGTTTCCTCTTTCCAAAAATGTAAAAATATACAGGGTGTTCCATTTAAAATAACAAAGTTATGGTCATTTCCGGCGAAACCGGAAGTGAAACAAAAGTGTACCCATGTTCAAATAATCCAGTTTTTTGCAAATGTCACGTCTAAAATTTCATTTGTCTAAATTCAAAACTAAAGAAAAAAAAGGGGGCGAGCCTGATTTCAGTTACACCCGGTATGTGAACATTGACATTGTAGTACGTAATTCAGGCCCACCCTTTACATATTAAATATTTTATTTTAAAAATGTATTTTTTTCAATTCTAATACATGTTATTTATAAATAAATTATTTCTTAATTCTTACAATACATGTATGCATAATGCTGTAACTAGTAAAATAAGTTGAACAGGGGCGCCATTTTATTTTAATGCCAAGGGCGCCAAAAACATTGCTAAGGCTCTGGCAACACCTGACGAAAGTCTTTGCACCATTTCCACTAGAAGCTACCCCTGTAGAAGAAGCTCATATCCACGATTTTCTTGAAATTCCACTCCAAATGGACACCACTCGGGAACCTACAAAAGAAAGAAGTCAAAAAGTTTATTCAATCAGGATTATAAGTACCTAAAGAAATCTCCAGGTGTCGACCTAATTACCTCAAAGATTTCAAAAGAACTGCCAGATGGGGGGATTAGGGCAATCACGACGATATTTAATGCCATCCTAAGGCTGGGATACTACCTCCCAGCCGCATGGAAGATAGCCCAGATCATCCTGATCCCCAAGCCTAGCAATCCACCAAAGAAGTAGCCTCGTATAGACCAATCTTAGCAAAAGTATTCGAAAAACTTCTCCTACGACGAATGCTACCAATCATAGAAAAAATGAATCTAATCCCAAAAACCCAGTTTGGATTCCGCCAACAGCACTCCCTCGACAGTGGAGTACATCGCGTCACCACCAAAATAAAACATGACCTGGTAACTAAACGGTGCTGCTCTCACTTGAGAGCAAGCTAATCGTTTACAAGGCCATCATCATTCCAATATTGAGCTACGATATACAAATCTCGGGAGAAGTCAGCAACTCCAACCTGGCCAAAATACAACGATTCCAACCAAAGGTGCTAAGAATAATAGCAAACGCATCATGGTACATTACAAACCATACTCTTTATGAAGACTTTAAAGTAAACACTATTGAAAAAAAAAACATCAAAGCTTATAGCATCAAATACTGCGAAAGAATCAAGATCCACCCCAACTTCCTAGCAGCGAATCTCTTGAAGCCCCAACCGATGAAGAGGTTAAAACAATTCAAACCATTGGATCTACCAAAAACCTTCTAAACTGCAATTTATCTAACTTAATTCCTTTAACCCATTAGCGCCCAGCGTCCTCTTTTGAGGACAAGCGTATATTTGCTCCAAAACTTTTTTTTTTCTTCTTGCATAGTCATTTTGTTTTTAAATTATACACCCTCTAATCTCCCTGTCCTCAAATGAGGACGCTGGCCTTTGTGACTTCTTTTTAAATTAAAGCTTTATATTTTGAGGACACTTTTATTGCAGTGTACATGTTTGTGCTAAAATATTTGAATGACTTATAGTGCTTACATGTATATTTTGATCTTGCATCGTACTTTTCAACCCATAGAAAATATGAATAAAAATATATTCAAAACTGTCGAAGAAGCATTTGAATATCTTATCTCTGAAGAAATAGAATGTGACATTGTTGCTTTACCGCCAGAAGTAGATGAACTAACCGACGAATAAGGTATAGAATTATAGATGATGACCAACTCTATCTAAATATACAGGGTGTCCCAGCCAAGACGAATTATTCGATAGCTCTGTTATTAGTAATAATATTAAAAAAAGTTAAATGTAAAAGTTGTTTGTAATCATTTACTACATAACCTAAAATTATTTTCAACTATACACAGTGTTTTGTTTTTGCGCTCTGATACCAAACATGTTTTTTTTATATGGAACACCCTGTATATTTTGTAATTTTTGGATGTAAAATTAAATTCTCTTTCAAAAATATTATGGGTTGTTTATGTCTAAAATGAACCGTTTTTGAGTTATTAACGTTTTTTTGAAAATTTTGACAGATGCCGACCTCTATAAAAATATTTATATTTATTAACATAACAACACCAGAGCAATTTACTCTCGTAACTTATTAGACAATAGTGTCATAGTGATTGTTGACTGGTTAAACTTTTAAAATAATGTACAGGGTGTTCGTTTTACTCGGTCCATTTCGCTAAACTTTAAACGCATGTAAGTCATTTTTTTTTAATTGAACACCCTATATATTATTACATTTTCTTGTAGAAAATTTAATTATCTTTCAAAGTTATTAAGCATGTTTTATGTCTAAATATAATATTTTTGAAGTTATTTCGTTTCTTATGTTAATTTGCGAGGATTTTACCTAAAATATCGGTAGTAGGCAAGGATTTTCGAAGACAAATAGCTGTGACATATTTGAAAAAAGGACATGGAGCACGGTTGGCACATGGTCGACCTATGTGCTTACCAGTTACTTCTGCAGCTAACACTTACTGGAACAGCGAACTCTCTAAAGCTCAATGTTGTTATATTTGTTATACATCGTTATCGGCTATCGCAAGTACTCTCAGCTGCCAGAGTCCTCATATGAGGACGGCCTATATCTCCGGAACTATTATTCTGACAAAAAAAAAATTTATTGTAATATGCTCATGTAGACCATAGAAGTTACTAAAATATCTTTATAAAAAAACAAAAAAAAATAATGTGGGCCTTAATCAGTTAATCTTGCATTAATTTAATTTAATGAATGTTATTATTTAGGTACTTTATTTTAGTTAATTTAATCTACAGGGTATAGACTTGGATCACGCAACATAGCAATTTCAATGGTAAAATTTTAAGTCGTATATTATATCATCCAATTATTTTAGAAAAAAAGTGCAAAAACGTTTTTTGTAAAGAAAAAACATCTATGTATATCGATAAATATTACCAGTTATAATATATTAAGGGAACATTATTTTGCCGGTAAAATTATTGACAAAAGTTTGTTACTTTGGTAACATCCTGAGCCTTCGGCTCAGGATTTTGTCATTCATTTTGTCGAGGGATGTTACCTATAAGTAACAAACTTGAGTTAAAATTTTTCCTGCAAAATAATGTTCCGAAATATATTTGATTAGACTATTTCCCAAATAAGATACCAAAAATAATTACAATTTTCGTTTATTTGTTAAAATTTTCGATAGCGTACTAACCTCTGTAGCAGCATTTAAATCGTAACTCCTTTCCTTGCAAAATTTTTCAAATTGTTTCCATATTGACGTTTTGGATGCAACAGTATTTTTGGGAGTTATATTTGCAACAGTTTTTTGTATTTCTTCTATGGAAGTTATTCCAAAACGGCTCATCTTAAATATATTTTACAACTGTCAAACATCTGTAAACAAACAACCAGGTTGCTAAGGATATAATTGACATGACAACGGGATGTTTTCGCTATTTTGCCGGTGAAAACATCCCAAGGGACGATTTGGAGTTTTTGCCGCTTAAAAATGAACGTGATTGGTCAAAACATTAAGGCGTGACTATAATTTGACTAAAGTGATTGGTTTATATGACCATGAGGGGAATAGTCAATATTAATTTTTTGTTCTCCAATAACTGAAAATTGAGAGAATTACTAAACGCGTTTTGACAAAAATCTGTAGGGCCTTGGAATTATGCTATGACATGACAACTACCAAGCATAATTCCAAGGCACTAAAGATTTTTGTCAAAACGGGTTTTGTAATTTGCTTAATTTTCAGTTATTGGAAAACTAAAAATTAATATTGATTACATTTATTCTCTACAAAAACCTATTTGCACTTTTTTTCTAAAATAATTAAGGGAACTAATATGCGACTTTTAAAATTTTACCATTGAAATTGCTATGTTGCGTGATCCAAGTCTACACCCTGTATACAATCAATACATACACACATAATGTTAATTGCGTGTGGAGTCACCATGGGGTGTCACAGGACAGTATGTAAGGAAATATGATTAATTAAAAAATAATAATAATTCACACATATGGTTTTTTTAAAAGTGTGTTTTAATGAACATTTAAACCACTACTTTGATTAACACATTTCTCACAAATGTCACATTCTCACATTTACATGGTTTTACACCAGTGTGTTTTCGTATGCATGCTAAAATCACTACTTCGATTAAAACTTTTCTCACAAATGTCACATTTATATAGTTTTTCACCAGTGTGTTCTCATATCAACATTTAGATTGCTCCACACCATAAATTTCTTTTTGCAAATGTCACACATATGGTTTTTCACCAGTGTGTGTTCTCATATGAACATTAAAATTACTACTTTGATTAAAAGATTTCTCACAAATGTCACATTTATATGGTTTTTCACCAGTGTGTGTTCTTATATGAACATTTAGATTGCTCCTATCCATAAAATTCTTTTTGCAAATGTCACACTTATATGGTTTTTCACCAGTGTGTGTTCTCATATGCGTCGTTAAATCACTACTTCGCTTTAAATATTTCTCACAAATGTCACATTTATATGGTTTTTCACCAGTGTGTGTTCTTATATGAACATTTAGATTGCTCCTATCCATAAAATTCTTTTTGCAAATGTCACAATTATATGGTTTTTCACCAGTGTGTGTTCTTGTATGCTTGCTTAAATCACAACTAAGACTAAAACATTTCTCACAAATGTCACATTTATATGGTTTTTCACCAGTGTGTGTTCTCATATGCCTGCTTAAATGACTTCTTCCCTTAAAACATTTCTCACAAATGTCACATTTATATGGTTTTTCACCAGTGTGTGTTCTCGTATGCATGCTTAAATCACTACTTCGATTAAAACTTTTCCCACAAATGTCACATTTATATGGTTTATCACCAGTGTGTGTTCTTATGTGAACATTTAGATTGCTCCTATCCATAAAATTCGTTTTGCAAATGTCACATTTATATGGTTTTTTACCAGTGTGTGTTCTTGTATGCTTGCTTAAATGACTTCTTCCCCTAAAACATTTCTCACAAATGTCACATTTATATGGTTTTTCACCAGTGTGTGTTCTCGTATGCATGCTTAAATGACTTCTTCCCCTAAAACATTTCTCACAAATGTCACATTTATATGGTTTTTCACCAATGTGTGTTTGCATATGCCTGCTTAAATGACTTCTTCCCCTAAAACATTTCTCACAAATGTCACATTTATATGGTTTTTCACCAGTGTGTGTTCTCGTATGCGTGCTTAAATCACTACTTCGATTAAAACTTTTCTCACAAATGTCACATTTATATGGTTTATCACCAGTGTGTGTTCTTATATGAACATTTAGATTGCTCCTATGCATAAAATTCTTTTTGCAAATGTCACATTTATATGGTTTTTTACCAGTGTGTGTTCTCGTATGCATGCTTAAATCACTACTTCGATTAAAACATTTCTCACAAATGTCACATTTATATGGTTTTTCACCAGTGTGTATTCTCATATGAACATTGGGATTGGCACTAAAAGTAAAACATTTGTCACAAATGTCACATTTATACTGGTTTTCACCAGTGTGTGTTTTCATAAGAACGTTTACTTTTGATTTGAGTTTAAAATGTTGATTACTAAGTGTACATGTCTTTATTTTGTCCATATTTTTGTTCCGTTCCTTTCCCAGCTGCCTTGTCAAATCTTTAACTTCATGTACATTTTTATTCTTGCTTTCACTTTTTGTTTCTATAATTTTACTTTTATGTGTCGATTCCAAATCGCATGCTGCTGTATCTGAGGATAATACATCTGATACGATATTGATGTCATTAATATCATTTATAATTACTGTTCTGTCTTTCAGTATAGAATCTAATTTATTGAAGTATTTTCTCTCTGCAGTTTCGTCTATCATTTCTGTTCCTTTATTGTCACTGTTCTTATTCTTACCAACATGTGTAAAGGATTTATTAGCAAAATTTCGTAGAATATCATTGGATTCTAATGGTTCTTCTTTTATTTCTATTTTTTTAACCTCATCTACAGTTCTAAATTCAGTGTTTAAAATTTCTTCTTTTAGTTGAATAATGCTACTACTACTGGTATGTACATAACTGTGATTTATTATATTAATTTGTAAATTACATTCTTCTAGCTCAGAGTTTGTTTCCTCTTTTTCGTCTTTTACACACACTTTATGTCGTATTTTTCCTTCATATTTACAATAACCTGTAATATTGCAAATTGGCTCCATTTCTTCATTAATACAAAAACTATTTTCACTTATAAATAACGTCTGTAAGTTAAGAAGTTGTCGTTTGCAAACATTAACCACAACACTAGATTTTTAAGCTGATGTTTGGTTGTAACAAAAAGGGCGTGGGTTAAATTAGTTCACTCGAACGTTAATGTGGTTAATGTTTTGTATGAACTACGGCGATTGATATAACATCGAAGCATGGCCAACTTCATTCATAATCCGCTCTGCTACTTGCTTCGCTACTTATATGGCCGTCCCAATTCCTAATTTTTCATTGTTGTGAGAAGTCAGAATCAGCCGTCAAAATGGTACGTCAAGTGGCGCCCTCAGTGATGTATTTTAAATGTCATTTATGTTCAAAAATGTCATGTTAATACTAATAATGGCAGTTAAATGTCCAAGTCAAGAAAAATTACACAAAATTGTTTATGAATAGGTATAACAAATATTCATCATGATTTAATTTGCAATTGTCACTGAATTTGGGAAAAGTATAAATATTTTTTAGCAAAGCAACAAATCCGTCAAAAAGTTGTGAGATTTGTAGAGAACATATTTATCTCAGGAAATTTCCCATAAGCGAAGTTGATTGCTGTTGGTTATTTTTACAGGTAAATAATTATTATTCAAGTCCAAAGTTTTATAGAAATATGAGACTAACTATCAATTTAAAAAATATAGTTATTGTTATACTTCACAGGGAGCGCCAGTTGACGTACTTTTTGACGTTTACCTGGGAACGACGTTTATGGTCAATTGGGACCACGGTCTACTACACAGATTGGGAAACTCCCATATAAAACCGACTGAGGCCGGTAACTAGTTCTGTAATTTATCCCAGAGATGGCGATAAGTCTAAGAACTATTCGCCATAAATTATCGCTAGATGGCGGTAAGTCTAAGAACCGGTTCGTGCATAAGATTTTGACATAGCCAGCGAGGTTTATAAGCTTTCACTTAAAAATTCGCAAAATTCGAATTTAATCAAGCAGAGAATGTGTATAAAAATGTTTTAACCGAATTTTTACGTCAGTTTTGTTCAAAATATGATTTTACTCCGTGCAAGCAGAGGTTCTTAAACTTATCGCCATCTAACGGATTTTTATGGCAAATGGTTCTTAGACTTGTCGCCACCTAGCGGAAATGTGTGTCGAAAAGTTCCAGATTTTTTGACAGGCTTCGTAACCTGTGTAGTAGACCGTGATTGGGACGGCCATATAAGTAGCGAAGCAAGTAGCTGAGCGGATTATGAATGAAGTTGGCCATGCATCGAAGTATACTATGCCGTCACCTATCTTTAAGAATGCGTACATGTTAGACTCACTATGAGGTTAGGATACTTACTAATTCCTTGTTACTTTTTTTGGGACCGCATCATTAGACAGAATGTTCATTTAACAGAAAGTTCAAAATACAGAATCACAAATGAGAGGACACGTTCGGTCATACTCGTTAGTGGTTCGGCTTCCTTCGCTTGTTTGAAATACGCCCAGATACAAAAATGAAACGGCTAGTCATTTAAAGCAGGACGGGTTGTAGTGTCGACATGAAGTCAATCTAAAATAAAATAATGTATTTATATTTATATGTATGTTGACAGCATTTGTTGAGGTTATGTTTAATGTAAATAATACATTATAGTTATTGGAAATTATGAAAACTTTAAAATAATGCTGTTATTATAAAGAACAGATAAAAGAATGTAACTTGGCGTCCAGAAATACTCGTCTAAAAATTAATTTAAAAAACGTGAAGACCTACAAAATAACAGTTGAAAATATACAGATCTGCATAAGAAACTGAAAATAGTTTAACAGTTAATTTATTTATGGTTAATATATATAATAATGCTAATTATTAAAAGGCGAATTCCATGCTTCTCCAGCAATACATAAAAAATGTGATTAAAATTGTACATAAACACATAAAATCTTGCTTTTTTTTCAGTGCTTATCGATATGTATATAGAATTTAAATACTGCCATATTTATTGAAAGTACCTATAAATAAATTATACTCAACTTATGAATGGTCAACTTACACTTAACTTCAGCATGAATTAATAGAAGACCAAAATGTAATATTGGCTGACTACAAAGAAACATACTAGACGAACACTTGCTGATTTAAAAAATGTATTTATGGAATTTTATTTGTGGATATGCTAAGAATTGCACAAATTTAATTATTATAAGCAGATTTGTAAAATATATCTACAAATCGAAACTAACATTTTTCTAATGCTTATAACAGATTGAACTAAAATATTAATGATTAGTATATAGTAGAAGTGGAATAATTTTTAATTACACATTTTAGTCAGTTCAGCAAAAGATCAGCAACCACTTTTTAAATTCTTAATGAAATTGATAACAGTAATATATGTATAGTAATGATCATTATCATTATCCTCTTTTACCCGTAGGTGTCGAAGTTTGTTCTTTCATATTTTCAATTTTTCGAGTGCTTCCTGTAATTCTGTTTCTGTTATAATTTCACTTATTTCTTGTAATTGGTTTGTATTTTCTTAATTTCTTATATTCTCATTTTGCTCATCCCTTTCATTTTTGAGTAATTTGTAAAAGTATTCTTCCCACCTATCCGTAATATCTTTTCCGTTAGTTATTAGTTGTTCGTTTCAATACTTTATAGATTTCACTTTTGTTTCTGGTCTATTTCTCATATTTTTAAGTGCTTTAGAGAAAAGTTTTTGATTTTCTTTGCTGTTCTCTTTATGCTTCTGCCCAAAGTAAGTCCAAGATTTTTGTTTAGCTTTTTCTGCCAGGTTCTTAACTTTTATTTCTTTGTTCTTTATATACCTCGTACATGTGCTGGGTTTTACTCTTTATATAATATATTTTCCATAGTTTTTTCTTTTGTTTTAACTCTTTCTTAATATCTTCATTCCACCAGCTCGTCTTTTTTCTGTTGTCTTCTTTCTTTATTACACCACAAATTTCAGTTCTCACATTTGTGATTATTTGTTTAAACCTTTCCCATGTATGATTTACATTTTTATTTTATCAACTTCCCTTGAATATATTTCCTTTAATTCAGTATTTCTTAATTTGTGACTTCAAAGTTTACTCTTGGTTTCAGTACTTATAGGGTTTTGGCTAGTCTGAATTTAGCTTCTACAAAATAGTGGTCTCTGTTGATGTCGTAGCCTCTTTTAACTCTCGCGTCTTTTAAATCCCTCATATTTTATCTTGATGTAACTACATAATCCATAATTGACTTTTCGTTTCCTTGCAGTGCTTAGTACTTGTATAGGATTTAAACAATGCAATTTGTTTTTAATTTTATTAATACACATTAAAACTGAAATACAAATTCAAATACCTGCTTTATACTTAATTAAATATGAAACAGCAAGTTACACTGTAATTGTTTAACAAACAAACAAAAACCAACACCTACAAACACATTACATTTAATAACAACAGTCATGCATAGAACATAATATTTACAAAAACAAATAAAATAGATATTAATTTCCACCAAATCAAAACAAAGAACATACATTTTTATCGTAACAAATCAAATATATTTACATAAGCAGACAAAAACCAACACCTACAAACACATTACATTTAATAACAACAGTCATGCATAGAACATAATATTTACAAAAACAAATAAAATAGATATTAATTTCTACCAAATCAAAACAAGGAACATACATTTTTATCATAACAAATCAAATATATTCTATTTGTTTTTGTAAATACAATGCTCTATGCATTATGCATGGACGCCAAGTTACATTCTTTTATCTGTTCTTTATAATAACAGCATTTTTTTAAAGTTTTTATAATTTCCAATAACTATAATGTATTATTTACATTAAACATAACCTCAACAAATGCTGTCAAACATACATATAAATATAAATACATTATTTTACCTTAGATTGACTTGATGTCGACTACAGCCTGTCCTGCTTTAAATGAGTAGCCGTTTCATTTTAGCATCTGGGTGTTGCTAACCGAGCAACTACGAGTGCTACCGAACGTGTCCTCTCATTTGTGATTCTGTATTTTGAACATTCTGTTAAATGAACAGGTCCCCTTTTTTTCATACCTATTAAAGGCCGTTTACACTTATGGTGCTGCACGTGGTTATGATCGTGTGTGCGAACGCTAACACCAAGCGATTTTATTGGTTTTGCACAAGCGAATCTAGCGCTGTTAGATTTTAAAACCACGGGCAAAACCGTAAGTTACGCGATCACGTGCAAAACCAAGTCAGCAAAACCATAGTGTAAATGGCCCATTAGTTCTATGTAATTTTAAAGGCAATCACGAAGAACAGCTCGCTGGGGTAATTCAGAAGTGGCCAAGTGGCGCAAACGTAAGCATCGTACAAATAAAGTTTGATTTCTTTAAATCAAAGTTTAACCGACCTTTAATCTGAATCTGACCTGTCATTCAATTCAACAGTAAAAGAGGGGCAGTAAAAGGTTTTTTTTTTAACAATAAACATTTAGCTTTGCTTTACGTATGTTCTGTTCTATGTGCTTACGTTTGCGCGGCGCAATCTTTTACTGACCTCTAACCTGACCTTATTTTACTGAATGACGGCCAGGTTAACGATCGGTTAAACTTTGATTTTAAAGAAAACAAACTATATTTGTTCGATACTTACGTTTGCGCCACTTGTGAATTGCTCCAGTGAGCTGTTCTTCGTGGTAGCCATTTTTATTCTCTTAACGGCTCATTGCGCTGCTTAACTCAGCTTATGGAACTAGTCTGTTTCGTGAAAGCCAGTAGTGTCTACTGTCACTCTCAAAAAGGCTTCACCAATACATACTTAATTTTATTCTCATTTAGTGTTTTGTGAACCTAGCACTCATAATCAACACGAATATCCGAAGTACACTTGATCTACCAAGCCGCCATGACAATATACACCAAATGAAGTTTACCGAAATTAGTTTTTGTGTTAATGAAGTGATGGAGCCAACTTGGAATACTACAGATTATTGTAAATATGAAGGAAAAATACGACATAAACTATGTGTAAAAGAAGAAAAAGAGGAAACGAACTCAGAGCTAGAAGAATGCAATTTACAAATTAATGTAATAAATCACAATTATGTACATTCCAGTAGTAGCATTAATCAACCAAAGGAAGAAATTTTAATCGCTGAAATTAGAAGTGTAGATGAGGTTGGAAAAATAGAAATAAAAGAAGAACCATTAGAATTCAATGATATTCTACGAAATTTTGCTAATAAATCCTTTACACATGTTGGTAAGAATAAGAACAGTGACAATAAAGAAACAGAAATGATTGACGTAACTGCAGAGAGAAAATACTTCAATAAATTAGAATCTATACAGAAAGACAGAACAGTAATTATAAATGATATTAATGACCTCAATATCGTATCAGATGTATTATCCTCAGATACAGCGGCATGCAGTTTGGAATCGACACATAAAAGTGAAATTATAGAAACAAAAAGTGAAAGCAAGAATAAAAATGTACATGAAGTTAAAGATTTGACAAGGCAGCTGGGAAAGGAACGGAACAAAAATATGGACAAAATAAAGACATGTACACTTAGTAATCAACATTTGAAACTCAAATCAAAACTAAATGTTCATTTGAGAACACACCATGGCAAAAAGCCATGTAAATGTGATTTTTGTGACAAATGTTTTACTTTTAGTTCCCATCTCGATGTTCATATGAGAATACACACTGGTGAAAAACCATATAAATGTGACATTTGTGAGAAATGTTTTTATCAAAGAAGTAGTTTAAGCACTCATCTGAAAAAACACACTGGTGAAAAATCATATAAATGTGATGTTTGTCAAAAATGTTTTTATACAAGAAATAATTTAAATGTTCATATGAAAACACACAGTGGTGTTAAACCATATAAATGTAACATTTGTGAGAAATGTTTTTATATAAGAGATAAGTTAAATGTTCATATGAGAACACACACTGGTGAAAGACCATATAAATGTGACATTTGTGAAAAATGTTTTAGTCGAAGTAGTAATTTAAGCTCTCATATGATAACACACACTGGCGAAAAACCATATAAATGTGACATTTGTGAGAAATGTTTTTATCAAAGAAGTAGTTTAAGCACTCATCTGAAAAAACACACTGGTGAAAAATCATATAAATGTGATGTTTGTCAAAAATGTTTTTATACAAGAAATAATTTAAATGTTCATATGAAAACACACAGTGGTGTTAAACCATATAAATGTAACATTTGTGAGAAATGTTTTTATATAAGAGATAAGTTAAATGTTCATATGAGAACACACACTGGTGAAAGACCATATAAATGTGACATTTGTGAAAAATGTTTTAGTCGAAGTAGTAATTTAAGCTCTCATATGATAACACACACTGGCGAAAAACCATATAAATGTGACATTTGTGAGAAATGTTTTTATCAAAGAAGTAGTTTAAGCACTCATCTGAAAAAACACACTGGTGAAAAATCATATAAATGTGATGTTTGTCAAAAATGTTTTTATACAAGAAATAATTTAAATGTTCATATGAAAACACACAGTGGTGTTAAACCATATAAATGTAATATTTGTGAGAAATGTTTTTATATAAGAGATAAGTTAAATGTTCATATGAGAACACACACTGGTGAAAGACCATATAAATGTGACTTTTGTGAAAAATGTTTTAGTCGAAGTAGTAATTTAAGCTCTCATATGAGAACACACACTGGCGAAAAACCATATCAATGTGACATTTGTGAGAAAGATTTTAATCGAAGTGATAGTTTACGGTATCATATGAGCACACATACTGGCACAAAACCTCACAAATGTGACATTTGTGAAAAAAGTTTTAATCAAAGTAGTACTTTAAAGGTTCATATTAGAACACACTGGTGAAAAACCATATAAATGTGACATTTGTGAGAAATGTTTTAATCAAAATAGTAGATTAAACGCTCATATGAAAACACACTGTTTAAATACTACATAAATGTGATCTTAAAAAATGGTTTAGTCAGAATGAATATTTGAATATTCATTAAAGGTCTTGTTAAAAATCATAGAACTGGTATATTTGTCGTAAATATTTTTGTGTTAATAATCATCTCGCGGTTAAAAATTGAGTCACAGTTAAATTATGTCAAAATATCAACCCGGGGAAAATTTGTAGTAATGTTTTTTAGTTTTATTTGTAGGTACGTCAGCTGCAGTGGCCATTGGTATCTTTAATATTATCACATTACTGCACTCTCATATATTAAAAATTATACATTGTTGTACATATATTTTATAAAGTTAATTAATGAGTAGTTCACACGGTGACATATTAAGTCGTGACTTCAAATGTCACCGTGTGAACTACCCAAATTGAAAGTCGCGACTTCAAAATAAAAATGGCCGCTCTTGTAATTGCAGCATCGAGTGTTGTAGAGCAACTAATTATTTTGAAGTTGCTATTTGCTGATAATGTTCTAAAATCGTCGGAACATATTGGGGACATGATAAATTGGAAATCGATGACAAACAAATCTACATTATTTGTCTGTTATGTCAAAAAATGAAAATATGGTAGGCTTACGTCAAATGCCGAACTGTCAATATCGCTGTCGCAACTTTAAATGTCACCGTGTGAACTACCCTTAAGGCGTTTCCGTGGTCTGGACATTTTACAGACCCCAAAAATAATTCGAGAGTTTACCTTTTATGCTGGGGAGACTCCCACGAGGCTGTAAAAATCTCACTTGAAATAAGTGAGCTTCACTTTTCTCCATATATGTATTAGCAACTTTATTGTTTATACTTGCAATTTCGTGTAACACAAGTTCTAATTTGTTGATTAGATCATCAATATAGAATATACACTTGATTGGATATACAGGGTGATTGAAATTCGAGTTTAAACATGGGGATCTCGCTTATTATAATAGCTGGAGTATAGGCTTAAATTTGGCAAAGTTGCTAAATTCGATGCTTATTGATAATCCAAAAAAAAATTGGAAATATCTTAAACGGTATCCGAGAAAATTAGGAAAAACTGAAAAGTCCATTTTTGAAAATCGTTTACAACTCCTTTGGAGTTTGAAATATTTTAAGTGTGTAAAAAAGTTGCCCAAGCAACTTTTTAAGCCGAATCGGATGGTGGTCACAAATTTTTCCTAGGTCGATTCGTTTTTGTTTTAGACAACAAACTTTGTTTTTTCTTATGGGCAGCATATCGCGTTTTTCTTCGTTATTAAAGTTCATTTTTACGACTAACAGGCATTCAAAACTTTTAGTTTGTTGATCGGTTGTCATGGAAACAACATAAACTACAATGACCGGCCAACCTGATCTACAATAATGGTTATTGTTAAAAACGTATTTTTTGAAATTTGACAATGAAAGAAGAAGTAAATTACCATGTGTGATACATCAACAAATTTAGAAAAATAAATGCTATTTGATTATGTAAATAGCAAAAATTGCGCCCATAAGAAAAAACAAAGTTGGTTGTCATAAAACAAAAACGAATCGATCTAGGAAAAATTTGTGATCACCATCCGATTCGGCTTAAAAAGTTGCTTCGGCAATGTTTTTACACATTTGAAATATTTCATACTCCAAAGGCGTTATAGACGATTTTCAAAAATCTTATTTTCCGGATTTTCCTGATTTTCTCGGATGCAGTTTGAGATATTTCCAATTTCTCTTCGGATTATTAATGAGCACCAAATTTAAACCTATACTCTAGCTATTATAATAAGCGAGATCCTCATGCTTAAACTCGAATTTCAAACACCCTGTATATTATTAATGTGTATCTTTTATTTGCGTTTATAGTTAATAAAAGTAAAATGTATTCTTACTTCGCAAAGGATTAATGTAAAAGAAGTATTGGATGTTGTTTTGCTAGTAAGATTGAATGGAATGTGAAAATGTATTGTATGGTATGTACAAACTTCTAAATTGGAGTATATTTCAAGTTTATTTTTTATATATTATTAATGTGCATTTTTATTTCCGTTTAAAGTAAATATGTTTTTTTAAATATCTTTTTTTATTTATAACATTCCTGGAAACATTTAGTGAATTATCCACTCGAATTAATTCTTTTGTGATTTTAATTAATTACAGCAGAATCCAATGCACAGATTATTAGAGTTGAGTGGCGACACGACAACCGTGTACACGGCTCCGTCACATCGTGGTAGCTTAAAGTAAGAAATTCAGCTGAAATTGTAACAATTTTGAGAATTAAAGCTGTCATTAATACTAGAAGAAAAAAAAAACAAGTCAGCTGGAGAGATGAGCCACAATTAGCTAACGATAGGCAGGAGTGGAGAAACAATACAGAAATAGAAAAGCATACCTCGACACCAACAGCTACTTACAAGAGGAACCGATTAAGAAGAAGAAAAAGAACCAATTAAAAACAGCACTTGCTATATTTTTATATTTTTAGATAAAGATCGTGTGTACAATTTCAACTAATCGAGTTGTATTTTTTGCACCTCACGGGTGGTTAATTGTTAATGTGTTTAACGATTTGGTAAATTTAATATGACGGCGGTTCGCCAGTCTAAAATATACTGTCCTTGAGCATTAAAACCCATCGTCGTCATTTATAATTTTGGACACGCAAAGATTGTTATTGTGTTAATAGAGAGTTGTAGTGACTTGTAAAAAAAATAAAGTCCTCGATTTTTTGACGACAAATAAAACCATGAAACCGGTTTTAACCGTTATAAATTTCGGTTCACGAAACCGAAAAAGAAATTTTATGGGTGGGAACGAAAACAATATATTTCGTTTTCGTTCCGAACAGAAACGAACAAAAATTTTTTCATTTCTAGTCCCTGTGAATTAAGTGAACAATTATAAATTATTATTTGCGAAAAATATCCTAAATTATTAAAGTTTTCAATTTTTTGTGTTTAATTAAGTATAGGTAGCTAGCTTAATTTTGTGACCTTTTTTTTTTTTTTTGTTTTTGCATTGGCCACTCACATTCAAAAATATTCTCAAATATTTTTAAATAACTTTTTTTATTTTGCATTGACTCCAGGTTAAATTACTAAAAAAATTTTAAGAACATTATTTATTTTTTAATTTACAAATTTTTACACAAAATACATCTATTTTTATAATTTATTATACATCTATAAAAAAAAATTAAGTGTACGTTTTGGTTAATAATTAAACAGTAATAAACATAATATATTAAAAAATCGGCAGTAATTTGAAAGCTTCAATTGGTGTTATTTTTTCTTAGTTAGCGCCGCCTTGGGAATACTTGATTTAACATGTGCGTATAAAGCATTTCGTTTAGACAATTTTTGCATTGATTCTTGTTTCATGGGCACGTTTCCATTATTTTTTTCAACTTTGTTAATTACTGAAGTGGAGCTGGTTCTTTTTATTACTTCCGGTTTGACGAATTTAGAAGCGCTGCTAATGTTAGAACTACTAGTAGATTTTGATTTCACTTTGATATTATTTCTTACTGTTGGCTTTGATAGATTTTGAATGGTGTCACTTTTGCTGCTTGTTCGTTTTGGATTAAAAAAATTCTAAAAGTAAAACGGATACTCAGAAATATTCACATACGAAAATTACACAAGTCTTAAATAAGACGTAAACTGTTTTTCCTGAAAAACCTACAGTTTCTGAGTAAAAAATAAAATAAGTAAACATGAAACATAAAATATTTTAAAATAAAACGATTCATTTTGGTGGTCATTCTGCAATCTCACTTACACTAAGTGATAATATAATTAAAAAGGAGAACAAAAAATACCTAGTAAATAAATATACAAACTGGGAAAAATTCCAAAGAACCCTCTACGAAAGAATTAACCTGAATGTACCCATAACTACTAAAGAACAACTAGAGCTAGAAGCTGAAAATTTTGTTTGTGACATACAACAGGTGGCTTTGAAGAATACCCCTAAATTTAAGTCTCTATTCAAGGGGAATAATTATACAAAAGAAATTAAAGAGTTTATAGCTGAAAAAACGTGCCCGACGTAGATGGAAGGAAAATAGAACACCAATAAACAAGAACGTATTAAATAACATAACACAAAAAGTCATAAGAGAAATACAAAATATCAAAAATCAAACAATGGAAAATTACCTAATGTGACTAACAAACGATAGCTCCATAGACCATTCCTTGTAAAAGGCTACTAAAAATCTATAAAAAGACCTATACTACAAAATCAACCAATTTGAAATGGAACTCAGTGGAGGATCCAGGGGGGGGTAAATGGGGTAATTACCCCCCCCCTAAGACTAAGATATTTAAAAAAATTAAGTTTTACAAATAGGTATTTTATTTCCTGCGTGGCCGCTTTAGCTTATAACAAAGTCAAATGAATTTATAAATTCAATGGTCACTTACTTAAGTAAAGTATTTGAAAACGACGATCTAATAATATTAAACCTTAAGTCTGAAATCGATTTTTGGATATTAGAATGGCAAAAGAAATTCCAGTTAAACGAAAATGTACCTGACCGTGCTTTTGAAACATAAAAAATGTAACGCCGAAATATACCCCAGTTTAAAAATCAATTTGCAAATTTTATGCACTCTTCCTGTTAGCGTTGCCTTGGCAGAAAGGAGTTTTTCAGCTTTAAAAAAGTTGAAAGGGTGGTTACGATCTAATAAGACACAACGTTTAACGGGATTGTCTTTATTTCATATTCATTAAGATATAGATGTCAACATAGACAATATAATAAACTTTTGGAGCCAAATGTAGAAAACATAATTTTATTACATAATTTTTAAAAAGCCGGATCGTATATTTACTATTGCTTATAATTAAATAAAGTACTTTTTGTTTTAATAGAATTAGTTTCAGTTCAATATATTATTGCCCAAATTAAAAAAATACAGGGTGGTCCAAATTCGAGAGGATTACATGGGTATCTCGCATAATAGTCAATATAGAGAAACAGTTAAATTACCAAAAATGTGTAGTTTTTTTAGGATAAACTAAAAACCGTTTTCAAAAATATTCTAACATTTTCGGTTTTCCAGTTATTAAAGAAAAACTGTTTTTTTTGTTATATTTATAATGTGTCATATCTCCCTTATTGTTTTAAATATCGAAAAACTTTATGAAGATTATTTTTAGATATTTTTATGTAGAGTTTGATAGTACTAAAAAAAAATTTTTTACGCTCGCCGCTAAAAAGTTATGACACAAACTCACCTTTTTTAAATGGAAGCTATAGTTGGCTATGACCTATTTAAATTCCAAATTTTTTCGCTGTCCAAATATATAAGGGTTTATGTATTTATTTTCAATAATACGCAAGTTACAAAAGTTTTTTAATATTTTTAAAGAAAATTAAATAATAAGAAAAATCGGAATTGATAGAATATATTTGAGAACTGTAATCCCGTCGCATTTGGACCTCCCTGTATATTACAAAAATAGTCATATTTATTCTAAACTTCCTATTGGCCTGTTTTTCATTTGAAAAATTGATAATTACAATTATTAAGGGGCGAAGCAAAACAATTGCTGATTAAAGTTGAGAGAAAAAAAAAACAGCGGAGGCCAATTAACAAGGGCCCACTGAAAGTTTTAATTACCCCCCCTAAGATGGAGGGCTGGATCCGCCCTTGATGGAACATGGGCCAAAAATACGTGGAGGAAACAGACCTTGAAAGGAATAATGAAGAAACAAAGAAGTCGTGAAAGAAATAAAAGAAAATATTAACGTGAACAAAGCTCCTGGCTTCGATTTAATAACAGGATTAATCTTAAAGAAACTGCCTAGAGAAGGTATAGTTAAGTTAACGAACTTGATAAATGCGTCCTTTAGACTTAAATATGTACCGAGAACATGGAAAATAGCCGAGGTAATGATGATATTAAAAGCAGGAAAGCCTCTGAATGAGATAAGCTCATATAGACCAATATCGCTACCTCCAGTTGTATCCAAACCGCTGGGTCAGAGTTCTGGGGATCGCAAGTAGTAATTTAAGTTAAAAATAAGCTGCTGGTTAGTCAAGACTAGTTGTAGTTTCACATTATTAAAAACAAAAAACAAAAAAAAAACAAAAAAAAAAAAAAACATCGGTGGTTACCATGGTTTGTAAATGTAAAATATTTAAAATTGCAAAATTTTAACCCACCAAAAACCAACAGGGGTCGCACTTTTCAGCCCCCTGTGAAGGTGAAAGATGATCGAAAATATTACTATGGGAAACTGGATTAAAGGAAATGCCGAAGAATAGGTTACCGGAAAACCGGTGTTGTACCTGTATTTAAAAAAAAAAGTAGTTTCGTTACCTTAATATTTTTAGTAGTTTTGGATAAATCGAAAACAGATCCAGTTGATTCATTCAAATTGTTTGACTCAAGAAGAGAAATAACGCTCTCTATATTCCTGTTGGCATCTTTCAACATTACGATAGCCATATTATATTCACCAGCAGTTGTCGAGATGTTGTTCGTAACGTCTTCCACTGTTACATTTATAGTCTAAAAACGTTAATGGGTTATGCTAACAAGAACATTAATTTTTGTTTAAAAAAAAAACTCACCGGACTTGATAACGTATTAGTATGGCCTGTTTTAGGAGTAAGGCATTGTGTTAATGGTCCAGGTTCTGGAAAAAGAGTATCGGTGTTTTTCGAAGTTAATGTGTCGAGTGAACGATACCTAAAATTTAAATTATTTTGATGTAAAATTTTATATAATGTCAAAGATTATAAACTGACGAGGATCGCCCATTATCAATATAATGTATTACTAAGGCATATACGCGCTGGGCAAAAGTATGGAAACAGGGAAATATCTAGAAAACTATTGAAGATATCACAAGAAAATTTGGTATCTGACCATTATCGTATTTTTTTATAAGGATACTTAACTGAACAGGTTGGTCCAAACAGAACATTGAAAGGAGAGGATATACACCAGTGGCGTGCGGTGACTTTTCAACCAGGGGATGATGTCCAATAAAACGACCTATTATTTTTTTTTAATTTAATTTTATTCTTCGCTCTTTTTTACAAAATTCGTCGATAACTAAATCATACAATCAATAAAATCAACTTAAAACGGAAATAACTATCATTGTATAAATGAGTGAACCAGCCAGCTCCTTGGTAAATAACTAAAGGTCTAGCGTGCGGAAATATCAATCGAGTGCATAGAGAAGCAAACGGGGAAACCGCATCCGGCGTTGAATTACCGTATTTTACGGACTATAAGACGCTACAGACTATAAGACGCACCTTAATTTTTAAGCAATTTTTTAAAAATAACATTTTTACCATTTTTATTATTAGATTGCAAAGCCTGACTAAAAAAATATTCTTAGTTTATAAAACCGAACTGACCTTTAAAATCGTCGCATCAGTGCACTGCTGCTCAGTTGAATCCAATGTTGCCAGATAGAGAGATAGGTTTCCCGCGGCATCGAATATATGGCCATTTTTAAGACTGGCGGGAATTTTAAATCAAACACTGGACATTAATTTCGAGTATAAGACGCACCTGAATTTTGGAGGCAAATTTTCGAAGAAAAAAGTGCGTCTTATAGTCCGTAAAATACGGTAAGTGAGCAACGACGCGGGCAACTAGACTAGACAGCATCGCAGTGCGCATGCGCCAAGGAAGCAGATTCTGAATCCGTCACTCATGTTCACAAGTGCTCGCGCACTGCATTGCACGAATTTCGTCAGTTGTCAGCCGCTCGCTGGATATAGATGGGTTAATGCAAATTTTTCTAGCTGGTAAAACATTGTATATAATATACAGCGTGTTTCACTTTTCCATGGGAATCTCCGTAAATAATGAAAATACAAGGTTGGTTAAATGGGACAAAAATATAGCTAATAGGAGTGTATTTTAAACAAGATCTTGTTCGTGTAAAAATTCCATGGCTTGCGTGATTTAACGAAAAAACCGAAATCGACCAAAATTTTTAAACTTAAATATCTCGGCTATTGTTGCGAATACACAAAAATGTCAAAGGAAAAATGTTTTGTAAATTTTGTTTTCTATAAGATGGCGATAGTCAGATTTTTATTTATAAATTACCGTGCGAGATATTTTACCAAGCAATTTTTTTTTAAATGGCCGTCGTAGTGAGTGATGACATAGATTTAAATATTATTTTTTCTCTTTACAATGATATGATATTTTATATGTCCATTTTCAAAAATAAGCGAAATATCCTAAAAAAATGCAAAATCTTAAGATAATAATCAAGGTTGCTATGAAAAAAAAACAAAAACCGACTTCAATTGTTTTACTTCGACCCTTGCTTGTCTATTATAATAATTGTGTTAACTGGAAATAATGTAAATCGATATATGTACATAAATATTTTAAATCCTTTTTTGCTAATGTCTTACTAAGAGGTATAAAATACATTCATGTTATGACTATTAGTATGATTATTTTAATTTCGCGTTACATTTTTTATAATATCACTCTTTAAATAGTGACATAATAGACGAGCAAAGCTCGAAATAAAACAATTGAAGTCGGTTATTGTTTTTTTCCATACCAACCTTGATTTTAATCTTAAGATTTTGCTTTTTTTTAGGTTATTTCGCTAATTTTTGAAAATAGACATACCTACAAAATATTATATCATTGCAAAAAAACAACTTTAAATCTAAGTCATCACCTACTACGACTGCCATTTAAAAAAACGTTATTTTGTCAAATATCTCGCACGGTAATATTAAAAAAATCTGACTATCGCCATCTTATAGAAAACAAAATTTACAAAACATTTTTTTTTTACATTTTTGTGTATTTGCAACAATAGCCGAGATATTTAAGTTTAAAAATTTTGATCGATTTCGGTTTTTTCGTTATATCACGCAAGCAAGCCATGGAATTTTTAAATAAACCAAGATACGGTTTAAAATACACCCCTAAATAGCTAACTTTTGTCCTATTTAACCAACCTTGTATTTTCATTATTTACGGAGATAGCAATAGCGTCCCATGGAAAAGTGAAACACCCTGTATATTATATACGATAACTTAAAATTATGGTATTTGAAAATCGGGACACACAATAGTCCTGAAAATACATCTTGGGATCATCAGGACATTGAACCAAAAATAGGGACAAATCCCGAAAAATCGGGACGTCGCGTCGGGTGGTCACCCTATGCAATATGCATACATGGTAAGAGGGTCCTACACACGACAAGCAAAAAGCACAGTTTTCTAGAAATCATCAAGGTAGACTCAAGTTAAACTTGATAATTGTCAGCGCGTACGTATAAGAGTGTGTACAGGGTGGTCCAAATTCGATGGGATTGCATGGGTATCTCGGTTAATATTTAAGATAGAGAAACGGTTAAATTACCAAAAAAGTGCAGTTTTTTGAGACAAACTCAGAACCGTTTTCAAAAATATTCTATCATTTCCGGTTTTCGAGTTATCGAATAAAAAGTGTTTTTTTGTCATATTAATAATGTGTCATATCTCCGTTATTGTTGTAAATATCAAAAATATTTATTAAGATTATATTTAGATATTTTTATGTTTAATTTGATTATACTAAAAAAAAAAAATTACGCTCGCCGTTAAAAAGTTATGACACAAACTTACCTTTTTTTAAATGGAAACGATAGTTGGCTATGACCTATTTAAATTCCTCATTTTTTTCTCATTCCAAATATATAAGGGTCGATGTATTTATTTTTAATAATACGCAAGTTATGAAGGTTTTTTAGGTTTTTTTTCTAAGAAAATCATAGTAGGCTATGAAAACAAAAACCAAACAAGGTGTAAAACCTTACAAAACTGATGTGGTACAAGTTACCAAGGTTTTTTAATTTGTTGTGGAGATAAACATTGTAAATATTTGAAAATAAGAAAACAACGATATAGTCGGTATCAGCAGTAATGTAGGATATTGTTGTTTATCTTATATTCAAAAAATTTCGTATTTATCTCAATAACAAATTAAAAAACCTTGGTAACTTGTACCACATGAGTTTTATAAGCTTTTACACCTTGTTTATTTTTTGTTTTCACAGCCTACTATGATTTTCTTTAAAAAAAAAAAACTAAAAAACCTTCATAACTTGCGTATTGTTGAAAATAAATACATCAACCCTTATATATTTGAAATGAGAAAAAAATGAGGAATTTAAATAGGTCATAGCCAACTATCGTTTCCATTTAAAAAAAGGTAAGTTTGTGTCATAACTTTTTAACGGCGATTGTAAAAATATTTTTTTTTAGTGTAATCAAATTAAACATAAAAATATCCAAAAATAATCTTAATAAATATTTTCGATATTTACAACAATAACGGAGATATGACACATTATTAATATGACAAAAAAACACTTTTTATTCGATAACTCGATAACCGGAAATGATAGAATATTTTTGAAAACGGTTCTGAGTTTGTCTCAAAAAACTGCACATTTTTGGTAATTTAACCGTTTCTCTATCTTAAATATTAACCGAGATACCCATGCAATCCCATCGAATTTGGACCACCCTGTACTATTAGCGAAAAAGTCGATAAAATCGTATATATTATGTGGTCGTAGAAAAAGCACAGTACAAAACTTGAGTAATATGCTTCTTACAATTTTTGTTATGTAATATATCATTATTTGATACTATTCAGTAATGGAAACTATAGTTAAGCAGATGCAGTCAACTGTTTGTTGGTTTGCAGAACAATAAAAAAATATCCTAAATAAAAATTTTTGTTTAAAGTTTTCTCCATGTTTTGGTTTTCTACGAATCCAGTGGGATCAAATAAGAATCAACACGCTCAAAATTTTATATTTTATTATTTTTTATTAATTAACAACTCATGCGTACCTAGCCAGTGAATCGGTCCTGGTTCTCTCCGATATGGTAATAGCCGGTGTAGAATAAATTTCTGTAATAGTGTCTTCAGTTTCATTCAGTTTGCTAAATATTGGCGTATTTGGGCCATTGCGTTGTCTTTTAACTTCTGTCGATGGTCCCAAACCGTTGTGGAAACTATTGGCGGTTCCGCGAACCATGTGCAGAAGATAGTTGATAACCTGACTTGCCATAATGCTCAATTCTTTCGGTATGGAAGGTATTAAATCTGTTCCAGTTTCGATTAATGATAAACGCTGCGTACATAAAACAAAACTATTGTTATTTTGTTGGTTTTTGGCTTTATTAACAAGTCCATAAATTAATAATTACAGTTAGGGTTGCCAGAATATCTCTTTTAAAGAGAACATGTCCTCTTTTTTTGTACCGATCTTTTTGTTCACTCTCTTTTTTTATTCTGATCTTTTTTTGTCCTCTTTTTTCCCGTATTTACTTTTTGTCCTCTTTTTTCCGTAGTTACTTTTTGTTTGTCAAATCTTTTTTACTTTTTTTTATACCGCAACGTCCTCTGTTGTCAATTAATGGCAATCGACCATTTTAGACACAAAATGTTACGCCATCTACCGATAGGTAAGGTTATATTTTTTAACGCGGTACAAACGTTTACAATTAAGTGACAGCAAGACGGCATAAAGTCAGCGACAGCCATTATATTTATAATTATAAGGATAGTGTTTAGTGTTTTACAATCAACAACCATGAGTAAAAGAAAATGCACATTTACCCCTGAGTTACAAGCTAAATATACGTGTTTTAAAAGTGTTGACTGTAAATACGAAGCATTTTGTTCTGTATGTAATACAAAAGTTTCTGTTGGAAACAAAGGGAAGTATGATCTTCAACAACATATCCAATCAAAGAAGCATCAGTTATGTATTCGGTCCATGGAAACATCAAATAAAATAGATTCTTTTGTAATTTCCAAAATTGAAAAGTTAGATGAAAAAGTAGCAGCTGTTGAAGCAACGTTGGCATTTCATGTTTTGAAACATCACATGAGCTTCAACTCATCTAACTGCACAACAGATTTATTAAAAAATATATTCGAAGACTCTGAAACTGCCAAACATCTGTCATCTGCTCGAACAAAAACAACAATGATTGGGAAAAATGTTATTGCTCCCTATTGTATGAGTAAAGTTACTGAATCTTTATCTAATATTCCTTTTATATCAATATCTACAGATGCAAGTAACCATGATTCACAAAAAATGTTTCCGATTTTGATACAGTACTTTACCATTAATGAAGGTATTTACTCAAAACTGATTAATTTGGAAACTATGTAGCAAAAAAATGATTGTTTGTGGATGTGAATAAATATTATACTTTCATATTTCCATAAACCATACACCGAACAACGCCCTCTTTTTGTTCTCTTTTTTTTGTTTGTAGAGTTCTCTTTTTGTTCTCTTTTTTTTTTTGAAGAGTTCTCTTTTTACACTTTCAACTTCTGGCAACCCTAATTACAGTGAATCAATAATTTACTTTATAAGAGATAATACTCGTACATCAATCCAACTTTAAGTGATAACAATTTCAAATTTCATTCATGTTTCTTTTACATTGTTGTTTCAGAATGCTTAATAATTACATAACAAAAATGCCTGTAAAATGTTCCGTTCCTGAATGTAAAAGTAATTACTAAGGAAGTACTTGCACACCATCGTTTAATTATTACATATTAAAATATTTATAAAACTTGTTTTTATAAATTACTAGCGTAGTTACCCAGCTTCGCTCGGTGAATTTTTTTATCATTCACAGACTACTCGCGCGGACGTTTCCAGACGTTTTGACTTTAAATTATTATTTTTTTTTTTTGTTGAGTTTTTGACCTTTTGGGAATTTGGGATCTTCTGGGAATTTTTGTATCTATTGAGAATTTGGGATCTTTTGGAAATTTTTGTATCTATTGATAATTTTGGAACTTTTGTGAATTTTAGATCTTTTGGAAATTTTTGGAACTTTTGGGAATTCTTATATAGCCTATCTTTTTCCCATGGTCCTATAGATTGTCTGTGCCAAATTTGGTCAGAATCGGATGAATGGTATAAGAATGCATAAAGGACATACATACATACGTACATTCATTTTTATACAGGGTTCTCGTTTTTCGAGGGCCACTATGGGGATCTCGTAAACGGTAAGAGTTACGACTTCGGTTAAATTAGGGCAAAGTTGTATATTCAGGTGCTTAATAATTCGATGCAAACAGAACTTATCTAGCTCTTTTAATTTTTGAGATATAGGGAAAAAAGTAAAAAAGTGGATTTTTGTTTTTTGCCCGTAACTTTTTCATTTGATGTCGAATTTAATTTCTGTTTAAACTTTTTTTGGACACTTTTTGCAAGGAATCAAATACCCCAATTATATTTTCCGTGCGACGTTTCGTTTTTTTTTAAACCATCATCAGGTCATTTTTTTCTTATGGACGCTATATCTGATTTTAACGCCAATTTGTAAAGCATTTTTTTCTGAATTCGACAATGTATAACACTTGGTACTTTTTTGAAACAATTGTTGTTAAAAATGGCAAAAACAAATATTTTATTTAAAACAAATCCTATCGCCATAGTAAATAATTGCCTTTGTCCCTTTTTCCTTGAAAGCACGTAAGTAAACCGCATGAAATTACTATTTAAGGGATTTAATTAAAAAAATAGGTAATAATAAATATGTTAGGAATGCATTAACATTGTTCACTTATTAGCAAATATTTTTAGAATATTTTCTTCGGTTAAGTAATAAATTTCTCTAAAATGTGTATTTATTTAATCCTTATTTGCATACAATTATTTGTAACAAAAAATAACGAGTTATGCCTTTTATCTGCGTTAATGACTTCTAATAAGCAAAAAGCGTAAACAAATTTCTGGACGTTTTTGTAAACTATGAACACTTATATTATTTGATTACGAAAATTTTGTTACAAATAATTGTATGCCACATAAGGATTAAATACACATTTTAGTGACATTTATTATTTAACCAAAGAAAATATGCTAATATATTTTCTAATAAGTGAACAATGTTAATGCAATCCTAACATATTTATTATTACCTATTTTTTTAATTAAATCCCTTTAATAGTAATTTCATGCGGTTTATTTACGTGCTTTCAAAGAAAAAGAAAGTTTTAATTTTTTTAGACGGTTTCTTGGCCAACTTAAAAGCAAAAACACTGGCATTTTAAGTAGCATTTTCCGGTGTCCGTACAGATACTAAAAACAAAAAATATGCAGCCATCATATCATTGTATAAAAAAAAATATTTTACTTTTGCAAATTTTGAAATTGTTGCACAGATCTACTGAAAACTGCTTCGCGTTAGACCTGTTTTCCATAACTGTTTCATAGTTAAGACTATTTCAATGGAGTAAAAAAGAAACACACAAATGAAGATGGGCTGCTTTTGCTTACTCCAACACGCACCCTTTAAAAAGGTCCGGCCCGCGGATGTATTTCAAATTCACTATCCAGCCCACGGTCTTGTCGAAGTTGCACGTTGCACATGCCTGCTTTAGACATTGCATTATTCGTATATCTTAGCAGTTATTGAGTGATCTCAATAAGGACTTATTATAAAAAGCCAAAACCGTTAGTAATGCAGAAATAAATAATCGAATTAGAGAGTATAGTATAAAACCACATTCGTTTTTATTTTTTTTAATACCTTGTTGGTTGGTGCTGTGGCGGTGATTTCCCAAAAGCTATTAGAAACGTTTAAAGGTTCTGTGCATGTGCAGTTTTCCTTAGCTGTGGGTTGTTCCAAATAGCAGCGCTGTCCTGAGTGACCACAAGTTATTATAACTCGCGTTCCCACATCACATCCTCTAAGTGGACAAATTTCTTCAGGTGCACAGCCATCAATACGTCGGATGCGAAAACCCAGTATTTGAAATAGCTGTACTATGTCTGGTAAATCTATTTCTAATTTCTAAAATTTACAAAAATCGTTTAGTGCTCTTGCATTTTTAACATGCGAAATTAATGTAAAAACATTATTGAAAATTGCAATATGGTTATATTATAAGTAATTTATTTTTAATTTAAACAAATAAAATTCCTTTCAGATTAATTACAATTCTGTATTTGGTTATTATTAGAGGTGGAAACAGTGGCGGATCAAGCACTTGGAGGGCCCCAAGCGCAACCTAGTTTTGAGGCCCCCTTGTTTTAAATACGTACTAAGTAATGCTATCAAATCAATTAATTACTAATAAATCGTGTCCTGAAAAATCTCTATTTTTAGCCTTTTTATTCACAGGCATGATCATCATAATTTGGCGTTTGCAATAAAATGAACGTTATTTACTATTTATTTAAAAAAGAATAGGAAATGATTAAAAATTATTAAACACTGTTAAAACATTAACAAAATTATGTACAAATATTAGATTTGTAAATATGAAAAACTAAATTGAAACTTTTCTCCCTTCATGTTTACCGAAATTATCAATAATATACAGGGTAAGTCATTAGTGCGGAATCGGTCGATTGTGGCTAAATGGTTTGAGATAGAAAGTTGATTCAAACGGTATCTCATACAGTTTTTTCTTCGGAACACGATAAAATTATTTTGAAATATACAGGGTGAGTCACCTTTCTGGAACCAATAGCAACTTTTATATTTCAAATACAACACCCCATTTTTTATTTAATATTCTTGACCGCCTTAATTTTAGCTTTACGTCGATATAAAATACTACAGGTTTTTATGCGGCCTTGTCACTAAAAAAAAAAAATATTTTCAGATTTTTTTAAGGTTTTAAGTCTTTATTTAAAAAACTCTTCCAATTCATTTTTCGAAGCGCAAAGTTGTAATTTGGTAAGGACATGCAGAAAACATTGCTCTATTAGCTCGATACGAAAAAGTTTGAATCACGCATACAGGGTGTTCATAAATAGGTGGCAACCCATGATTTTCAAAAGCTCGTAACTCAATTTTTTCAAATGCAAACCCCTGTATTTTCTATGTCATCGAATTCGTCTTTAAGAGAGCTTCATTTTTTGTTAAGTATGTCCTATAATACCCAAAAACTTTTCGAGATATTCGACATTTTGCTTCTAATCGTTATTGAAGTGCCGTGGAAATCGAAAAAACTGTTCACTTCACTAACGTCCAAAACTTGTCATTCATTTGTTGAATTATTGCATTTTTACTATGAATTTTACTTTAAAAGAGCAAATTGGTACGGTTTCGTTTTTTTAATTATGTATGAATTTTATGTTCCATTATTTTATTTATAGAATTTATTTAATGTTTTTTTTTGGGTTTTCCATTTTTCTTCGCGCTCCCTTTGGTGTATGGCGCGCCCCACAGGTTTAGAAACACTATCAAAGTTCCTAACAATATTAAAATTTATTTGTTTGCCAATTTATTTATTGCTTAGCTGTGTTGTAAGCTAAATATCTACCTACTATTAATAATTAAATACACGAAATGGTGAATAAACCATATCAATTTGCTGTTGTAAAGTAAAATTCATCGTGGAAATGCAATTATTTAAGATATAAATGACAAGTTTTTGTCGTTAGTGAAGTGAACAGTCAGATTTTTCGATTTCCACGGTACTCTATTTGCTTCAATAACGATTAGAAGAAAAAATGTCGAAAAATATGATTACAAAATTTGTCGAGCCGAGTACATATTCCGTCGTGTAAAATTGTCGTAAGAATCCTTAATTTGTCGGGCTGATATACCGGGTGTAAATGAAGTGTGGTACACCCCCTTTTTTTCTTTAATTTTGGTGTTAGATAAATGACATTTTAGATATATGATATGTGCAAAAAACCGGGCTTTTTGAGCAAATGCATACAATTTTTTCACTTCCGGTTTCGTCAGAAATTACCACAACTTTTTTATTTTAAATGGAACACCCTGCATATTTTTATATTTTTGGAAAGAGGAAGAGATTTTGGATACAACTGCACTATTTTGGTTAATTTTTATAACTTCAAATAATTTTTAAAACAAAATTTAATTTTTTATTAAGGCTGCCGTGACCTGCATAAATTGATTTTTATTATGTCATCAATTGTCCAAAAAGCGTTTTTGTAAATTTTATATAACATTTAGGTTACTTTAATCGGCTTTGAAAGTTGCGGAAAAGGTTTTTTGATAAAGTGATTTTTTCAAATGAAACCATGGTGGTGCAAGCGGTTATTTAAATGAAGCATCTTCTAACGAATCCATCGATACCAATCACTTGTATTTTTATTAAGAGTCTGCTTCAAAAACTTCAAATTATTGTAATGATTTATTAAGAGATCCTGTTAATCGCAGTACACTGTGCATAACTGCAACAAAACAAATTACCGTTGTTTTATGTTTAACTACTATAGTCATTTAATTAAAAAATCTAAAAGTTTTGGTTATCATTTTTACGTAATTAGATTCGTCTGTAAATTCTGATTTAATTGGTGTTTAAATCTGTTAAAATAATTTACAGCAGGATGATAGCGATGAGGTTACCTTTCGGTATACAAAACGCACCCTGCCTTAGCATTTTTCTGCATTCACCAAATATTAATAGCATATCCACTTGTTCTGTACGAGTGTAAAAGTAACGTTACATTTTGATGCAGCAATATTTTTAATAATTATTTTTAAATACATTTAAATTAATAATAAATTTTAATTTAATGACTGTAATAATTTTTCCACCACCGCAATGACATACAAACACGTAAACAAGCATTTGTTTGTTTCCACAGCGATCTTCCATAACACCGTTGTTTTTGTTTTGAATGATTTGTTTTGTTGCAGATATGCACAGTCTACTGCGATTAACAGGATATCTTAATAAATCCTCACAATAATTTGAAGTTTTTGAAGGAGGCTCTTAAAAAAGAATTGGTATCGATGGATTCGTTAGAAGATGCTCCATTTAAATAACCGCTTGTACTACCATAGTTCCATTTAAAAAAAGCGACTTTTTCTCCAAAAAAAAAAAAAAAAAAAAAAAAACGATTCCGCAACTTTCAAAGCCGATTAAAGTAACCTTAATGTCATTTAAATATGCAAAAACGTATTTGGACAATTGTTGACATAATAAAATTCAATTTATGCAGGTCGCGGCACACTTAATGAGAAATTAAATTTTGTTTCAAAAATTATTTGAAGTTATAAAAATTAACCAAAATAGTGCAGTTGTAGCCAAAATCGCTTCCTCTTTCAAAAAATATACAGGGTGTTCCATTTAAAATAATAAAGTTGGGGTCATTTCCGGCGAAACTGGAAGTGAAACAATTGTTTGCATGTGGTCAAAAAGTCCGTTTTTTTGCACATATCATGTTTAAAATTTTATTGATCTAAAATCAAAATTAAAGAATAAAAGGGGGTGTACCACACTTCATTTACACCCGGTATATTAAGTTAACTATGTAAAGTATTTTTTAAACATCTGAATACCGCCACAAATTGAGCTTCGTTATACTAGTTTTGCTAATTTAACAAAATCTTCATCTATTTATTGTATTAAACGAAATTTTCAGTGGTCCAAATTAAGTGGCACACTCTGTGTCGTTTTCTTTAATAAAAATGCGTTCATTTCATCTCAGTTTGACAATTTTTTTTATCTACTTACCGGTGTTTTATCTTCACTTTTTATCCACTTTGCGGTCCATTCTGCAAACTCACGTTGCATGTGTTCAAATGTTTCTCCACCACACACCAACGAATTCATTGTTAACACGTTTTATTTTATTCAAAATTATTAAATTTGGCCGTGTAGGCTAAAACTTCTGGTGCAAAACGTGGTGAACGACTGATTGAAGGCGTTGTTGTTTCGTAATTTTTTCATATATTTTACCAACCTTAGACATTAAAAATATTCATTTTTACCATGTTCACGAATTGTACTGCTTTGCTAGGATGGATTTGAGAACTCTAATATTATCGTAGAGTTTAATTAAATGAATATAAAACCCAATATAATATTAAAGGGGACATATGTAGGATTTTTAAATATTAATTGCAGTTTAATTTTTGACTTTTGTATTAAAAATATGTTAAGCAAATGAAAGTTTGAAAGAGATGATTTAGGCGTTAGATTGCTCTAATTCTAATGCATAGGTTACCAAACTTATTTTGGCCCCAGAACCTTACACGATTTTTGAAAAATGTATCTAGTAATTTTTTAAAATGTTGTAAACTTCCTGACGTGAACCATTTAAATTGTATTTTGTTTGTATTGCGCTTTTTACTGTTTTAACATTTAATTCAATTTTCTCTGATGTCCAATGTTTATTAATTAACAAAAAAACCGGGTAAAGAATACACAAGTCCAAAAATTATTTTTAAATGTTGGCATGGCACATGATTTTGCTCAAAATGTTTGAAGATCTCTACCATCATTGGCGTAGTTATGGGCAGTGGCGTACGCAAGGGGGGAGATTAGGGGGATACGTACCCCCCCGAAAATTTGAAAAGAACTAAATAATAATTACCACATTTCCAAAATACCTTACATAAAAAAATACATATAAAATATATTATATGTTTGTATATTTTACTTATAAATGCTACTTTTGGGTACGTTTGACCTTGAATTTTTTTTCAAATTTTGCCTATGGCGCTATTAACTTTTGAGCAAATCTTTCGCGAGAATAGTAAAATGAATCAAATTTCGCGCCAAACGGTGGTAGATACGAAGAAAAGTCAAGATATACTTTTTGTTGAAAATAAAATATTCTACCCAATAACAAGTTCGAGTTTGATTTTGAACAGGGCCGTACTAGTTTTTTATAAAAGTTATTGAAACTGAACCCCCATATCTCCGCCACTGGTTGCTTGTGGGGCTTGACATTCTCACCGAATGTGGTAACCTGTAATTAAGGTGGTGCTGTATACCAAGCTTAAAAAAAAATTTATTGCAAAAGTTTAACCCACCAAAAAGTTCTGATAAAAAAACAAACAGACGCACTTTTCAGCCCCTGAAGGTGGGAGATGATTGAAAATAATACAATGGGAGACCTTTTAATAAGTATAAAACATCTACCAAATATCATTCTCCCATATTTATTCAAATTTGAGAAATAAAATAAAAACCTAATTTTTTCGCTCCCCTTTAGGGAGGTGTAACTCCGAGAGACGTTAAAGGAAAAAAATTTATATAAAAGACCCCCCCTTAATTTTCGATAAGGAATCACCTCTCGGATTTTCCGCATTTTTTACGAAACACCCTGTACAGGGTGGACCAAATTCGAATGTTCTCAGTTACCGTAATAGATAGTGAAAATCTGATTTCGGTCTCTTGGGCTATTTTTTTGAGAAAATAACGTCTATGCAATCAGATTTTTTCTATCGGATTCCATTTTGGCACTACAGACGAAAAATTAAATTTCATCATTTTTGAAAATTTGCTGTAACTTCTTTATTTATTAAATTAGAACAAACTGTTGTAAAGGTTTTTTATACAGATTTTTATGCTTAATTTAAAAACAAAAGTAATTTTTTCTTAGCCTCCTTGACTTTCGAGATATGGAGTAAACTTACATTTTTTTAAATGGAAACAATAGTTGGCCATGACTTTATTTGAAAGATTATTTTTTTAGCTTTTCAAAAATATATAGTTTTATATATGTTTTGCAAAAAATAACCAAGATATGGCCAATTTTGTAAAAATTCGATCATCAAAGTTTGCCATGATTTCGTAAACAAGTGATGTTTGCAATTATTAAACAACTAAACGTCATTGCCAAGTAAATTCTGAAACAGTCGCTACGTTTGTATCACTTACAAAGTAATATTCTAACATATTAAACTTTTCAAAGACTTCAAATTTAGCCATGTTCACAATACCACAATAAACAATTTTAAAATACAAAATAATACACGGATTTGCTTAAAACAAAAAATTTACTTCGAAATGACGTTTAGTTGTTTAATAATTGCAAACATCAATTGTTTACGAAAACATGGCAAACTTTGATGATCGAATTTTTACAAAATTGGCCATATCTCGGTTATTTTTTGCAACAAATATAGAAAACTATATATTTTTGAAAACCTAAAAAAATACTCTTTCACATAAAGTCATGGCCAACTAGGGTTTCCATTTAAAAATATATAAATTTACTCCATATCTCGAAAGTCAAGAAGGCTAAAAAAAATTACTTTTGTTTTTAAATTAAGCATAAAATTCTGTATAAAAAACCTACATAACATTTTGTTCTAATTTAATAAATAGAGAAGTTACAGCAAATTTTTAAAAATGATGAAATTTCATTTTTCGTCTGTAGTGCTAAAATGGAATACGATAGAAAAAATCTGATTGCATAGGCGTTATTTTCTCAAAAAAATAGTCCAAGAGACCGAAATCAGATTTTCGCTATCTACTATAGTAACTGAGATACCACGTAAAATAATCGAATTTGGTCCACCCTGTATATCTATGCTTATTTAGATATTATAATTTGGGTTACTCCTGTCCTGTTAGTTAGCGAAACATGTAGGTTTTATGAAAAATTAGAAACAATAAAAACCTGTTTAAATACCAGAAAAGTCTTAGTATACAATTAAACCTTAAAAAAAAACACTAATTTAGATATTTTGATCGACAAATGTTTTTTTTTTTAAATTATCTAATTATAGTATTTGCACATCGTGTAAGAAGGATTATTAATTAAGACCAAGAAATAAATTAATAAATTTATTTACTCAAACGAACTGGTTTACAATTAAATTACTTAATATAAAAATACAACTCGAAATTAATTTTAAAAATTCCTAAACAAAATTGCATGATTCATTTCGTACAGAACTAATTGTAAGTCATATATCTGGGAGTGGCTGAGAACTTGGCGTACGATTTGATAACTTTATTCACAGCTTCTAGGAAGTCTTTTTCTGTGGCCACTTTCCTACGTGCTCTTATAGCGAACATACCCGCTTCGGTACACACACTTCTAATTTCAGCTCCCGTAGAATTCGGACAAAGACGAGCCAACAATTCAAAACGTATGTCCCTCTCAACGGACATTGATCGTGCATGTATTTTAAATATGTGAGTTCTACCTTCTAGATCGGGCAAACCAAATTCAACTTTACGATCAAGACGTCCAGGACGCATTAAAGCTGGATCCAAGGTGTCGGGTCTGTTTGTGGCCATCAAAACTTTGATATTACCTCGTGGATCAAAACCATCCAATTGGTTTATGAGTTCTAACATAGTACGTTGAACCTGCAACATAAACATAATGTAATATTTCCTGAAAATTTAATATACAGGGTGGTCCATTTTTTTGTAGCAGGACTTTTAACAGTTGATACAAAAACTCATTTTAAAGGGAATATTCCATATCAACATTGTTCCATAAACACTGATTTTAAAGATACAGGTTGTTGAAATTTTTGAAAAAATGTTGATTTTAACCCTTTCACTGCGGAAACCGTATTATTCCGCATAAAATTTTAGTGGCTCAGGTGCGGGAACCGGAATATTACGTGGGCGTGTTTTAAGCACTTTTTGAAGCGACAGATCACTTCTGCCGTATTTTTTAGCATGCTATAGCATACTGTGCTTCATATTCTACGTATTAGCTCGATATATGTGTATGACACTTTTTAGCCGCAGACTGCGGGAACCGCAAAATTCCGCGCTACTGGATTTTTCAGAGCGCACGCCAAGTATTCTTACATGTTACTTGTTCATTGAACAAATATGTTTGCATTTCATAAAAGTATGCATAAATACCTGAATATTTGGATGTGGTGACGAACAATATCTAAACTGGGTTAACTGTTGTAAAAGTTATTTAGGGTTACTCCACATAAACAGGGGCGGAAGTTTAAAATTAGAATCTGTTTGCATTTGTATCAAAGTATGTGAAAAACCTGAATATTTGGATGTGGGGACGAACAATATTAAGTTGAATTCTATAATCCAATTGGGTCAACTCCTGTAAAAGTTAATTAGGGTTTATCTACATAATCCAGGGCGGAGGGGTAATAGAAGAACGCTTTGCATGTTTAACAAAGTAAGCATAAATACTTGGACAGTTGGCAGTTAACCTAATAATTCCAACTACTGTGTGTTAAATTTATAATAATTCAACATAGTAATCATCAAGGCGTGTTTTAGTGTTAAATTATTTTTTTTACGTAAAACCTATACTCTGACTGCGGGAACCGTATTAATACGCAAGGTGCAGGGACCTGACTGCGGGAACCGTAATAACACGCACTACCTGTCGAACGCCGCACAGCGGACACGACTGGCAGAAACGAGTGCCGCAGTGAAAGGGTTAACCGGTTCCCAACCAGTACATATATTTAAACCAAATTTGGTTAACAGCACCATCTTACAGGTTACCACAATCGGTGAGAATGCCAAGCCCTACAAGCAACCAGTGGCGGAGTTGTGGGGTTCAGTTTTAATAAATTTTATAAAAAAACTAATACGGCCCTGTTCAAAATCAAACTCAAGTATTTGGGTAGAGCATTTTAATCTAAACAATAAGTAACTCTTGACTTTTCTTCATATCTGTCACCGTTTGGCACGAAATTTGATTTATTTAACTATTCTTGCGAATAATTTGCTCAAAAATCGATTTGAAAATATCGCTAATGATCAAAATAAAGAAGTAATTAACGATTTTTGCAGTTTTTAATAACAGAACATTCTAATAATGAGGGAAGAAGTTCTGCTAAATTAAAAATTTATAATCCACATTTTAAGCATTTACTCTGCAACTTACAATTTTTAGCTTTTCACGATATTTTTAGATCAAATTAATGAGCAATTTTTTCGCAATAATATTTTAATAAATAAAATTTCGTGCCTAACGGTGACAGATACGAAGAAAAGTCAAGAGACACTTTTTGTTTAGAATAAAATGCTCTACCCAAAAACAGTTCGACTTTAATTTTGAACAGGGCCGTACTACTTTTTCATAAAATGTATTGAAATTGAAGCCCTACAACTCCGCCATTGGTTGCTTGTGGGGCTTGACATTCTCACTGAATGTGGTAACCTGTAAGGTGGTGCTGTATACGAAATTTGGTTTAAATATATGTACTGGTTGGGAAACGGTTAAAATCAACATTTTTTCGAAAATTTCAACACCCTGTATCTTTATAATGAAGCGTTTATGGATCAATGTTGATATGAAATATTCGGACGGAGGGAGTATTAGTCAAAGGTGTCTGTCTAAAAAACGTTATTGTAAATTTTAATTGATATTTGAGTTATGTTAATAAACTTTAAAGATTGCGAAATGGGTTTTTTGACAATAAATCAATTTTTTTAAATGAAACAATAGTGGCTTATGCGGTTATTTAAATAAGGTACTTTTTAATAAATTTAACAATCAATAACCTGGTATTTTATTAATATTTCTTTATAAAACCACAAAAAATGTTAACTGTTTATTCAACAAAACTTTGGATGTGATATTTTTTTTTTTGTTGTAGTTCCTAGGTTTTATTTAATATTTGGTTTTTAATGATCGTTGTGAAAAGAGACAACACAAAAAAAACAATTGTTTTGTTGCTATTTATTAAGCATAGTCAACTATGATTATTAGTGTATCTTACCAAAAGTGTCAATTTTAATGCCTGCTTCTAATAAAAATACCAATTTATTGGCATTTTTGAATTCGTCAAAAAATACTCTATTTAGATAACCGCATGAGTCACAATGATTCCATTAAAAAAAATTTACTTTTTGTCAAAACACCAATTTCATAACCTCTAATGCCGATTAATGTAACCCAAATGTCAATTAAAATTAACAAAAACGTTTTTCGGAGACTTGTTGACAGAATAAAATTCAATTAATGCAGGTCACAGCACACTTAATAAAAAATCTATATTTGAGGTTATAAAAATTAACTAAAACGGTGCAGTTGTAGTCAAGATTGCTTCCTCTATTTAAAAATGCAAAAATTTACAGGGTGTTCCTTTTGAAATAATTGAATTAGGGTAAATTCCGGCAAAACCGGAAGTGAAACAAAAGTATACATATGTTCAGAAAATCCAGTTTTTTGCACATATCAACTACCTAAAATCAAAGCTAAAGGAAAAAAAGGGGGTGAGCTTGATTTCACTTACACCCGGTATACATATGTTGTAATAAATAGCTTCTTTGCAGCTATAACTAAATAGTTTGCTTTGAAGATGGTATTACCTCATTATCTCCACCTGCACCATCATCGAAACGAGCTCCTCCTATGGCATCAATTTCATCGAAAAATATAAGACACGCTTTCTTAGACCGGGCCATTTCAAATAATTCTCTGACCATACGAGCACCTTCCCCGACATACTTCTGAACCAGTTCGGAACCGATAACTCTAATAAAACACGCGTCTGTTCGATTTGCTACAGCACGGGCGCAAAGAGTTTTTCCTGTACCCGGTGGACCAAATAATAATACGCCCTTCGGTGGCTCAATGCCCAACTTGACGAACTTTTCTGGCTGTAATAATAAATTTGCTAGTTACACCAAATTATAAATCGTCAGGAAAGTCTTACATGTAATAAAGGAGTTTCAACAACTTCTCGTAATTTGTCGATTTGTTCTTTGCATCCTCCTACATCACTATATGTTACGTCAGGTTTTTCTTCAACTTGCATCATAGTTACTGTGGGATCTATCTTTGGCGGCAACGGGATATGAATTTGATATTTGTTACGATCAACGCTAAAATTGAATAAAACAGTTAAAAAACATAAACATGCATACAACTTTTTAAAATTTTGAACTGTTGACAGACAAAACAAATTAAGCTAAAAATTTTGAATACATCAATTAGTATAAATGTATTACGTACCCAACACGCATTCCTTCTTCAATATCTGTAGGTGCAACAGAATCAGCAAGGTCAACTACAAACTTAGCAAACTGCTTGACATTAATAATATATTTGGGATCGTCGGTGTCTGCGTTAATGATCTTTGTGCACCGTGCAACTTGTAGCGGTTGTTCATTTTGTAACGTTTGTTTGTCAGCTGCCAAATCCCATAACGCTGGTGGAGCAAGCCCAGTGTCAGATTCTTTAATACCGGTGAGTTCATTTACTCGTTTGATTATAGTTTGGATATCTTCTTCCACAGTTTTTATACTCTTTGTGTACTGCCCTTGTCCCTATAGACATGGCCTTGTTAAGTTTACGAAATGAATTATTTTTCACAAAATTTACTTACATATGTTTTGAGTAATGCTATATCTCCTTCGTCCAAAGCTATTCAAGAGAAGAAAAATATGTATTAAGATCAACCCCTTTCAAAATAAATTATGGAACAGTGTGATTCATTTACAGTTAGATCAATACATACATTTAATTTCCTTTTCTTCTTTCTCCTCTTTAGGTTTTCGCATATCATCTCCTAAATGATCAGGCATTTTAAATAACTTTATAAAACTTCTTAGCCCAACAAAAATACCGACAGAATTACAAGCAAATTTAGTTGGCAAGTTCCACAGATGACAGTTTCAATGCCAACCTATGATGCCAACAGTTAACAATGAAATATTACTAGTATATGTGCGCATGGCTGTTTATGAATTCGTGTTTTGTTTAAATTTGAAAAGTTAAATATTTGAACCCTTTGCCTGTCCACAAATTTTGCGTGCCGTACGTCTATTTATATATTATTTCAGGGCCGTGCCGTGCTATGATGCAGAGAGGCGGCCGCATCAGGCGGCACCGTAAGGGGGCGGCATAAGCAGCGAAATCAAAATACAATTTGAACCATGCAATAATTAAAAATCTGGCAATCACGAAGAGAAGGTCTCTCCGGGTAATTCACAAGTAACGCAAACGTAAGAATAACGTAAAGTATATCGCCATCTATCTTTCATATTCCATACATGAAAAGATTCACTATAAGGTTAGGATATTTACTAATTCCTTGTTACTTATTGTTCATACGATCATACGTACAAGTTCTTTGAAATTTTATACTTCCCACTATACAGCTCATTGCGCTGCTTAACTCAGCTTATTTACCACTTGTGAATTACCCGGAGAGACCTTCTCTTCGTGATTGCCAAAAATCTTTACGCAACGCTTTTCTATATTGGTTTTAATGTTAGTTTATTGTTTATATTCTGAACATTACCCTTAATTCTCTGAATGAACGATTTACGCTTCTGGAAACCCATAGCAAAAATTTTCAGTTAATATGACATTTCAAACTCAAGGATAGAATAGAGATGATAAAACGCATAGAAACAAAACGCTAGATAATTATTGTATCAGTCTCCAGTCAATACTTTTGGTCGAAAATGAATTAGATATAAATGCAAATGATCTTCAAGAAGAATTACGAATGCTACCATATTCTATGAAACCTTTGGATGTTTTAAATTATTTGTGCCAAAATAACTTAATTCCGAATACTGTTGTAACTCTGAGAATTTTATTAAGATTAAGACTCCCTGTAGCTAGTGGGGAAAGAAGTTTTCCCAAATTAAAATTAACAAAACACTACTTAAGAAGTTCAATAAGTCAAACAAAACTTAGAAATCTGTCATTAATTTCTATTAAATCTACATTGGCTGCCACTCTAGACTACACATCCCTAATTAACGAATTTTCTAAAGTTAAAGTTAAAAGGGTAAAATTGTAGTAGATTGTTGTAGTTGATAGTCGTTATCATTATTTTAAAATAGTACCTATTCGTACATTTTGTGCAATTAAAAGAAAAAAAAAAAACAATCAAAGGTTATTTTTAAAAAAAAACATTTCAGGGGCGGCATTTCGAAGACTTGCATCATACTGAGAAAATCTACCGCACGGCCCTGTATTATTTCACATGTATCATGTTGCATGGGTCTATGGGGTTATTTTATAAGTACATATACGGGTATCCCAGCCAAGACGAATTATTCGATAGCTCTGTTATTAGTAATAATATTTAAAAAAGTTAAGTATAAAAGTTGTTTGTTATCATTTACTACATAACCTAAAATTATTTTCAACTATACACAGTGTTTTGTTTTTGCGCTCTGATACTAAACATTGTTTTTTTTTATATGGAATTGTAGTTTTTAGATGTAAAATATAATTCTCTTTCAAAAATATTATAGGTTGTTTATGTCTAAAATGAACCGTTTTTGAGTTATTAACATTTTTTTGAAAATTTTGACAAATGCAGACCTTTATAAAAATATTTATATTTATTACCATAACAACACAAAAGCAATTTACTCTGGTCATTTATTAGACAATAGTGTCATATTGATTGCTGACTAGCTACATTTTTAAAATAATATACAGGGTGTTCGTTATACTCGGTCCATTTCGCTAAACTTTAAACCCATATAAAACTTTTTTTTTTTTAATGGAACACCCTATATATTTTTAAATTTTCTTGTAGAAAATTTAATTATCTTTCAAAGTTGTTAAGCATGTTTTATGTCTAAATATAATATTTTTGAAGTTATTTCGTTTCTTATGATTATTTGCGAGTATTTTACCTAAAATATCGGTAGTAGACTTTGAAAATTCAAAACAATTTGTATGAACAGGGTGTTTCTTAAATATTGCGAATAAAATCGGGAGGTGATTCCCTATCCAAAATTAAGAGGGGTCTTTCCTATAAAATGTATTCTTAGACGTCTTCTTTCGGAGTTACACCCCCCTAAAGGGGGGCGGTAAAATTAGGTTTTTATTTTATTTCTCAAATTTGGATGACTGTAGGAGAATGATATTTGGTAGATGTTTTATACCTAAAGGTTTCCCATAGTAATATTTTCATACATGTCTCACCTTCACAGGGGTCTGAAAAGTATGACCCTTGTTATATCAATCTCTACGCTTTTGGACAAATCAAAAATTGTAATCCTATCGGTAAGCAACGCAAAATCTCTGGCAAAGGAGAAAAATTGTCGTTATCCGCGGCCAATGTCTATTTTACAGTTTGCTTTTGGGTTCGAACCACTTTGAAAGTACATATTCTTATGTCCGACGTTTCGTTCTCTTTTGTAAGGGACATCTTCAGAGTTAATTCTTTTAGTTGCTAGATTTCTTGGTCGTCAAACAATAATCACAAAAAAAAGGAAACAGAGAAAGAAAGAGGTATTTAAGCAAGCAAACATACATTTATTGTGTAGAAAAAATTTATTAGAACTCAATTTAAAAATCACGTATTTAAAAATTAAACAAACAGTACTGACAATACTGTGTCGTTGCCGGTCATATGTTTAAAAATACCGAACAAGGTCGAGCAGGGTTTACCAGATTTAAAAAATTCCGTCGCGGGTCATTGCGACAAAAAAAGCTAGTAGTCACATGGTTTTGACATACAATACAGGGTGTCCACAAGGTATACCTTCGCTAAGTTTTGCATCGAATGTTTAGGACCTAAATAAAACGTTTTTACCGATTACATTTTTAAAGTGTTCTTTCATAAACAAGGGTGTTCCAGTTACCTATAGTCAACAACATGGATATATCATAAACGGAAAGAGATACACAGTTGGTTAAATGGGTCGGTAAACTTCAGATAGTGGTCACTGTCATGGCGGCTTGGTAGATCAAGTGTACTTCGGTAATGTTCGCGTGGAAAATGAATGTTAGGTTCACTACTACCTACTGTTGGCGTGGCGTACGAAATTCTATGCTTGTTCACCATTTGTGACATGTTATTTGGCAATCACGAAGATTAGTTCATCACGCTGTGTTCACAAGTGCCGCAAACGTAAACACAAGAAATACCGTTTGTTTTCTTGAAAATATTAAAATCAGAGTGTATATGTCCTTTCTCACGACCGTCATTCATTTTGCCGGTAAAAGAGGGTCAGGTTAGAGGTCTGTAAAAGCTTTTTTTTAAAGCAATAAACATTTACCTTTATACATTAAATTCTTTGTGCTTACGTTTGTGGCACGTGAACACACCGTGATGAACTAATCTTCGTGATTGTTAGGCAATCACGAAGATTAGTTCATCATGGTAAATTCACAAGTGCCGCAAACGTGAGCAGACAGAAGATATGTAAAGTTAAATGTTTATTGCTTAAAAAAAAGCTTTTATAGACCTCTAACCTGACCCTCTTTTACCGGCAAAATAAATGACGGCCGTGTGAAAAGACATATACACTCTGATTTTAATATTTTCAAGAAAACAAACGGTATTTCTTTGATGCTCACGTTTGCGGCACTTCTGAATTTACCATAATGAACTAATCTTCATGATTGCCTACTTCCTACTATTAAGCATTCAGGAACTATGGAGGTTCCTTCCTTATAGGATATGGTTGACAGTGCAAACAATTGTTTTAACAACGAATACACACGAATACAGGTATTATTAATTACCAAATGTAATTAGTAATTGTTGTACATAATATTTACATTTATTACGCCAACAGTAGGTAGTAGTGAACCTAACATTAATTTTCCACGCGAATATTTCCGAAGTACACTTGATCTACCAAGCCGCCATGACAGTGACCACTATCTGAAGTTTACCCGCTGTTATTTATTAATAAAGCAAACACATCAAGTTTTTAATTTTTACTTATAACTTCATCAACCTTAAACCTGTTTCTCATTTGATGTTTTGTGAACCTAGTACCATCCATTAATAATCAACATGAAAATGTCCAATGAATCCAAGGGACACTTAATCTACCAAGCCGCCATGACAGTGTACACTGTACAGTGCACACCATTTGAAGTTTGCCAATACCTATCTCAAGTGTTTGGTTAATATTAGTATGCAAACGACAAATTGTTAACGTACAAACCACAAACGTTATTTATTACACGCCAAAGCAATTTTTGTGTAGTAAAAAAATGGAGTCAACTTTAAATACCACAGATTACTGTAAATCTGAAGGACTGATACAACTTAAAGTGTGCGTAGGAGAAGCAAAAGGAGAAACAATAAAGTCGGAGCCAGAAGAATGTAATTTACAAATGAATTTAATAAATCACGAATATGGACATTCAGCTAGTAACATTTTTCAACTAAAAGAAGAGTTTTCAAATGCTGAAATTAAAGATGTAGATGAGATTGAAAAAATAGAAATAAAAGAAGAACCATTAGAATATTATGACTATCTACAAAACCTTACGAATGACATTTTTACGGATGTGAATGGACATTCAGCTTGTAAAATTTTTCAACTAAAAGAAGAGTTTTCAAACGCTGAAATTAAAGCTGTAGATGAGATCGAAAAAATAGAAATAAAAGAAGAACCATTAGAATATTATGACTATCTACAAAACCTTACGAATGATATTATTATGGATGTTGATAACAATGAAAACAGAGTTAAGAGAACAACAGAAATGATAGATGAAAGTGCAAAAACAAAATACTTAGGTAATCATATGAGGACACACATTGGTGTAGAATCATATAAATGTGTTGTTTGTCAGAAACATTTTAATCGAAGTGATAATTTAAGGACTCATATGAGAACACACACTGGTGAAAAACCATATGAATGTGACATTTGTGAGAAATGTTTTAATCGAAGAGGTAATTTAAGTGCTCATATGAGAAAACACACTGGTGTAAAACCATATAAATGTAATGTGTGTCAAAAATCTTTTAACGGCAGTAACAATTTACGGGTTCATATGAGAACACACACTGGTGCAAAACCATATAAATGTGACATTTGTGAGAAATGTTTTATTCAAAGTTGTCAGTTAAATGTTCATATGAGAACTCACACTGGTGTAAAACCATATAAATGTGATAGTTGTCAAAAATGTTTTAAACAAATTTGTCATTTAAATAATCATATGAAAACACACACTGGTGAAAAACCATATAAATGTGATGTTTGTCAGAAATCTTTTAACCACAGTAATAATTTACGGGTTCATATGAGAACACACACTGGTGAAAAACCATGTAAATGTGACATTTGTCAGAAATGTTTTATTGATAGTAGTAATTTAAATCATCATATGAGAACACACACTGGTGAAAAATCATATAAATGTGACATTTGTGAGAAATGTTTTAAGCACAGTAAAAGTTTACGGGTTCATATGAGAACACACACTGTTGTAAAACCATATAAATGTGATGTTTGTCAAAAATGTTTTAAACAAATTGGTCATTTAAATAATCACATGAAAACACACATTGGTGAAAAACCATATAATTGTGATGTTTGTCAGATAACTTTTAACCACAGTAATAGTTTACGAATTCATATGAAAACACACACTGGTGAAAAATCATATAAATGTGATGTTTGTGCGAAAGATTTTAATCGAAGTGATAGTTTACGGGTTCATATGAGAACACACACTGGTGAAAAACCATATAAATGTGATGTTTGTCAGAAATGTTTTAATCAAAGTAGTATTTTAAATGTTCATATGAGAACACACACTGGTGAAAAACCATATAAATGTGATGTTTGTCAGAAATATTTTAACCACAGTAATAGTTTACGGGTTCATATGAGAACACACACTGGTGAAAAATCATATAAATGTTATGTTTGTGAGAAAAATTTTAATCGAAGTGATAGTTTACAGCTGCATATGAGAACACACACTGGTGAAAAACCATATAAGTGTGATGTTTGTCAGAAATATTTTAACCGCAGTAATAATTTACGGGTCCATATAAGAACACACACTGGTGAAAAATCATATAAATGTGGCATTTGTGAGAAATGTTTTAATCAAAGTAGTAGTTTAAATGTTCACATGAGAACACACACTGGTGACAAATCATATAAAAGTAATGTTTGTCAGTAATCTTTTAACCAAAGTAATAGTTTACAGAGACCTAGAAGGCAAAAGATACTGCTCAGCGGTATTTTTAGATCTCACAGGATTTTGATAAAGTTTGGCTATTATCTAAACTTAAAAAATGCCTACCATATCGGATGTACGAAGTCCCGAAATCTTATATACAGAATAGACATTTTCTAGTTGAATACCAGGAATACCAACTAACTGTTCTGGTTGACAGTTCATATAAATTGTTTTGAATTTTCAATGGTTACTACCGATATTTTAGGTAAAATACTCGCAAATAATCATAAGAAACGAAATAACTTCAAAAATATTATATTTAAACATAAAACATGCTTAACAACTTTGAATGACAATTAAATTTTCTACAAGAAAATTAAAAATATATAGGGTGTTCCATTAAAAAAAAAGATTTATATGCGTTTAAAGTTTAGCGAAATGGACCGAGTATAACGAACACCCAGTATGTTATTTTAAAAATGTAACTAGTCAGCAATGACACTATTGTCTAATAAATGACCAGAGTAAATTGCTTTTGTGTTGTTATGCTAATAAATATAAATATTTTTATAAAGGTCTGCATCTGTCAAAATTTTCAAAAAAATGGTAATTACTCAAAAACGGTTCATTTTAGACATAAACAACTTATAATATTTTTGAAAGAGAATTATATTTTACATCTAAAACCTACATAATATACAGGGTGTTCCATATAAAAAAGCAATGTTTATTATCAGAGCCCAAAAACAAAACACTGTATAGTTGAAAATAATTTTAGGTTATGTAGTAAATGATTACAAATTATATTGTAACTTTTTTTAATATTATTACTAATAACAGAGCTCGAATAATTCGTCTTGGCTGGGACACCCTGTATAGTGATGTCAGGATTTCAGGATGGTTGTAAAGGTGTAAAGCATCTAGCAAGTGCATTAGTGCAAAGATATGTGTATTCCATATGATACACAGAGCGTACGAGGAACCATTTTTTTTTGTGTGCATCACCGGTGATGCACAGGACAGGCAAAGGGTTAAGAAAAATTATTATTAATTTATGTTCTATAAAAGTTTAACTTCTAATTATAGAATTAAAACAAATAAAAAAACTTTAAATCAGAGAGTCGAACCGGAACCGAACCGAAAACCGAAATTAACCGGTATTTTCAGCAGAACCGAAACCGGAACGAAAAACTATAATAACGGTTAATTTCGGTTACAGAAAGGTTTCATTTTTTTTTCGCTTTACCATTCTACACGAAAAGATCAGGTTTAAAAACTAAAAAAGGTTGTTTTTGAGATATGTAATTTTGCAATCCGGAATCGAGTAAAAAATTCCACAAGTTATAACTGTAAAAGGATTGAGATATGTATTTTACTTCTTCGACCATGGGACACTGTTAAAATTTTATTACGGTCTGGTCGGTTTCGTCCCTCGGCGGGGTTAGCATACAACACGTGCCTTATCTACTGTAGCAATAAAACATGTGTTTCTGTTTTGGTTCATCTTTTTCTAAATTGTGAGAAAAAGTTCTAAAAGTTCATTGCTGTTTTGTACAGTGACAAATTCGTTCGCCTTTGTGTCTAGTGAATCAGTACCCAAGTGAAGAGTTAAAATTTCTAACGAAAGAAATTTAAAAAGTAGGTGTATATAATTAAATACTATTTTACTGTTAGCGTTACGATTTTTTTTCTAAGAAATTTTAACATTCAAAAAGTCTGCAACAAATGGAAGAGTTTTTATTATCGATTTTTCTGAAAATTTTATTTTTAATGAAAGTTGGTATATGGTCTAAATCTAATTTTAAGATGAAAAAAAATTATAAAAAGTCATATGACACTAGATTTTAGTGGATTTTTGATTTGTTGAATGTTAAAATTGCGTAAAAAATAAAAATTAGAATTTAACCCTAGCTCGGTTTTTAGATTCTTAATAACTTTTTTCCATAAAAATAAAATTTTCCATTTGTTGCAGACTTTTTGAATGTTAAAATTTCTTAAAAAATAAAAATTGATATTTGACCGTCAAAATTTAAATCTAGCCTTATTTTGGGATTCTTAAAAACCCTTTCCATATTTTTTTTTGTATCTCTTTAAATAAGGGCACTTTACTCTTGCAAATATTTCAAAAATCGCTAATATCTAGTGTCATATGACTTTTTATCAAACTTCTTTTTATCTTAAAATTAGTTTTAGACCATGCACCAACTTTTATCAAGAATAAAATTTTCTGAGCAAAAAATAATAAAAAACTTTTCCATTCGTTGCAGACTTTTTGAATGACGATGTATATTAATAATCTCCTAAAAATAAAATAATTGTTAAAACCTCTATTGTTAAAAATTTCGTAAAAATGTAAATTTTACGAAAACTGTTTTAATGGCTGTATTATACTACACAATTTCTTATACAATTTGCTGTCAAAATTTTTTATACTAGATTGTACAGCTGTTGCCAACTTACAATGTCGTAAATTGACATACGCGAAGTGTCAGTTTACGACCTAAGACGTGTTGTAAGTTGGCAACAGCTGTACAATCTAGTATAAAAAATTTTGAGAGCAAATTGTGTAGTATAATCAGCCATTAGACTATATGGGTACATTTTTAAAGTAAATTTTAAGAGAAATCCAAAAATGTAAAAATATACAGATGTTCTATTTAAAATTTCAAAGTTTGAGTCCGTTTCCGGTTGAACCGGAAGTCGCATTGCAACCTTAATATTTTCATCGAATCCGAAAAATATAACGCTTAAATACAAAATTTCATTGTTATATCTGCAATAGTGTTCTAGATATTTGTATTTTTAACTCACACTGACAGTTGCTTATATCGTGTACTTTAATACAATAGTTGCTTCTTGCTTATATCGAGTGTTGCTTATAACGATAACGCGAGTTGCTTATATCGTGGGTTGCTTATAACGCGAGCTTACTGTATATGTAAGTATTTATATATTTTTTATTAATTTATTTAAATTTATTTACTTTTAGTTTATTTTGCTTTGTTACAACAAATCTTGGTTAACCTATTAGTTGCAGAATGTCTTTAGTGAGTTTTGAATTTTTGCCATAGCTTTCTCTTTATGTATTCATTTTTAACTTCCTAATAATTGTATGCCATCAGGTAGTGTAATCAAATTTTTGTTATGTGTACCTACTAGTAAATATGTTTTGTTCTTTGTTTAAAATATACATATAACCAATTAAGAAATGTTTTGTTTTACTTTGGTATTCAGTATTCAGAAAATAGTATTGAATACTTTAGGTGCGTTCGGGACGCACGCTCCCAGAGTGGAGTGGATTGGAGTAAGATTGTAATCACGTGGTCTCAGAGCTTCCAAGAGTAAATCTTGTGCGTTCGGGACGTGAAGGTGCAGAAAATCAGCGGATATTTCAAATATAAAGGTAACCTCACTATTTTGTTGTAGACCGGTCTAATCAGACATCATTGTACGTAAAACAAGGAACAAATTGTATTGCTTCGAATTTGTTAGATTATTTGGTCATAAAATTGATGTAAAATGTCATGATATGAAACCATTTAACTTCCCAAAATTTTGTTTTAATAATAGGGAATTACATCGAAAGTTAATTACTGTCCACAAGAAATTGTTGTTAACTAATGCAACACAATAACACGAAGCCTGGATGTTAACTGTATCTTATTCTTATGCTGTACCTGGCAATTCAAAGAATTCAAACGTAGACAATCCGTAATGCGCATGTCTTCTTTCGCGAGCTCAGCTTGCCCCAGCTTCAGAGGTGGTGCAAATTAGAGTAGATTTATTTACTCCACTTATGCAGTCCCGAACGCCCTACGGAGCGATCTTTTTTACTCCAAAGTCGCGTCCCGAACGCTGTGGAGCAAAAAAGAGCAAATAAAGCAAAAAGAGCGTACGTCCCGAACGCACCTTTTACCGAATACTTTTTTTAGTTGGTAGTATTCAAAATTGGTTGATTATTTGCTGATATTTAATATTCAGTATTTGAATACTTTTTTCAGAAGTATTTAGTATTCAGTATTTGAATACTTTTTTTTGTCGGTATTCAGTATTCAATATTTAAATACTTTTTCGGTATTCATAGTAAATCTCTAATGATGTAGATAACCAAATATATTTGTTATAAAACCTACGTTTCGTTTTTTATTATTGGTGAATCTATAAAACTATGTACACACAATTTGTTTTTGCCATCAATATTTAAACCGATTCATTACGTTTTCTTTCAATCTATTACTATTTAAAGTGCGTTTCAGACGCACGCTCCCAGATTGGAGTAAGATTGTAACAACGTGGTCTCCGAGCCTCCAAGAGTAAATCTTGTGCGTTCGAGACGTGTAAGTGCAGAAAATCAGCGGATATTTCAAATATAAAGGTAACTTCACTATTTTGTTATAGACCGGTCTAATCAGACATCATTGTAAGTAAAACAAGCAACACATTGTATTGCTTCGAATTTGTTAGATTATTTGGTTATAAAATTGATGTAAAATGTCATGATATGAAACCATTTAACTTCCCAAAATTTTGTTTTAATAATAGGGAATTACATCGAAAGTTAATTACTGTCCACAAGAAATTGTTAACTAATGCAACACAATAACACGAAGCCTGGATGTTAACTGTATCTTATTCTTATGCTGTACCTGGCAATTCAAAGAATTCAAACGTAGACAATCCGTAATGCGCATGTCTTCTTTCGCGAGCTCAGCTTGCCCCAGCTTCAGAGGTGGTGCAAATTAGAGTAGATTTATTCACTCCACTTATGCAGTCCCGAACGCCCTTCGGAGCGATCTTTTTTACTCCAGTCGCGTCTTGAACGCTGTGGCGCAAATAAAGCAAAAAGAGCGTACGTTCCGAACGCACCTTTAGAAACTCCATCTAGTACGAAAAAAATCTGTCTAGTGGCAACACTGCACACGGTAGTCCAACACGAAACCACGAAACATATATGCGTGCGGAAGAACTAACTTAATTCGTGATTTTTCTGCGACATAATCTAACCGTCTGCATAAATATCTCAAATGTTTGGTTAATATTAATATTGTTAACGTACAAACTACAAACGTTGTTTATTACACGCCAAAGTAATTTTTGTGTTAGTAAAAAAATGGAGTCAACTTTGAATACCACAGATTACTATAAATCTGAAGGACCGATACAACTTAAATTATTGTGCGTAAGAGAAGCAAAAGGAGAATCAATGAAGTCGGACCCAGAAGAATGTAATTTACAAATTACTTTAATAAATCACGACTATAGACATTCAGCTAGTAACATTTTTCAACTAAAAGAAGAGTTTTCAAACGCTGAAATGAAAGCTGTAGATGAGATTGAAAAAATAGTAGAAATAAAAGAAGAACCATTAGAATATTATGACTATCTACAAAACCTTACGAATGACATTATTACGGAAGTGAATGGACATTCAGCTTGTAACATTTTTCAACTAAAAGAAGAGTTTTCAAACGCTGAAATGAAAGCTGTAGATGAGATTGAAAAAATAGTAGAAATAAAAGAAGAACCATTAGAATATTATGACTATCTACAAAACCTTACGAATGACATTATTACGGAAGTGAATGGACATTCAGCTTGTAACATTTTTCAACTAAAAGAAGAGTTTTCAAACGCTGAAATTAAACGTGTAGATGAGAATGAAGAAATAGAAATAAAAGAAGAACCATTAGAATATTATGACTACCTACAAAACCCTACGAATAATATTATTACGGATGTTGATAACAATGAAAACAGAGTTAATAGAGCAACAGAAATGATTGTTGAAAGTGCAGAAAGAAAAAACAGAATATGTATTTGTACAATTTGTAATAAACATTTTAAATGTAAGGCACACAGAAATGTTCATATGGGAACACACACTGTTGAAAAATCATACAAATGTGACGTTTGTAAGAAATGTTTTAATCAAAGTGGTGTTTTAAGTGTTCATATGAGAACACACACAGGTGAAAAATCATATAAATGTGATGTTTGTCAGAAATCTTTTAGCCGAAGTAGTAGTTTACGGATTCATATGAGAACACACACTGGTGCAAGACCATATAAATGTGACAATTGCCAGAAACATTTTAATAGAAGTGATCGTTTACGGGATCATATGAGAACACACACTGGTGAAAAACCATATAAATGTGACATTTGCAAAAAGAATTTTATGGATAGGAGCAATCTAAATGTTCATATAAGAACACACACTGGTGCAAAACCATATAAATGTGACATTTGTCAGAAATCTTTTAACTGCCGTAATATTTTACGGGTTCATATGAGAACACACACTGGTGAGAAATCATATGAATGTACTGCTTGTCAGAAATGTTTTAGCCACAGTAATGGTTTACGAATTCATATGAGAACACACACTGATGCAAAACCATATAAATGTGACAATTGCCAGAAACATTTTAATAGAAGTGATCGTTTACGGGATCATATGAGAACACACACTGGTGAAAAACCATATAAATGTGACATTTGCAAAAAGAATTTTATGGATAGGAGCAATCTAAATGTTCATATAAGAACACACACTGGTGAAAAACCATATAAATGTGACATTTGTCAGAAATCTTTTAACTGCAGTAATAGTTTACGGGTTCATATGAGAACACACACTGGTGAGAAATCCTATGAATGTGCTGCTTGTCAGAAATGTTTTAGCCACAGTAATAGTTTACGAATTCATATGAGAACACACACTGGTGCAAAACCATATAAATGTGACAATTGCCAGAAACTTTTTAATAGAAGTGATAGTTTACGGGATCATATGAGAACACACACTGGTGAAAAACCATATAAATGTGACATTTGCAAAAAGAATTTTATGTATAGGAGCAATCTAAATGTTCATATAAGAACACACTAGTGAAAAACCATATAAATGTGACCTTTGTGAGAAATGCTTTATTGAAAATGAGAACACAACACTGGTGAAAAATCATATAAATGTGACGTTCGTGAGAAATGTTTTAGTTATAGTACTAGTTTACGTAAACATATGAGATTACACATTGGTAAACAACTATATGATTAATTTTTTAGTTGCATCAGCTTTTAAAGGTTCATATGAATAACACACATGGGTGAAACACCATAAAAATGTGACATTTGTGAAAAACTATTTAAACAAAATCAGAGTTTAAGTATTGATATGAGAACACACACTGGTGAGAAATATAAATATAAATGTAACGTTTGTGAGAAATGTTTGAATCAAAGTATTAATTTAAGTGCTCAAATGAAAATATGTACATTTATAATAAACCATGTAAAAGTGTCATTTGTGAATAGGTTTTTGTAAGTAGTGCCCAACTTAACATTCATATGAAAACACTGGTGACAGGCCATAAAGGAATCTTTTATTCAAGAAGTAAAGCTGTACAAAAAAAAACTCAAATGTTTTTGATGTAATAATAAAGTCAAAATGCCCGATTCCGAAGAAAACCCTTTATCATCAACTGCTTTAAGCGACTCCTTTTAAGTTTTACCGAAATATTATTTTATGTTAACCGATGTTTCATGTTAAGCTGTTTTTAATGTGTATATTTTCAATATAGTTCCTTAAGTACATAACAAGTTTACAAATGTATAAACGTATTGTAAATTGTATTATAAATATAGAACATTTGAATTTAATCTTTTGTACTTATTTGTCAACGCAGCTTCCACCATTATGCTTATTCAGGGTAGTTTATCAAAGAAGTCATAGATGTGCCAAATTTTATGAAAAAAAATAATTAATTGTGTTGCTACACAGTATTAAATAAATTGAAATAAATTTCTCTAGCCGTTAGTTCTGCATGCGAAATATAGATGAATATAAAATTCACTTAAAAGAGATAACTCAAATTCATTAAAAAATCCAAGGATTTACATTCATTTTTGTGTGATCAGTAATTGCATAAAGTATATCAAAATAGATGCTACTATAGTTCTTTTAAAAGTAATAAATGGTTGCAGTTTCCTATTCTTGGCCAGGGCGCCAAAAGAGTTGAGAATACCTGGGATCTGGCCCTACCTAGCAACCAGGCAGGATAACCCATCGAATCAATGACATTAGGAACGCCTGTGTAAACTGTATTTGAAAAGCAATTAGACCAACTAATCGGTACGCGACAACGGGGCGACAGGAACTTGAACATTTTTGAACTCTCATCTTAGCACACGATTCTACATTCGATGTACGATATAGTTCTACAAAATGAAGTAAGTATATTTAAACAATATTTACAAAAACAATCCGTAAAATCGTGTGCTAAAATGAGAGTTCAAAAATGTTTTAAGTTCTTGTCGCCCAGTTGGCGTCGCCTACTCGCCTAGTTGTCCGTGACCAGGGTTTTTTTTTTCAATTTTTCGATTGTAATAGATTAGGGAAGAAAACTGTAATAGATTAGGGAAGAAAACTAATAGATTCCTTCAAAATGTAATAGATTTTTTTTTCACGATACAGATGGCACAATCTACATGTATTGCATGAATAGTACGTTCCAGGGTCTGTTGCCGTCAGAGTACGCATAGAATTATTGCATTTACCAGCCGTTTGAATAAAAGTTGACGATTACTGTAAAGGCTAATACTAATAATTAAAAGCGCCACCTACTGATAAAGTCATAAAGTAACTTTAGGTACATTCAAATATTGTTTTACTGTGACGAAAAGAGCGCTAAAATGCAAATTTCAAATTTTCTTATACGTAAAATTGCTCTTTAAGAAACGGACATGGTAGAAAAGTCGAAAACTGTAAATGTAATAGATTTGCTGCTTTTGTAATAGCGTAATAGTTCCATGCTCATTGTAATAGATCTATTACAATAATTGTAATAGCAGGAACAACCCTGTCCGTGACTGGCGTCTGTGAACATCATTGAATAAAAAGATAAAGGAAGGAGCGTTATAGCGATACTAAGACGTCCAGGTTAGCCTCTCAATATGGCGGATGCATGTTTCCGCTTCTCAGTGGCGTATCTAACATTTTTAAATATGTATTGATTAATGTAAATATTTGCGTTGTTTTGAATTGAGCCTGTTATTTACTTATTTATTTCTTGTTTCGTGGTTGAGGGAAATAAAAAAACCACAGCATATTTCAATATTTGGATTGTTTATTACGAGAGTTAAAAAATATGCTGTACACAAATGCACGCCACTGATATGACATACCAATTTGACAGACCACATCAAATTTGCAATACATGATTACACTACAAAATATTAATGTCTACTTACCTATGAAACGTAATCTTTTAATCTTCAACATTTTTTGACCTAGTAAAACTACAAGATCTGCAGCTAACCATTTTAGCACACAAAACCCTAAATTTCTTGACTGTTTGACCTGTCAAAACCGGCCGCCATCAGAGGCCATTTATGTCGTCATTTCCGTCGCCGCCCAAACGCTGCAGTATAGTATTAAAAGCTCCTTCCTTTATCTTTTTATTCAATGGTGAACATAAGCGGAGTCACCTACGAATTTATGCGAATATGCCCGAACCATTTAAATTGGCGCGAACTTGTAAGTCAAATGAGCGTGAACTAAAAGCTGATACTTTTATGACGTTACACTAACTAAAGCAAGAAAACAAATAAAAACATGTATTTTGGTGCTTAAAATATATAAAATGTTTAACAATACTTTTAATAAAAATAAAGAAATGAGAAATTTAAACATTCAAACGGACAAAAATAACTGCTTAGATATAACATTATGTGTGATAAATTAATTATTATATCAACTAAAAATTTACGAGTTACAGTAAAAAATACAGAAGGATGTTAATAAATGAAAATAGTTTTTAAAAATTGATTTTTTGCTACTGCCTTACAATTTCTAAGGCCAGTTCTCTTTTTCCCTTGTTTAAAGGGTTTATGCATTTTTTGACCTAAACACCGCCTTTCTATTTTTTACTCTGGACTGTACATTTTAGATAGCTTTGCCGCGTTTTGTTATGACCGCTGTGGGCTGTTGTGTCAGTTGCATCCGTGCTGTTTAACAAATTTGCAAATATCGTAAATTATTATTGTTGTTAAGTGCTAATTGTTGTTTGTTGGCGTACAGCATTGCCTAATTTACAGGATATAAACATGTACTTATTACTTTAGAAAAAATTCGTTGGCCCTGTACCTAACAAGAACATTCCAGGGACTTCTTACAGTATTGTAATTGTATAAAATATAATGCGATATGTGAACAATGTGGAAAAAAATTTCAAAGTGTAACTGCTTTACTATCACATAAGAGATGGAAACATGAAAATCCTGTCAGTTTAGTTTTTACTGTGTGTCAAAAAACCTTTACAAAAAGTTCTAATTTGGATAGACATACAAAAAATGCTCACAATAAGCCTCAGGACTTAAAAACAAATAAAACTTATTGTTATTTTTGTGACTTTAGTGCTGCAAGTAAGGAAAGTGTAGTCAGACATTATGAAGTGAGCCACGAAGCAGGGCCGTTTCTGGCGGGGGGCGAAAGCGTGCCCCGCACGTGGGCGGCCGATATAGAGGGCGGCCAAATGCCGCCCTTGCGGTCTTTCATGTTTTACAAAAATTGAAAATAAAATTTTAGTTTGAAAAATAGTATGTAAAAATGATCAAGGATTAAAGATTTCAATCCCATACTATTCAAAAAAAATCGCAAAAACGCGTAAATCACTCTCCAGTTTGCTTATTCGGTAATTTCGACAGAAGAGCGGAGATTACGATTAAATTTATGTACCTACTCGATCGGCGCGGCGCTTGTATACAGTACCGTAGCAATGTAGATAGCAATGCAATTATTGGCAACGCGGCAAGTGCCAAGGGCGCAAGAGATGGCGCTGAAAATCTCTCTTACACATAACAAATTTACAGCGTCATTCAAAAAGTCTGCAACAAATGGAAAACATTTTTATTATTGATATATCAGAAAATTTTATTCTTGATAAAAGTTGGTGCATGGTTTAAAACTAATTTTAAGATGAAAAAAAATTCAATAAAAAGTCATGGGACGCTAGATTACCTATAATGATTTTTGAACTATTCGCAAGAGTAAAGAGCCCTTATTTTAGGAGATATAAAAAAAATGTATAGGAAAAAGTTATTTAAAATCTCAAAATAAGGCTAGATTTAAATTTTAAAGGTCAAATTCTAATTTTTATTTTTTAAGAAATTTTAAAATTCAAAAAGTCTGCAACAAATGGAAAAGTTTTTTATTATCGATTTCTCCAAAAATTATATTCTTGATAAACGGTAGTGCATGGCCCAAAACTAATTTTAAGGTGAAAAAAAGTTTAATAAAAAAATGTGACACTAGATTTTAGCAATTTTTGAAATATTCGCAAAAGCGCTTAAAATTTCTTAATAAATAAAAGTTGGAACTTCATCATCAAAATTTACATCTAGCCCTATTTTGAGATTCTAAATAACTTTATCCTACAATTTTTTTTTGTATCCCTTAAAATAAATGCACTTTCTTTACTCTTCCAAATATTTCGAAAATCGCTAAAATCTAGTGTCCTATGAATTTTTATCAAACTTTCTTTCATCTTAAAATTAGTTTTGGGCCATGCACCAACTTTTATCGAGAATAAAATTTTTTGAGAAATCGATAATAAAAAACTTTTCCATTTGATGCAGACTTTTTGAATGTTAAAATTTCTTAAAAAATAAAATTTGGAATTTGATTTTTAAAATTTAAATGTTTACTTTGAGATTCTAAATAACTTTTTCCTATAAATTGTTTTTGTCTCTCCTAAAATAAGGGCACTTTACTCTTGCAAAGATTTAAAAAATCGTTAAAATCTGGTGCCCTAACTTTTTATCAAACTTTGTTTATCTTAAACTCAGGGATGGAAAACGTAACATAACGATACCCGATAACGTTATAATAACGATTCAATTATAACTTTTTCTACAATAACGTAACGATATTTTTATAACGTTATACAGGGTGCACCACGACCCTGAGATTCTTCGATAGCTCCTTTATTAATGAAAATATCAAAAAATGTTTAATACAAATATTGTGCGAACCTGTTTTCTACATAACCTAAAATTATTTTCAAATATACAGGGTGTTTCGTTTGACCGGCACATATAAAAATTTAATTTTTTTAAATAGAACACCCTGTATATTTTTACATTTTTGGATTCCTCTTAAAATTTACTTTAAAAAATTTAAAAGGTTATATGGGTCTTAAGTCAACCGTTTTCGTAAAATTTACATTTTTCTGAAAATTTTGAGCGTTACAGCACTTTCAATTTTTTTTTACATTGAAGTTATTTAAAAAAGCGGTAAAATTTCGTTTAAAATTTATATTGACAATAGATTAATTAACACTTTGCGCTAGCTACATTTAAAAAATATTATACAGGGTGTTTTTTACGCTTGGTCAAACTTGTGAAACTTTAAACATCGATAAGTCATTTTTCTTAAATGCAACACCCTGTATATTTTTACATTTTCTTGTAGAGAATTTAATTGTCTTTCGAAATTATTAAGCGTGTCCTATACCTAAAGTTAATATTTTTCGAGCTATCTCGATTTTTATTAGTATTACTAAGGCAATTAAAATATTTTAAAGTGGGCCATGGACGTAAGTCGTAATTTTTCAAAGAATTTTTAAACAAAAGAATAAAAAGAGCTCCAACTTTAATTTAAGTCCAATAATGTACCCCTTTCCCCCGAAATTTATCGTATAAATTGTTTAAAATTATATCCTTGTTCATGTTCTACGCACAGCCGTAGATGTTGTCTCAAAGACTCTAGCACTTTTGATAACATTTCGGGGGTTATACCATTAAAAGCAACACAGGAAGTAATGCAGTTGCCGAACACAGAATATCCTAATAGATGGATAGGGTGAGGTAGACCAATCTCCTGGCCACCTAGGTCACCTGATCTTACCCCTATAGATTTATTTTTGTGGGGACCCATAAAACAGGTGTATCAAGACACCCCAACAACTAACTGCTGAAGATGTGCAGAACAGGATTCGTGTTGCTTTTGATGGTATAACCCCCGAAATGTTATAAAGGGAGCTAGAGTCTTTCAGACAAGGTCTACTGTGCGTAGAACAAGGACATAATCTTGAACAATTTATACGATAATTTTCGGTAAAATGGGGTACATTTTTAGCCTAAAATTAAAGTTGCAGCTCTTTTTATTCTTTTGTTTAAAAATTCTTTGAAAAATTACGACTTACGTCCATGGCCCACTTTAAAATATTTTAATTGCCTTAGTAATACTAATAAAAATCGAGATTGCTCGAAAAATATTAACTTTAGGTATAGGACATGCTTAATAATTTCGAAAGACAATTAAATTCTCTACAAGAAAATGTAAAAATATACAGGGTGTTGCATTTAAGAAAAATGACTTATCGATGTTAAAGTTTCACAAGTTTGACCAAGCGTAAAAAACACCCTGTATAATATTTTTTAAATGTAGCTAGCGCAAAGTGTTAATTAATCTATTGTCAATATACATTTTAAACGAAATTTTACCGCTTTTTTAAATAACTTCAATGTAAAAAAAAATGAAAGTGCTGTATCGCTCAAAATTTTCACAAAAATGTAAATTTTACGAAAACGGTTGACTTAAGACCCATATAACCTTATACATTTTTTAAAGTAAATTTTAAGAGAAATCCAAAAATGTAAAAATATACAGGGTGTTCTATTTAAAAAAATTAAATTTTAATATGGCGATCTTTTTATTTTCCGAAGATATATTTTGTCTATTATTTTAGAAATTAAAATTAAAATAAAATATCTCAACGTAATTTTGTACTATTTTTTAAATTTACATTTACAGATCCCAAAAATAATTTCAGAGTTACAAATAAAAATTATTTTTATACAGCATATTTCTTAAATAATGCGAAAAAAATCGGGAGGTGATTCTTATCGAAAATTAAGAGGGGTCTTTCATATATTTTTTTTCCTTTAGGGTTTCCTTTCGGAGTTACACCCTCCTAAAGGGGATCGGTAAAATTGGGTTTTTATTTTATTTCTCAAATTTGGATAAATGTGGGAGAATGATATTCGGTAGATGTTTTATACTTATTAAAAGGTTTGCCATAGTAATATTTGTAATCATCTCCCACCTTCACAGGGGGCTGAAAAGTGCGACCCCTATTGTTTTTTTTTTATCAGGACGTTTTGGTGGGTTGAAATCGAGCAATTTTTTTTTTTTTAAACTTGATTTATTTAGAAGTTTTTTTCATTCTTTACCTGTTCTCGTTAAACCTACAGTTTTTGAGTAAAAAATTATATGAATGACATGAACCATCAAATATTCCAATATAAAACAATTCATTTTGGTGGTTACCATGGTCTGTTTATGTTCATATTGGATAGAAGTGACGGGTGTAATTCATTTTGACGTTTACGCGGCGACAACTCTAAAACGCCCGGCCTTTCTACCCAATATGAACATAAACATCAAATTCACTCATTTAATTTTTTACTCAAAATTGTAGGATTTACGAGAACAACTAAAGAATAAAAAAGGTTCTAAATAAATCAAACTAACAAAAAAAAATTTAAATTGCAAAATTTCAACTCACCAAAAAGTTCTGATTAAAAAACCAACAGGGGTCGCACTCATCAGCCCCCTATGAAGGTGGAAGATGATTGGAAATATTACTAAGGGAATTCTTTTAATAAGTACAAAACATCTACCAAATATCATTCTCCTACATTTATCTTAGTTTAAGAAATAAAATAAAAACCTAATTTTACCGATCCCCTTTAGGGGGGTGTAACTCCGAAAGGAAACGTCTAAGAAAAAATTGTTATATAAAAGACCTCAATTTATTTCGATAAGGAATCACCTCCCGAATTTTTTCGCATTATTTAAGAAACACCCTGTATATTATAATTTATGTAACGTTATATAACGTTATATAACATAACAATTCATTTTTTTAACGTTATTTATAACGTTATGTAACGAAAACAAATAATAATAAATAACGTTATACAATAACGTAACGATTTAAAACGTTATTCCATCCCTGCTTAAAATTAGTTTTAGACCATGCACCAACTTTTATCACGAATAAAATTTTCTGAGAAATCAATAATAAAAATGTTTCTCATTTGTTGCAGACTTTTTGGATGACGCTATATGTCAGGGGTGGGCAAATCTTTTGATTGTCGGGCCACATTGCGGATGAAAATTTGACGCGCGGCCAAACAATTTATTTTTCTAATTTTAAGTATAGTTTTTGCTAAGGTTATTTAATAAATTTTAAAACCAATATTTTTGAATCAAAACATGTATTTATTAAGCAACTAGCGTAGTGACCCGGCTTCGCTCGGTGAATTTTTTTATCAATCACAGACTACTCGCGCTCGCGCCCGGTGGACGTTTTTGACCTTTTGAGAATTTTGGATCTTATGGAAATTTTTGTATCTATTGAGAAATTTTGTATCTATTGAGAATTTTGAAACTTTTGTGATATTTGGATCTTTTGGGAATTTTGGTTCTTTTGGGAATTTTTGGAACTTTTGGGAATTCTCATATAGCCTATGTTCTTTCCATGGTCTTATAGATTGTCTGTGCCAAATTGGTCAGGATCGGATGAGTGGTATAGGAATGCATAAAGGACAAACATACATACATTCATTTTTATATACAGGGTGATTGATTGAGACCGGGCATTAAAAATATATGGAGAATGAAAAAGGGTATGGATCTGAAATTTTGGTTATGACCATAATGGCATCTGATCTGTTTATTGAAAATATTTTCAAGATGGCGACACTTCCGCAAATACCGGAAGTTGGCGTCTACTTTTTTATTTTCAATACAATGGTCTATTTTTTAGTGCATTTTTGGATTCAAAACGTTATTTTAGAGGGACTTTTATTAGCATTCCCTATACCTAAGTGCAGTCATTTTTTAGATTTTTGGACTTTTTTGAAAATTTTTCGATTTTCACCGTGATGCTTAATATTATCTAACATGGCCATTTTTAAAGAAAAACGCTTAAATTTAGACCATGATGCCTAGAAGAAACCTTGGACTACATCCTGGAATTTTTGCAATCGAGGAATTACTTACAGGGTGTCCAAAATTTAATTTTCTTTTAATACAACTTCAGACCACTAAAACTCGTTTTTTTCAAATACAATGCCTAAACTTTTTTTTCATTTTCTAATGCAAAATTACATTCTGCATCAACCTGTATTAGCGTTTCCTATACCTATCTGCAACAGTTTTCGAGTTATTAAGATTTTTTGATAAAGTTAAGAGAAATTGCAACATTTTTAAATAGTAAGCCTTGAAATGACAGCAAATGCCAATATTAATAACTGTAAACCACTTTTATTGCGTTTGTCTGAAGCATCCATGAAAATGTATAATCAAGAGTATTCAAACACGAATATTTTGAACTTATTTTATATTCATGAAGGATGTAACAAGATTATT